>VZTZ01045664.1:155459-165658 GCA_013400955.1 Drymodes brunneopygia | reverse complement strand
TTTCTTTATTTTTTTTTCCCCCAGAATGATGGGTCATGCAAGGGCATGGACTTCGCACAAGATGGAGAAGTGCAAAGACCTTTATTGCGCAGTGAAAATTCTTTAAATACCAGTGCACAAACAGGACATAACCTCATATAAACAGGAAAGATGCATCCCTGAGTCTTCCCCAATCACCTGGAGTATTGCCTAGATATTACCTATTATTACCTATTACGGTAACAGGTAAACAATACCGTATAAGGTCACAAACCACAATATTCTCGCACAATTGGTCAAGAAGGTCACAAACCCATAATACTTTTCCCCAGCCCATCTCAGGTGACCTGGATGTGTTTCCATGGTCACCTCCAGGCCTAGGGAAAAGGCCTATTCCAGGCCTTCCAGGCCTGCTTGTCTATAACACCCATGGTATAACCCTACAGATGGGCTCTGTGTTTTGCCCAAAACCTCTGTTGTACTGAAGAACACACTTAGCTGAGTGCCCATGGAGAGCTCCATGTGGTCTGATTTCATCAAAAAGTTCAGAACCCTTGTAAAACAAACATTGTGTTGATTGAGCAATAAATGTGATATGGGTAAAGTCAGTTGAACTTACCAGTGTTTTTTGCATTGCCAAATGTGAAATGTGTCTGACCCCTTTATATACGCAACATATTAACCAAAAATTTGCATTTTGCATGCTGTAATATCAACATTTTCTGCTTCATCTTTTTTTTTTCTTTTTTTTTTTCCTAATTTTGCATTTAAATGGACAATGAAGCAATTACTTGCTTGGACAAATAGCTTGCTTGGACAGCCTATATTATAATATTTAACACTAGTGCTAATTTGCTGAATATTCTATTCTTGAATGATTTGCTTTCTGGCTATAGAAAGAAAAGAGTAAGAGAGGGCAAGATTCTGACTGAGAGAGAGGTGAAAATGTAGCCAAAGATGACTTAAGTGGTGATAAAAATACCGTGGCTGGGACAGATGTCTGAATTATTCATTTCTGTTGATACCATAAATGCTGCATGGGACAAGATGTAATATATGTCTTGGAGGTCACATAGATAATGAAATCAGTTGTTTATTTCAATAAAAATCATAGGAAGGACTTTTGATTAAATAATAGGGATCTGTTAACCTTGATTTCTTTGCATACTTTTAAAGGGAATGTAAGGGAGGGTGGAAAGACATTCTGTTTTTCACTGAGAAATGGCTTCTTCTCTCAAAGAGAATTCCGTATTGGGATAAAGTCATTTAATTATTTTATTTTGACATGAAAACACTACATCTTTCAAAACCTGAGCTGTGTCAGAGTTTTAGACAGCTCCTGTGACTACAGAACCTAGGACCATTTCCAAAGCTTTCCCTTTGCAACCCTCAGGTGCCCCTTAGATAATTAACTCTTTGGGGCAGGAGCTGGTGCTTTATTGTCTGTGTAGAAGCCAAGAGGAGGGTTTGAGTGACTTTCAAACTGCCCCAGTAAATGTGGCTACATTTTCTTGTTACCAGCTCTCTGTGAAAGCTGTCTGCCCCACAGAATGGGTTCTGGCAACTATGGGACCAGCTCAGAACAAGTTCAAAGAGTGGGAAGAAGCCAAATTCTCTCTGACCTCCTAGTCCACAGTGAAAGAAAGACCATGTCCAGGAGGACTCCCTCCATTTCCACTGTGGCTTGTTCCAACAAGCATTTTCCCATTTCATTGCTCTGTGCACATCTCTGACAGCTTGTCTGTGTAAAGTTACGCAGTATGAAAATGTTTTCTAATAATAGCTGTGTTTAAACTGATCAGTGAAGAAACCAGAGGTACTCTTTCAATATAGAGGGAATATGTTAGTGTTTCACTGATGCATGGGAAATTGTTCTAGTGTGATGTGACCAAGAGCTTTCATTCCTGCAACATATATCAATGTAATGTTATCAAAGAGATACTAATGTGATATCAATGTTAATGAAACACATTACTTATTCAATGGTATTCGAGTTGTTAAGCACCTTAGATGGTATTGTTTTATTTGTTTTTGGTGGAGGGGAAAGGTTCTGAGAATGCAGAACTATTTGAATATATATACGTGTATATATATATATATTATATGCCCACAGGAAGGAAGAACTTGAAATTAATTATCTTCTTTTTTTTTTTTCCATCATCACATTTTAAGACCAGACCTACAAAAAAATTAAATTATGCTAACTTAAAACTCAAGTTACTTTATCCCAGCATGTTGCATCTGAAAATAGTCGAAGCAGAGGTGTGGAGTAAGAACAAAAACTGTGTGTATAGAAATAGCCCCCAGAATATTCTCCAAGGCTCAGTGCTTGCCCATATTTGTTGATTCATTTTTGTCTATCAATCCATTGCCTCCAGCTCTGCTGGGCTACCCCAGTCAGAGGAAGCAGCCACATAAAACTTACTCAGTGAATTTCTCAAGACACCAGAGAGACAGACAGATAGGGAATCTTTCTCAAAAGTGCAGATTTGTTTTCCTCAGATGCTGATGAGGTCAAGTGAAAAACTTCTTGCCATCTGAGTGCAAAGTCAGTGATTTGGGGAAGAGAAAAGACAGAAAACCTAAAGCTCCGCAAGAATTTCTTTTGGGTCCTGACTACCACATAGCTGCTTTTTACAGCCCATCCTCATGGCTGTTTTCACCACTTGGCTGTTGAATATCCCTGTGGTATGGTGGCTACTTCCACAGGTAATCTTTTCCATCCTCTACTGGTTTGCTTTGTAAGAGAACATTTACAAATGTGCGAACAAAACAGATTCTGGTCATGCATATTTAAAAGTGAAGTTGTATGAGGCTTCAGCTCAGAAGATAACACTGTATATTTATTTATCTTTTTAAAGCATTGTTGTAGTTCCTGGAGCTCTCCTTGACATCTTATCTATCACGGTGCTTCCACTGAATATTCTAACACTGTGCTGCTTTTAATCTTCAGATGTAAACAAAAGCCCATCACAACCTGACAAAAGAAGAGGCTGAATATTGATTTATCTGCTGAAAGAAACTGTCCAAAGATAATTCAAAATACCCTCTGATCTACTAAATATCCATTACGTGGTGTATTCTTTTTTTTTTTCTTTTCTTATTTGGAGTCTCACAGGCCATATTTGTAGGGAGTATACACCAGGAGCTGAAAACTGCAACTTTACTTCATGACTGTAACTTTTTCATTTGTACTAGGTGCCATAAAGGGAAGAATGATAAATCAGTGGTGTAGTCTACTGTCACCTTGAACACTGTGTTCTGCTCTGGTCAATTCAACATGGCAGGAATAGAAAAGGCCTGGGAAAAGCAATGAAAGTGACTAAGGTTTCCAGATGAGAAGAGATTAAAAAACTTGAAACTATTTAGGTCTCCGTTTCCCACAGTCCTTACTCCTACCTGTAACTCACCTGGCATTATGAAAGATTACCCAGAGTTGGCTGAGGCTTGGACTACTGACATTTTTATCTCCAGAAGCACTTCCAGGTCCCTTACCACTGTGGACCTAGTCTTTCTCTGATGCAGAGAAGCCAGGGGCATAAGCACAGATATAAAAACAGGAAGACTATGTCCTTAATCAGAAGATTGTGAAGGGAGAGTAAGACAAAATGTTTTCTTTCAAATAAAAAATTACTTGGAAGAGATATTTTTATCATGATGTATGTGTACAATGCCTAGCAAAGTGTTTTCCATGCTTCCGAAAGATAAATGTGAAATATGAAGAAAGACAGAACTGGCAATGATATATAAATAATAAGTGACATGGAAAAAGCCCATTAAGAGTGCTCTTAATTTAGTTCTGTCTTAATTATACTATTAGGGTAAATGTCACCAGATGATGCATTTATATACAGTCTTCCAAATTCTTTTTCCTGGAATGCAGAGAAAGAATTTATCCATAAAATATCTTTATAGTAGTATTAACCCTATATGTTGGAAGCTCTTTTCCTTTATTCAACTTCAATGACAAAGCTGGTTAGGAGAAATGGGTAATTAGTAGTCAGATACTGGAATTACCAGCATACTTTTTGGACACCTCTGCTCCAGGATTCTTGTACCTGTATCAATTAAATAACTTATTTAAAATTATGTTCTATGTCAAAGACTGGCAAGTCCAAGACGGTAGATAGCTCTCAACAAAGGGACACAATGAAATGATTAATGATCAAAATAACTAAGGAACTAGTAATAAATCCTTCAAAAAATCGAATTACTTGATATTCAACTCTGACCCACCATACCTAGAAAGTTCATGTCGAAAGCTATAATTACCCTTTTCGTAAAATGGATGTTTCATTCTTCCACAAGAAATATGCAGATAAGAGAAGAACATCAAAATTCATAACTGCTCAGATTTATCAGAAATATTCATTTTTTTCTAGGAAAAAAATGCTACCATCTGGCCTCTGTGGGTAGAGATCAAACACAGAGCTGAGATGCTGCAGTTTGTTACCATTCATCACAGAGAAGAGGTAACATCACTGAGGACTTCACTCAGATTTTTATAAACAACATGCCAGGTATATTAGGATTTTTTTTTGAAAAACAAATGGAAAATAGCACAAAACTAAGTTAAAGAAAACTGCAAACATCCAAACAAACAACCAACCCACCAACCAACCAACTAGCCACCGACCAACAAACCAACTGAAATAACAAAAATAATAAAAAAACAAAGAAAATTTTCTTAGTGGAATAAATTTAAGTTGATTTTTTTTTTCTTGTTTGTCTCTGTGCACTTGAAAGACCTCTTTGTTACAGGTCTGCCTGGTGTTTCACATCTGTGGTGTGTAATATCATGGGGGTGTCCTTTGTCATCATGCATTAATGGTGCCTGTCAGGCACAGGGCCCTAATGCCTCACAGACTTGTGACCTGGCACAGATGGCATTGCTTATACCTGAGTTTGCTTCTGTACCTTCTAAACAGATTGTTGGTTTGGTTTTTTTGTTGTTGTTGCTTGTTTCTTTTTTTGTTGTTGTTGTTGTGTTGTTGTTCTTCTTGGTTTTTTTTTTTTGTTGCTGTTGTTATTGTTGGGTTTTTTGTGGGTTTTTTGTTTGCTTTTATTTGTTTTTTTTTTTTAATCTGTAATAAAAAGCTTTTTAAAGGAGTTTGGCATGCATATTAATCCAATCCTTCAGCATCTTTCTTGCATGGTACAAGAGGAAAAAATAAAAGTAGAAGAACTTGCCTGGGTGTGTATGCAGCCACCCGGCATCATTGGTTTCCCTTCAGCAACCCCAGAATCCAGATTTTAATATCTGCTAATGGCATAAGAACATGCAAACCTTCATCATTGTCATGTTTCGAGCAGTGATGCTTTGATAAAACACTTGAAACAGCCCCTAGGTGCTATTGAGGCCAATGGATAAAAATGTATGTTTAAACGTGTTTTCACTATATTCTGCTGGGATCATGACTTGCTTATAACTCCTATAGGTCTCTGCAACAGATCTGTTGGGTAAAGGAAAAGATCCCTGCCCAGAACTTGTGCAAACAAGCAGAAAAGAGAAAGGAATGACATCACTCAATCCCTATTCTCCAGTGATACCGTCAAATGTATGTGAAGAACTCTCAGTAGCCGTCTATCAATTAATAGGAGAAAAACACCTCTCTCTCTCTCTGTGTGTGTGTGTGTGTGTGTGTATAATAAGGTCAGGGACTTTTCACCTAAGGATTGTCCTGTCCCAGAACACTTCTGGAGCCCCATTATCAGTGAAAAAACAATGCTTAAACCTTTTTAAGATGTTCCAAAGAGACATTATAGAAGGTTGTTTTACCCAAAGTTTCTCATTATCAGATTCCCAGAGAGTTGTGGAGTAGAAATTCATATTGTGAACAATGCAAACTCTACAAATGCAAGAAGAAAAGAAAGCAAGCTAATGTAAAAAACATACAAAAGTCATAAAAATGAAATTTTCTAATTAAAAGAATCAATGATCTACATTATTTTGAAATAAAATATCTTTTTCTTAATAATTTTCAAAGGAGATTAATCAATTTTCCAACAATGAGAAAATTGAACAGTCCATCTTAAATTTCACTATTTCAATTTCTTCTGCCACAATGGTTTATATTTCTAAGAACTGACCGTGTCTCACTTTCAGTCTGAACTTCATAGGACTGCAATGGTCATTGGAGATTACTCAGTTTCTTTATTCTTGATCTATTGATAACTCAACATTTTCCTTTTAACCAAAACAATTTGGTGCAATAATTCCACAATATCTGTGCTTTTTCTGTTTTAAGATTCTTAGTAGATGAGGAGTACATGAATGTATGAGCAGAGTTGCAGATGATCATAAACATTTAGAGTACAATTTTACCCAAAGACATTAGCTATTACATGCAGAAATACCATTAGTTTTTGAATTTAAATTCCAAATTATTTTTGAATGGTACTTTAAGCACACTGTTTACATTGATTTTAGAATGAAGCTTTGTAAAACTGTCGAGAAATGGGTAAGGTATGTGTGGGGTATTACTTTGGGTGTTTTTAGCCAGAACAAGTTAAAATTGCTCTATGAAGAAAAATAAATATATAAAAGCCCCAAACTTTTTCTCATATATCCAGCTGAATCTTTTACTGAAATGTACTTTCTGCTACAACTGTTGATCTATATGACAGTTTTAACTAGACTAATGTTAGTTACATTACCATCTTTTTTCCCCACCATTTTAAGGTCATAATCTGTTTTAGTCAGTTAAAGATCCAAATCTCCTGAAGTAGATCTTAAGCAATCAGCTTTAATATGTCACATCAGATTGGCCTTTTGCTGTACTAACTTTAAACTAGGATGAATTATTTTACTTATACCTGTTCTAGTGTAATCTAATTTCACCATTCTCCCAAAGCAGCTGCTCTCCTCAGGGACTGTCCATCAGTACCTCTGAACACGAGGTGATTTCTCCTTCCTGACCTTCCTTCATTGAGGACAATGAAGAAATATGTGTCACAGAGGCTAATTTGAAGTGACCAAATCATATGAAGTGCAGGTGAAATTTGCTTTGGATCATAATTTAAAGCAAACAACTAACTTTATGCCTTGGAAACACCTGCCCTTGATAAATACATTCTTATGGCCAACATGAAACTCTGTGTGTAGTAACCCCAACTCTCATGTTCATCCCATACGCTGGTACTTCCAGTAACTCAGAAATTCAGGAAAGGACTTTAAAAAACAAGTATTGTGCTTTGTTTCATAAACTATATTAATATTTGGAGAAGGAGACTTAAAAAGAAATTTAGTCCATTCTTACTGGCCTCCTCCAGTTTCTTAGTGAGTAAAGAATAATGGAAAATGGCATTTCCATAATTTGCCTTGTGCGATGCTCTTCAGTTGTGGTGATGGTGATGTACTTTCCTTTCTACTTATTTTTCCTTTCTTTTTCTTTTTTGTTTGCTTTTTCTTTTTTCTTTTAGATATAGACTTTAAAGCCTCTAACTTGGTGCTGATAGAGAATCAGAAAATCAGAGAAAATTTGGAAAGGAATCCTGCAATGAGTCTGGGACAAATTCCTCCTAGAAGCAGGGACAACTTTCAACTCAGCTATGTCTAGGCAGTTCATTCCAGTGAAGTTAAGAAATGCCCATGTTATCCCTTATCCAAACTATGTATCCTTATGCTTTCCTCAATCTCTGGTTTGTTATTCTGTGAAGGATCTAGGAGCCCTGCTTTTGGGCATTAGAAATTCATATTAATCTAAGGTAAAACATGAAGACCACTCTGTTCCTGCTCTTTTTTAATTAATTAAGATAACATTCAGACAATAGCTGCTATCTTAACTGGAATTCCACTCAAAACCCATTTGTTTTATAGTGGACTTCAGGATTAAATCTCATAGTCGAGCCTAGCTCTTAATTTTTCAGCATTGTTTTCATGGCTTCCTGTGACAGAATAACACGCACAGCGTAATGAGTTTGCCACAGCCATAAAGTTTATTGACTTAGACTTTTATCTCAAAGCATTGATATTTATGTGGGTAGATCGATGGATCACAGATGTTCACAGATGACCTAGCCAGTGGCATTATTCAATATAAAACAAAAATAAACTTTTTATCACGCTGCAGCTTCTGTGAATTTGCATCTCTTCAACCCTTTCATTTTTGTCAGAGTGGCTGAAATATTTATGTGCACAACAGAAGCAGCACTAAGATATGAAACAGTGTAGGATTAAGTTTAAAATCTTTGAGGTCTAGCAAAGATACACTGAAATAGATTGCTTAGAAGGCAGTAGAGCCTTCATCCTTGCCAGGCCAGAGGTTGTTACACAAATGTAAACACAGTCATAAACTAGATAGCATGCAAACTCAGTCCAGTTGCAGAATTGATCCATGAAGAAGATGTCCTTTGGATAATTTTACCACTTCCAATTTCTGTGAGAAAATTAAAAGCCATGTTTTATCAATGGAAAAAAGTTTGGTGGGGTTTTTTTTTGTAAATATGAACATTGGAGTCATGATGCTAACAATGCCATTATAATCACTGGATTATTATTTTATTAGTGCTTCTTTATACTTGGAGAAAATAAGTAGTGAAAAATATTCATAAAAGTTATTTTTTCATCCTGGAAGACCTTGGTAAGTTATTATAATCAGGGATAGAAAGTTATTTGAAGAGGTGATCTATGAAGATTGCCTTACAACCTTGGTGTAAATTGCCCTCTAAGTTGCCAAAAGATACTTTGTTGTTTCTGATAAGAGCATCTGATGCAGGTGTGTGATATCTTCAGTGGCTATGAAAGGTCAAATATTAACAACTCAGACTTCACCAAACCATTTTGTTATTTAAGACTTGGCTGAAGTCCTTCTCCCAGCTAGGCTTTTAACCTTAGGGAAAAAAAAAAAAAACAAACCCAAAAAACAAACCCAATTACTAAATTCCAGAATTCTTCTGACATGCAAATGAGAAAGAAATGTATTGAAAACTAAAAAAAAGTTTAAGAAAATGTGTGGCTTAGAGAGGTATTCAAACGTTGTCTAAAACAAATTGAATGGCAGTGACATGTTATTCATGTCCATCAACACTGAGAAAATTGCATCATAATGTAACTAGTCTCCTCATATTTGTTCAAAATCCAGGAAAGTTCATATAGCAATGATAAAAATATATGCTTTACCTTATGCATAATTTTTTTTCTCCTCCAGTACACTCCTAGGTTTACAAGACTCACCCTTTCTTGGAAATCATTATTCACCAGTGCCATCAGAGAGGAAAAAAAGTCCCTTTTGGACTCAGTCTTCTTGGTTTAACTTTAAAATTCATAATTATAGAGGATAAATTACTTCCCTGACAAGACACCAAAAATGAAGGGCAAAGCAGGAATAGTATCTTTACTGTGTTAATGACACTTTAGCTGTACAAGCATCCTAATCCTCACTACATATCAGGGTGGTGAAAAAGTTTATTTTCAGACTTTGGAGAATTTAAATTCATAGGAATTCAGAAGGGTGTAAATTACCAATTTCCTGCTCTCCCTCAAGAAGGAGTTCTTTCCAATTGTCCTTTTCAGAGAAACAGACATTTTAGTATGGCAATTAGCTAGTTTACTTAACTGAGAAGCAAATATTCCTGTGATCACTCAGGCTAACAGCAAAAGCAAGCAAGAACAAATCCGTACTTTAATGACTGCAGATGGCAATACTATTCTACATCTCATCTCTTCTGCATTGCAAATTCTCTTATTAATATCCTTATATGTCCATTTTAGACTTGGGGATTTTTTTTTCATGTTACTCCACATTTCCCCATGGTGTTTGTAATTAAAAGTCTCCAGAGTAGACTAAAGTTAATCTGAGCTCTTGTTCTGCCTCTGAGTTCCATAATTATAACTTGCTACATTCATGGCTTTTTATAAAAGACCCAATNCATGTCTTTTTATAAAAGACCCAATGCTTTATGCACTGCTATGCCCAGTGCTGCTACACTGTTTTTTTTTGTTTGTTTGTGGTTTTTTTTGGTTTGTTTTTTTTTTCGGGAGGAAACAAGGGCAGAAGGGTATTTCATCTGCATCCTGAGAGCCAACTGCACATCAAGTCAGGCTTGAAAACAGCAACCTGGAGCACAGAAGCTACAGATGCTTTTGTGGGACAGGTTTCTTGGCTTTCCTGCGTGAGGTCAATTACAGTAGCAATTACATCACAGCTTTAGCCAAAATCCTCCTTTTGGCATTGAAACAAATCGCCTGCTGGCATCCACTACAGATTTCAAACCAGAAA
>VZTZ01045664.1:140838-151347 GCA_013400955.1 Drymodes brunneopygia | reverse complement strand
GAAGGAAGGAAGGAAGGAAGGAAGGAAGGAAGGAAGGAAGGAAGGAAGGAAGGAAGGAAGGAAGGAAGGAAGGAAACCAGAGAAAGAGAGAGCTAAAGAGAGAAAGAAAGAGAGAGAAAGAAAGAAGGAAAATGAGAGTAAGAGAAAAAGAGAGAGAGAAAGAAAGAAAAAGAAAGGGAGAAAGAAAGAAAGAGAGAAAGAGAGAAAGAAAGAGAAAGAGAGAAAGAGAGAAAGAGAGAAAGAGAGAAAGAGAGAAAGAGAGAAAGAGAGAAAGAGAGAAAGAGAGAAAGAAAGAAAGAAAGAAAGAAAGAAAGAAAGAAAGAAAGAAAGAAAGAAAGAAAGAAAGAAAAGGAATTCAAAGAGTCAAAGAAAGTGAGGAAGGCAGGAAGGAAGCAAGGAATACCTATGACATAAAATAAGTTCAAATCAGACACAGGTGAGGTAAGGAAACTCAGTCCCAAACAGGTAATGTGATTTGCCAAGACAGCAGAACAGATCAGTGAAAGAGTAAAGTAAATCTGGTCTTTAAAATAAATTTCTAATTTGATTTTTCTGATTTCTTTTACTGATCATTTCCACAGCACACAGTTGCACACAGTCATAGCATGGCATCTCTGTTTTCGTCTTTTATTGCACTAACTCCAAGAAAGAAAGAATACAAAAACCTCCAACAAAACAACTAAACCAAAAAGAAACCCAAACACACAAAAAAAGCATAGCCCAAGAAACCCTTCTCTCAGTTCTGCTTCCTGGAGGGATACAAGCACTCCTCCCCCCATTTCAGAGGATGTCTGTTGGCTTATTTACTTGGTGCCATATCAGCTTCAGCTGGTCACTTGACAAAAACTCTCCAAGGGTTATGATCCCCAAAACAATTTATGCATCTGCACCAGATAGCTTTCAGTGTCTCTGTATCACCAGGGTGCTAAGAAGAGTTAAAATTTGGCCCTTACTGATGTTATACCTGCTCCCATCAGTGCCTAGTTACACATCAGATTGATTGTAAAGCTTTATTGTTTTATAAGTCTCTGCTTGATCTGTCACCAAGTCACATTAACAATCTGTTAATGGTTTTCATTATTCCCAAAGCATCCACAATAGGTGTCTACGACCTGGAAACAGTCCTTAGAGGAGTGAAGAATAATGACGATAATTGTGTTGATCTGTTCCTCAAGTGACATTTCTGATGCTCTGGCATCGAGGGCTCTGAACCTGTTTTCTTCTCCCTGAGCAGTGTCTGGCCCGTAAACAAAGGGATGTTAAGAAAATGTAAAAGCACCCGGCCACAGAGAAATTCAATTCACTGCTGTCAGCACTTAACTTCAGAGAAGGGAGGGAAAAAAGTTAAGGAAAAATGCAAGCCTATCTGGGAACTGCTTCCTGAAAGTAAACGCTCATCCATCTTTAATGGAAACAGTGGAAGTAAACAGGCTGGCTTCAGTCATTTAAATGTAAATTTGGCTAGTCACCGCGGAACCTATGAGGAAAAAATCTTGTCTTAACAACTTGATGAGAATTTGTAAATCCAATCTAGAGTTTCTTGCTAGGGGAGGTGGTGCTAAATAACGATTAGGAGGACATTAGCCAGCAACTATGAAACACAACTCTTGTTCCTGATCTGCAGTCTGACATTGATCAAATAACCTGACTTCTCCATTCATCTGTTTTCCACTTATCTTATATTTAATTGAAAAAAAAAAATTTTGATACTATTGATTGTTGCTTTTCATGCATTCAGACAGCAGGATTGAGCATTTGGGGACATATCAGCTGATGCTTTCAAGCACATCTGTGGTTGAAAGGAAAGTACAACTATATTTTAGTGATTAGAAAGATTTAGAGAATCCATTCCCTGATTAGTTGTTTTTACAGAAAAGCATGAGTTTTTCCTCAGGCTACAGGATGTTTTGTAAGCAGTTGTAATTACTGTAAGCTGGACTTTATCACTGGTGCATATTAAAAAAAAATACAGAGTCAAATTATTCTTTAGGTATTAAAAAATCAGTCTTAAACTATTTTTATTTTAAAGGTCTAACATGACTTGTTATCAATAAACAAGTAATGTCATAGAAAAACTAACATTATGGAAAGATGAACTTATAGACAACAAGAAGTTTGGGTAATTCTGAAAAACATCAGTTTAACATTGTGGGATTCCTTTCCCAGACAAAAATTTCTCAGTTATCTGTGCACACACTCCATTTACTGTGCTATGCTGTATGTCCCTGCTTCCCTGTCCCTTAGGGTCACCTGTGGTGCCTACTGAGAACAAAAGGAGGGTCACCGTAGACTTTAAAGGTCAGTTCTCTATAAGAGGACTCTGATATACTTTGACTCATGCAGGGGATTTCTGATTCAGATCATAGAAATTGGGACAGTTCCTCTTTCTGTGAGTCTTCGAGTATCTTTCACAGACAGGTCAAGTCAGGTCCCAATTAATCATAAGATCCAGGGATTGAAGTGAAAGAAATACAAGAAATTGTTTCTTTGCTTTGAAAATATGGCATATGCACACCTAAATTTCAGTAAACAAAATTTAGGATACTAAATGTGTGCTTGCAGTCCTGACACCTTAATTGCTCATGCAATCCTGCTTATTATTGCTCCTATACTGACAGAAATAAGTTGTTCATACCTCATGTCTAAGGCTATTAGCTTCCAAAAACTATTGTCTATCGCTCATGAAAATCTGTTTTGTAGCCTTCTTGAATCTCATGTTAAAGGACCATATTTTTTTTTTTTCTGTGTAAGTCATCAGACACCCCACTGCCTAATTGGAGATCATGGATCCCATGATAAGAGTAAAGGACTGAAAAATAATTGGCTATTGCAATGCTCAGCTTTGAAGTCCCTAAATCCAATTTTGTATTCACATTTAAGAACTGCACTGGACTGGTTTACCCACAGCAGGAATTTTTCTTTTTAAAGTCTTATTTATTCATTTTTAAATGATTTTTAAACAGGTTTGAAGAGGCTTAGTTTTTGTTAGTAAATACTCACATATTAGTCATTTGGATTAGTCTGAACAGACTAATCTGATGTACCAGACCTAAAGCTGATGTATCCCTAGATGTAGAGTACATGTGGATTTTTTTATTTATGGCCCTGATTACTCATCTACTTTTGCATTTAGCAATTTACATTAAAGTACAAGAGCATAAAAGTGTCATGAAATAAAAACAACACAAGCGAAAAGGCAATACAAAACAGTGATGAACAAAGAATAAAACATAGATTTGTTAGCCATTCCCAGTTTTACACATCATAATATTTTGTTCAAAAGATCCTTAACTGTTGATACAAACAAGGTGCTTCTAAAAGAAAGTTTCTCAAAAAAATGCCATGTTTAATTCTTGAGACCATAGTGAAAGTATCAATTCACAGTGAGGTTCAGTATTGTTCTGGGTGTCCCAGGGTGCATTTCTCTAAATCCTTTATTTTTAGGGGGTTACATGGCAATAAGTAAGAAGTAAAACAGCTTCTGAACAAGTGAACTTCTTCTTTTAATGATGAGGTGATAGTTCTGAATCTTCCTCTTTTTCTCTTCATAAAGCATTTAAATTATTCTGAATATATTTATGTATACTGCTAAAGAAAAAGAAAAGAATTTAAAAAAAAGCAGAAAATGAAGAAATCTTGCTACATAAAAGAAGCAAAGAAAATATAATCTTTTACTTTGAATTTCTTTGCCAGTAGCTTATAAAATCTCTGGGTTATATGAGGCTTTTAATCTATCACCCAGAGCTGAACCTTCTCATTGTAAACACATTTTATTGAATTGCATTTAAATTATTTAGCCATTTTTATAGGCATAAGGTGATCAAATACATAATGTATTTTGATGGTCCCCAAAATGTCCCTGATGTGTGCTGGCTTTTGCTAATTAAATTCAGACTACTTGCTTTTTTAATGTTTCATTTTTTGTTTCTCTTTTTCTGTCTCTCTTTCTTCTTTCTTTCTTGCTTGCTTTCTTCTTTCTTCACAGGAAAAAATAAAGGTCAGCTGTTAATTAGCAGTTTTCTGAAAGTATCCATTAATATTACATAAATTACTGCCTCAAAATCCAATTAGAATCCTGGGCCATATTGAAACTAAATAGATCATTTAATTTTCAGGGCACAATATGAGATGAGGTCTAGGAAAGAAATCAATACTGGTTCAGTAAGGAAATATCAAGAGAGGTGCGTGTGTGGGGGTGGTGGTGATGTGTATACTCACAAAACATAGTAATCTCAGCTTTATGAGGACTTGGATGTATGAGAAAAATGTGTATTTAATTGTGCAGCAAACCTGGCTTTAAAACAATACAAAAATATCTAACTCTTCAGCTGCCTGCGCTTTTTATTCTGTGAGGTTTTGCACTCTTTCTGATATTCTCCCCCTCCCCACCTTGTTCAGGTTCTTTTGGTTGGTTGGTTGGTTGGTTTTTTCCCTTTCAGCTGTGGTAACATCCTATTCCAATTTAATAAAAGGGAGCATTAGAAACTTTTTATTAAAGGAGGACATGACCATAAAATCAGATTGTTGAATTAGAAAACTACATACTGGTAGAACAAACTATTTTAGTATTTTATTTGTTGTAGAAGTTGTACAATTTGACTATGAAAACATAAATGAAAAAATTTATAGACCTGGTTTCCTACAGCAAATACTGTGATTCACCACTCTTTGAATAGCGCCGATGTTTGAGTTTCTTGAGCATTTGTGAAGAGATGGAACTGAGTTGGTTGTCCTAATGGCTCTTAAACATTTTAGGACATTTGGAGAGCCAGTGCTTTTAGTACTTTCTTTTAGCAAGAGCCCTTCTCTGTACATAATGAACAATAATTGATCAATATGACATGGAAATGTGTTTTTGTTATTATTAGCTTCTCCTGTGGATAAAAGGAGTGCAAGTACTTCTACAAAAGACCATTAAGCAAATGGACTAGAAATATCAAACTGTTAGATTGAATGGGCAACTCCAGAGCTTGAAGAAGCCAGGTTTCCAAGCAAATAAAATTGGTAGATGGTATCACAGCCACTTTGGTAGCAAAAAAGGACCTGGAAAACAATGGCTCAGAAAATTCAGCACAAATTGCACTAGCAGGTCAAGCAGCTGATGAGAGAAGAGCAGGGAGATGGAAAAGGGGATAGTAAGCAACAATGGAGAAGCAGGTGGAATAATTCGGGTTATAGAAATTTCTGCTCGTTTCAGAGAACAAGGATAGAATATGTGAAGGATATCCTTGCAGACTCATCTGGACAAAGGGAAAGTTAGTTTAGAATGCACCTTTAAATGGTTGCTGGGTGGCAACACTGAAGAAATCTAATCTGAAGTTGTTGATTATGGACCCAAAATACAGGTAGAAGGGTAGATGATTTATCTTGATAAAACACTAAAATCCATGAGTGTTAACCAGTCAGAAAGGACTGATTTAACTAAAGAAAAAAAACCCTGACAATCTTTGTCAAAAAAAAAAAAAAAGCTACTTTCTTATGTTCCTTACCAAGTTATTATTCAGAAGAAAAATTATCAGGTATGAAAAGAAAATAAGGGAAGGAGATTTTGGAAATAAATTTCTGGTTTGGAAAGTTGTGTATGACGTGGCTGGGATGCTGCTCTTGCCAAATCTTTGGCGACTTGTGCTGGGAGAGCTGGTGTGGGTGAGAAGGAGAATTTGTGAAGCTCTGTTAAGTCCTGTTCCCTTAAGAGCTGTCAAGTTGTCAGAGACAGCAGCTAGATTACTCATGAATCAAAGAACTAATGCAAAAGGAGTGTTAACAACAGAGAACCTGGAAATTCTTATCCGTTTAGCACAAAGTCAAAGCAGAAGGAATGCAGGGAGTGTTATGAATTTAATTGCTCAGTCTGCAATAGGGATGGGAAAAGGGGGGTCCATTTTGATGGACTTGGGTTGGAATATTGGAACTTCTGGTTAGAAATTGGGAAAAAAAGTTTCATGGTGAAGATTATGATAACGTAAAAAAAAGGCAAACATTTTTAGTGCATAATTTACTTCTGTATTTGGTACAAGCTGAAAAATGTACTCATAGTGTGTGTTGATATTATTTCAGCTTTGATAAATGGTTGAAGCATGTTAAACCACTGTTACTATGTCTGACATACTTTCATTAACATTTCTGATAGTTTATACCAAAGAACTTTAAAAAAAATCTGTCTGGGACCATCTCTGATGTATCTATGTCAATGTTCACAAAATTTTGGAATGCTGGAGATAATTCAGAGAACTGGTTATAAAACTGCTGGTGTTTTCAGGAGGAAATTATAAACCCGAATCACTCTATATATTTAGTAAAGATTCACTCTTACTTATTTTTTGTAAAGTAGATTCCATCTAACTAATGTGACATT
The DNA here is from genome assembly GCA_013400955.1 of Drymodes brunneopygia. Classification (NCBI taxonomy): domain Eukaryota; kingdom Metazoa; phylum Chordata; class Aves; order Passeriformes; family Petroicidae; genus Drymodes; species Drymodes brunneopygia. The sequence continues at coordinate 144,992 of VZTZ01045664.1, read as the reverse complement.
TTCATTTGAGAGGAGCATATGTTAAATTAATAAATACAGCGGTGCTGGTACAGTGCTCTTAGATGTCCATGAGGCATTTGATTTGAGGCTAAACAATATTTGATTAAGTAATTAAAACAGTTAGAATCAATGCAATAAATAGGTTTAAAGGAATGAACAGATGCATTTTGTTGTAAATAGTTTTGTTTGCAGTCAGATGCTATGCCATTTATAAAGTTTATTGTGAGTGACAGAGCTGAAGCCTCCAGACATGAAGTCAAGAAAAGTTGAGTATCCTTGAGTACGATTGAGCAGCTCAGGGGTGATCTTATCCATGTGAATAGATACCTGATGCCAGTGTGTAAAGACAGATCCTGACTCTTGACAATGGTACCCAGTAATAGGACAGGAGCCACTGGGTATAAAGTGGAAAAAAACCCCAAGATACCTCCTTTAAACATAAGGAAAAAAAAAGTAGTTTATGTTGATCAAACACTGGAAGAGATCCCCCGGGTTTACAGAGAGAATGTGGAGTTTTGATTGCTGGAAATATTAAAAATCCATCAGGACAATATCCTGAGCAACCTGTTGTATTTCACCAGCCATTGAGCAGGGTGGTTGCCCTAGGTGACCTCCAGACATGCTTTCAAACCTTGGGTTGTCTGTGATTCTGAAAAGTCTTGTTCAATTCTGATGATAAGACAAATGCAAGTCAATACTACAGAACTTGTTCAGGCAGGTGAAAATAAACATAATTATTTTAATACACCATCAAAGAAGTCTGAAAAATTGTGAGGATCATGGTGTCTAAACAATGAAAAGAAATCTTCAGTACCATTGTAGGGAATAGTACTGAAAAGAACTACCATAGGACCTAGCCCAGAAAAAGAGAAAGATCTTGAGGAGGAGGAGGACAGAGGCTAGATGATCTTCACATTTAACACAGCATAGCAATAAGACCTCAAAGAAGAACAAGAGAAACATATCACATTAATGGTTTTCCCTTGCAGATGGGGTCTTTGTTCTGGATTATGTTGTGCCTCATTCCTTTGTTCTGCAGCCTTGCAGGATGGCATATGGCCCCACGTGTTTTATACCAGACATAGCCTATTTAATCTTTTCAGCAACAATTAAGTTTCCATGTTAGCTGATTCACAGATTATTGTATCAGAACTATTAAACTGGTGGGTTGTTTTTCTTCCACCTCAGCTTAGCTATTTTTGTTGTTGTTGTTTAAAACAAACACTTGTCTCTGTGGTGCAGCACATACCAATATAGAACAGAATTACAATGTACTTCCAGCCAAAATCAGTTTATTGTCTATTTCAGTAGTTTTCTTATGGTAGCAATTATTCTCTGTAAGCCTGCAAGCAAGCAGCAGAAATCTGAAATCATCAAAGAGTTTTTATCTCCAGCAATTTCAAAAATGGCAGGTAGCTGATAGTTTAAACTTTAGTTCTCCGCAGTAGAGCAGTGTGAGAACTGGAGAATGCCATCTGCCTTCAACAGCTAGTTTTAAATGCTCAGGAATCAGGCTTGTGTTGCCATTGCTCATATGTGCTAGTTAAATCAAGCTGGCATGGCACAGCAACAAATGAGTTACCAGTAGTAAAACTGATGGGTGAACTCCATTGCTTTGAGGGTCATGGCTGCTTTGGAGAGGTGCATTCTCAGCTCCACCACATGTGTACCAGTCAACAACAGCTCTCTATTAAACTAGAAGAAGATGCATGTAAGAGTATTGAACAGTGTCCTTATTTAATGCAATATAATGCTTCTATCATATACCTCATAAGAATAGGTTTTGTGTGTATTTATATATATATAGAAACAGAACTGCAGACGCATTAATGCAGTCAAAAAACCAAAAACAAGGAGAAAAGACCAAACCCATCTTCTAAATTCCCAGATCTGGAGCTGAGAATTGAGAGTCCATAACATCATGGCGATTCTGGAGGGTTAACATGAAATATTCTGGTTCATCACTTATATTTCCAACATTGAGGACTGAGTCCCTTTGTGTTGGTTTAGCCCCAGTGGCAACTAAGCCCCATGAAGCATTTTGCTCACTCTCTGCCCCTCCAATCCCCACAGTGGGATGGAGGAGGAAACTGACAAAGGGTGAAAACTCATGGGTTGATATAAAGGCTGTTTAATGAGCAAAACAAAAGACATACACAAAAACAAAACCGAACAAGGAATACACCCACCACTTTCCATGGTGTTCAGTAATCTCCAGGAATCCAGGGCTCCAACTCGTGTAACAATGACTTGAAAAGACCGATATCCTCCCTCTGATGGCCCCCTCTTTTCTTTTTCTTCTAATCAACTTCATATGATGAGCATTGCATCATGCCCTATGGACTATCCCAGTGGTCAGCTGGGGTCACCTGTCCTGACTGTGTCCACTCCCAACCCCTTGTGTACATCTAAACTCCTTTCTGGTGGGATGCGATGAGGAGCAGGAAAGATCTTTTTCTATTTAAGCCCTGTACGGCAATAACAAGAACACACTGCAGTCTGAATAGCTGATCTAAAAAATAAATTTTAAAGAAGTCAGGTAGTTTCATTATAAAACCTATGACTACTTAACTATTTCTATTTGAAACTTTCTGGTTTGGGGCAAGCTGTATTTGATTTTGGTTGTGGAACTGTTCTGCCCCAAAATTACCCATTTTGTTCAAAATTTTTGAAGCTTATTTAGTAGCATAAGAAAACCCAAAGAATCCCAAAGTGATTTCACAAAATTAGGTGAAAGAACCAAGGGTAATTTTTTTGATAAAAATGAAATAATGCACCTTGGAAGGAAAAAAACTTATTTGCTCCTATCCCTATTTGGGATCTAAAGATGGGAGAAGGGAAGAATCCTGCCTGTTTGGATGAATTTGACTCAACAGAAAGAATTACTCAGAAAGAGCTCAGCTGTAGAAGTCATAGAAGAAAAGGGAAGAAAACCTGACCCAGAGTAATGTGTTCCAATTTGGTTACCTGGTGAGACAAAAATAGGGTATTGCAGAAAGAAAATGTCTTTATACAAAAGGAATATAAATGATGAAATCACATAATGGTTTGAATTCAAGATAATCTTATTCCAACCCCCTGCCATGGGCAGGGACACCTTCCACTATCCCAGGTTGCTCCAAACCCAATCCAACCTGGCCTTGGTCACTGCCAGGGATGGGGCAGCCACAGCTTCTCTGGGCACCTTGTGCCAGGGCCTCACCACCCTCACAGTAAGATATTTCTTCCAAATATCTAATCTAAATCTTTCTTCTTTAGTTTAAAACTATTCTACCTTGTCCTGTCACTATCTACCTATGTGAATGGTCACTCTGTCTTTTTTTCATAAGGATGTAAAATACTCTTTCAAGGATGGAAAGGCTGCAGTAAGGTCTCCCTGGAGCCTTCTCTTTTCAAGGCTAAACACCCTCTGCTGTCTCATCCTGCCTTTATAGGAGAGGTGCTCCAGCCCTTGGAGTATCTTTGTGAACATTAAAAACAGCTTTCTTCTCTGAAATAACTGCAGTATGTGTATCTATAAATAAATGATGTATTGAAATGAGTAAAGTGCTCTTATTTTGATTTCTTATAATGGAAACATATGGAAATATTCAGCAAAATTCAAAGGCAACTCATTTAAAACTCACTAAAAATGTGGAACTCATTTCTACCAGATACAATTTGGTGCATACATTTTCATAGGGAAAATATCAATATCTGCAGTTATATTAAAGAGCATCATATGGGAGTTTTCCTGATTTTGAGCAAAATCCAAACTCTATATGATTGAAACAAACAAAAGCTGTCCCTACAGGGATGAAGTTTTAGCATTTCCAAGAAACTGAAAAATTTACTTTTCTAACCTAAATTTACTTCAAAGGCAGAGGCAACACCACAGCTCAGGTCACGTTCATCATAAAATTTATGTATAAATTCAGGATGAAAGAGTCTGAGGAGCAAAATATCAAAAAAATTACTACTGGAAATATTTTCACAAACATTCTACTGAACTTTCAGCTCTTCAGTTTGCAGCTGGAAAAGAGATTGAACTTTTTCATATGGTTTCCATTATTTTCAGTTTCAGAAGTGTTAGAAATAGAGCTACAAACATTGTCTCCTGTCAAGCTCTTTTTCAGGAGCAGATGACAGCAGAAAGTAAGGGGGAAGCAACTAGC
>VZTZ01045664.1:129591-140822 GCA_013400955.1 Drymodes brunneopygia | reverse complement strand
AAAAAAAAAAAAAACCCACACCACAACTTTTTCAAACTTTCTAAAATAGCATAAAATCTTGAGTTCACCTCAGTATTTGGAAGATGTTTTTAACGCAGTTGTTGTTTCCTGCTGTTATCCCCGTAATCTGAAAAAAATATGATTTTATGACCTCCTCCAAAAATATCTGAAGCCTGTCTCACTTTATGATTCACCCAAAACTCCCCTCATTACAATTCCACTTCCTTTCTTTATACAATACCTTTTATCATATGCTGGAGGGTGATGGCTTAAAAGTCATGCCTAAGGGTTGAATTACTTAGACTCCCTTGAGCCACAGGTTCAAATTCTGGCTGGGTTGACTCAATTCTCCTCCTTTCAAGGGAAAGAAATTGAATTCCGTGCAGGTCATTCTGTGAGACTCTTTCAGGGAAGAGCAAAATTGCAACTAATATCCAGCCTGCTTTCTGGAAACATTAAAGCTTTCTATCAGAAGGAAGTTTTTCCCAGCATCTTTCACAAGTATTTTGTCTTCTGTCACTTCAATGCTGCACCTTCATCAGTGTTCTGTGCTTGGCAGTCACTCTCTACCAGGAGTTGCATAGATCTCGTGTGGTTATCCGAGGCCAGATAACACACTGCCTTTAATTTCAGCCCTGATTTGTTAAAATCTTACTAACAGCCACTATTTCCTAAAGTTTTAATGACATTTTTCTTTCAGAGCTTCAACAGAGGAGGCAAAAGTCAATCACTGCAAACCTGATCTTTAATTATAAGTAAATCAAGAAGTTTTCTTTTCTTTCATATTTGCAAAAAAACAAAGATCTCTGACACCTCACACATGCACATCTTGAGGGGTCAGCAGCTGAATGGCAGAAAAGGACAGCCTCAAACCCATCATTTTAAAATTTTCATCAGTCTTTCATGGTTTGTAAATTCTTTGGGTTGGCAGCTCTGTGGAGTGATGACAAGGATGCAATCAGCAGCAGAAGGTAGCCCAGGCTGTAAAAGGTGTTGGCATCTGTGGGAAGAATGGCATCACAGAGCCAGGCAGCTTAGGAAACAAAGTTGGTGCTTAAATTTGACTGACATTTCCCATATCTGGACTCTCTTTCCAATTGGTAACAATAGTGCCAGTGTTTAAAATTTCAGGCAGGAATGTTTTATCCTGGCAGTGTTGGGTATATATTGCATTGGAAATACCACAATAAATATAATTCCTTAAAGCAAGCTTAAGTGAAAAACAACCAACAACTAAATTTTACTCACTTATAAATAATACTCACACAGCAGTGTTTTCTGAGAAGCATCCTGTCTTTTGCTTGTTAAAAAGATCTGGAATTTTACAAATTATCTCATACTATGTGTGAGAATTCATCTATTTTTTTCTTGATTAATCAAAACACCATTTTCAGAAAGTCAGGTCATGCTAGCCCCATTAACTGATAATAGACAGACAAAAATATATTTTTAGAGTTACAGAATTACTATTTTCAGGATTATAGTTGCTTCTTCCCCTGAAACCACTCAATATTCTGTCTCAGGGTAATGGAGCTTAAGAGAATTTCCCTGAAGTCACAACCTCCAGTGACCAGAAATGACCTTTTTGGCATTGTGCTGGGAAAAGAGGATATAGCCCAAGGCAAATTCACAAGGGTGAAGTTCAGGGACCAGGTTAAAAAAAAGTAAATATAAGGGATAACTAAAAAAAAAAACAAAACAACACCTTATGTCTATGGCATATACCATTTGTGACAGACAATTTTTACCTCTCAATAAGAAAGGTGGCAGCCACCTATTCTGTTTTCATACGTCCTTCAGCCTAATTGAGGGATGCATTTCCCAATAAGGCAAACAAACCAGTTTTGGAAGAAATTGTTGTTTCTGGTACCTAAGGTTGATTCCCCACCACCATCTTCCTGAAGGCCCCATGGTTTCACCCTGCTACACCAGATTTAATACACCTAAGAATAAATTCTTTCATGCTCACCATGAGAGGTGACAGCCCACCAGGTGAACCCTATTTCCCTAGCACTTCCTGAAGCGAACTTCTGGTTTCCTCTTTAGTTTATGTCTCAGGTTTGAGTTATGAGCAGTGAGCCCAGGTGAGTGGGGAGCAGAATGGTGTCACACAAAGCCTTCCTCTGCCTTAAGGGTCCACTTTGTTGCCCGCCAGGTTGTGTGTATGCCTGGTTCACAGGATTTGGTCCTTCCTTCAACAAAACTGTGCCAGAAGCGTAGAGGGCAAATGCTAGGCTATGACAGTGGATTACTTCCTTAGAAAAGAAACATATTATTTCATATTCTTGTTTAGTAACTCTGCAATTGTCAATAGATTCTGTTTGTGTGTGCCTACATGTGTTTGTGTCAGTTGTAAAAACATTTTAAGTAAACACAACGACTTCAACCCAAGGCCAGCATTTTTAAAAGTTGTTTCTCTTCTGATGTGAGAATTGTGCCTATATATGACTGTTTCTGGTACTCATTCAAATGTTTTGAACCCAACAGATGTCCTTTTTGTTTTTTTTGTGAGCATAGGAAATGGAGAAAATAAATAGACTGTTTAATTTGATCTGATTCTATTTTAAAATGCAATTAGATTGGAGGAAAAAATCCAGAATAAACATTTAAAGGGTTTGGTGATAGTGTTTGGTACCCTTTTTTTTTTCTAGATCATTGTTTTTACTCCCACCTAAACCAAGGGAGAGTTGCAAAGAACCAATGACAGCCTCATGGTTCCCAATTCTGTGTCTGTGGTCCAGCCATGAGGTGTGCACACCCCTGCACTCTGATAGCTGTCTGAAAGCATAAGGACCAAAAACTAAAGACCAAAGGGTGGTTCAGTTTTGAGACATGATGCCTTGAAGGAAAAATTCAGGCATATTTGCAGGGCAAGAGGAAAAAGTCTTGCACTCTATTTTTGCTTCTGTGTAGAAAATTGCGGCTTGTATACCTGCTACAGTAACATCTGTCATCAGTTTTTGATTTACCTTACCTCTTGAGAGGCATGATATAATAAACATTAAGTCACTCCCCCTGGCTCCCAGAGAATGTAGAGAGTGAGAACCTGGTTTGAAGCTAATATTCAAAACTGATCACTGGTTTTTCAGTTAGTTGTCTCATTAACGAGATCCAGTTTAAAATTAACCTATTGTGATCTTAAATTTTGAAATACAGAGGATATAGAAAGTATACTGAATAACTGAGGAGAAAGCTCATAGAGGAGAGAGAGTGTGCAAGATTTTGGGCCACAGCATAAGACTGAAATCTTCCCAGGCATGGAGCTTCAAGTGAGTAGTTGACTTTTAATTAATAGCTTTCTCTTTGTGCTTACTTCTAAATTACAAGCCAAAAATCACAAGTGTGCTTCGATTATCCTTTATTTAGCTTCCTGTGTACTCCCAGTGCAGGAATTGTAGGATAGAAGATAAGAAAAGAATTTGAAAACTTTGGAGATTTACATTATTAAGTTGATGAATCTTTTTCACTGAGACTTTTCTAGACCTATTGATGTCAACGTAGATGTCTTTTTACCTAATGTTTACTTAACTTTGACCTGCTTATTATTGTGTGCTTCCTCTCAAGACATCATTGTTCCAGTGTTAGGAAGTTCATAAAGACCTATTTACATTGTTTTGTTGATATTTTCCACAGTGCCATCCAGGTAGTGGAGAAAGGAATGTGACAAAATATTTTTTCCTACCTTTACACTGAGCTGCTATAATATCCCCCCAGCACTATAATTATAAAGACAGAGGATAATGCTTTTTTTCCAATGTCCTAATGAGAACTGAGAATGTCTGCATTCCCTTGGCTACTTCTTTTAGCCAGCAGCTATTGCAACATGCCTGTAAGGAGAAACTCAGAGCAGAAATTCAGAGGGAAAGACACATTGAAAATATCTCATCATCATCATCCAATTTTCAAGGAAACAATGTAAAGATTACTAGCTTGTAAGTGATTGGGGTTGTATTGCTTTTAACTGCAGCCACCTGTTTCTAAAAGAGGAAGAATGGGTTGTTGGCTAAAGCTTGGCTAAAACAATATCTAGCTGAAGTTGGGTTTCTTGGCTCTCTTCCTGTAACTGCTACAGGCTTCCTGCAGGACCTCACAGCATTTTTTACATTTCCTGGAAATTGTTTTCTTCATCCCTGTCCACTTAGATACCTGTCATACATTAATGGGAAGCTCCGTAATATACAAGAAGTAGAAAAAGTAATTCTTGATATGCCAACAAAGTGATGGCTAGTGTGGTGTGCCCCAGCAGGGCATCAGAATCCATAAGTAGCGCAGTGGGTTTGTTTGATGATAAAAAACACTGCCTCTGACCTTCTGGAATGGAGTTGATCCAGGATCAGTGAGGTAGTTCTGTAACAGCAGACTGAGGTCTACACACACTAGCACACACTTGTACTCTTAGAGAATAGTTTATACTTATTTACACTCCTGAAATGTGACACATCTGAAAGAGAGAAACCATTAAACTGTGACTCAGTTCCCACTTCTGGTGTTCTAGAGCAGGTCAGTTAATTTCTCTGAAATTTTAATTCCCTCCCCTGCTTTTCTCACTGACAAAGTTCTCTGGGCTGTGGTTTCTCTTTAACAGTGGCCTATCATGTTTTCTTTAGTCTTGAACTCCTCTCTAGTTTGATAGGTCTGTCAATATGAAGATGTTGTACTGAATAACAGCTGCAGAGATGTTAGGTTCCTCTATCCTTGACAAGACTTAAAAAATCCTTGCGGGCTCCACAGGGGAGGGATGATGGAAGGAATCAAGATTTTATATGCTTATTTATTCATTCTTTCATTCACTCACAGATATTACTGACTAGTTTCGGTGTATACCCTGGAGTTCCAACACATGTTCTTAACAGATGTTTTATTATATGATCTTTTATTATATTCATCCAAACTGCTGCAACACTCACCCCCCTTTTATTTCCTTCTACCCCAAACTAAATTAAAAGAAAATAAACTCTTCATAGTCATAGACAGTGTTTTGTTTCTCTTACTCAGAAATCACTCCCTCCAAGGGCAATTATAATCAACTCTCATCTTTGCAAAATGTACTTCATGAGCTTAGTGACTGGAGATGTTGTGATTTCTGAAGGCTCAGACTTGGATTTTCAGAAAAAAGGAATTCTTCTTTCTGAACGGCTACCTCTAGAATGGCTTCCTGGAAAGCTTTTCTTAGAAAGAACTAAGACATGTAATTTTAAAAGTATGTTTAAATACTTTGGAGCAAAGAGTTACTCGGTCTGTTTCAAGCATCTTGCTCTGATAGGCTCTGTATTTTCTTACATATGATCAATACATCATCCTTCAGGAGCAGGAGCCTATGATTCAGCATGCTATGGGTTAGAAAAGAAGTTGGACCCCTTGGTCTTATTGTTTCTGATTCAACCTCCTGTCTATCACAATTTCTGTGTTGAGGCTGTTGGTTATCTGAGCATGCACAGCTCTGGAATGGGACACTATGACAACAGAATTGTTTGTTAGGTGATTCAAGTTCTCCCTGAATCTAATTGGTCTTATGGCAGCATCTACTTTACTACCTTACTTTATTCACCTACCTTTGAAAATGTTTGCCTGAGTGATTTTTCTGTATTGATGTAGCAAGTTAACAGAAGAGAAGAATGACAATCCTCTGCTTCACCCACCAAAGTGCCATTCCCATTTCCTGACTGAGGCTGTCATTGGAAAAAGAAAAGTTGTTAATATTAGCTACATTTCTATTTCTCTAGCTAAAATTTCATACTGATGTGTATTGGATATTACTTATTATACTGCTTACAGAAAATTTGAAACAATCCTAAACCCAGGTACTAGCAAACACAAAGTATTCACATCAGTATCATTCTTGTCCTATTAATTTTTTGGAATCATCTGGGATTACTTTCAGGTGTTCATAGCTCTTTCTATAATATTTATAAGCATCCCAAGAGCATACAGAGAGTGCAAAAATTTTGTTACTGCTGTTTCTGAGGAAAATGTTGATTTTCCATTGATAACTCTAAGCAAGCAGTGATTTCTCAGCTTTTATGCAAACATCTTTCATTTATCTTTCCTTAGATAAGGTTAATTTGGAATTTCTTTTTAAATTTTATTTTTCTTTTTAGAGCTGCCTTCAGGTTCATGACCTGATGCAAGTGTGATTGTTGTCATCTTAGCAAACACATCAGGCTGGATTCAGGACTCTCCATTGAAAGAGAAAAGTTGCTGACATTCAAAGCACTAACTTCTCTACTCTGAAAATATATAATTATATGAGTTACTCACACACCCTGCATTGTTGATGAATATTCAACAAACATTCTGGTTGAAGCTCTAATAACATTTTGATAGTTTCCTTAGACATCACATAATGAATTGCATTCAGACACCTTTTAATCTGGAACCTGTTGCATCCTTTGAAAATGTAAGATTTCAGGCATATTCTGTTTTAATTTTTTTTTAATTGAAGTGAATTTGGACTATTATTTAGGGAAGAATGCAGTTCTGTTAGTGGTTCCAGATAGGTATTCATATCCCATGCTGTGCCAAGGAATGAATTCTTGTGATACTGCCAGTAAGGGGAGAAACAAAGGAGACCTTTTCTTCTCACTTATGAGTGTGCTTTTGTTGTGTGACAGTCAAAACTTTCTGATGTCATTTACAGCTATTGGACTGTCACTGCTCATGATCATTAATTCAAAAGAGGACTCTCCAGAAGTGCTGACTGTTATTTGCTTTTTCCAGTGTCAGAGGATGAAACTCTATGTGTAAATAGGCAGCTAAAAACCACCAAAGAACATCTGATTCAATATAAGATTTCCACCATGGAATTCCAGTCTTTCTTATTAAAATGCTGTTGGAAAGAGAAGTTGTATTAACCATCACTTTAAATTTAGTTTTATACTTCTTCCTGCCTTTTGCAGTCACTATAGTGTGATATATGATGATCTTCTCGTAACTGCTGAGGCATTATTTGTGTCACGTTACATTATACTATTATTTTCTAGGGCTACTAATTCCTTCTTGGACTGAAGCAACAAAGCCCAAGTGACAAAATCTTCTGTCATTAGACACTCAAGAAGATCTCCAATACAATTCTGAACATTTGTTTTACTGCAGAAATTAATATATGGTGCTTATATTTTGGAGAATGCTTACTATATAAGACACCTAAGATAACTCTTCTCCTCAGCCTATACTTTCAAGAAAAATTCCAGTCAACAAAATAGTTGAAAATTTTCTCTGTTTCAATATATTTCCTGGTACAAATGAACCTCATTTCTGTACCCCAAACTAGACATATGTGATAGCAAAAATTAACCTGGTATGGAGATAAGATACATAAAATTTCAACATATATGCACACATGGGCTGATTTTTAATTTTCTTGGTGAAGGTAAAAAAGAGAAGTAAGTTTATTTTGAACAAATAATAAAAACTGACAGCATAAGTTTTGACCCTCTTTGGAATCTCAGTTTTTGTTAATGTGTAGAAGATTCAGTATTTGTACACAGCATTCTCAAAGGAAAACAGCAAAGAAAGGCCTTTAAAAATATGAAAATAAATAGATACTGATCCCATCAGCTGCGTTTGCTTTTTTTTTCCTAGGAAGAAAACACTGATGTAGCATGACATGATAAAAAACTCCTTTAGAGCATCTAAGTTGAATGGATTCTGGCTGTCTTGAATCAAGGCTGGCAGGGAACATGCTCTCCAGACTGTGGCAGATGGCATCTGTTTTGTTTGCTTGTTCGGGTTTGCTGTAAGTTTCTGAGTGTTACACTGTGTTCTGCTCTGTTCTGCTAAAAGGCTGCATTGCTTTTTCACTTGCTGGTGGCTCCTAATCTCTGGGGCTGGTGAAATTCTCTCAGTGGAGGAAATATCAGGCCTTCTCTGACAGCAAAGGAACATGACTTACTGCGATGTTTTTTGGAAGAGTCGGTTGGATAAAGCAGGGAGTGAAGTACAGAGATATCTGGGATCTTGAAGCACAAATAGAGACAAAGTAGGCTTCCAGGAAGAAAAGAAAGCAGACATTTCATGGGAAGGGGAAAAAATTATGTACATCTGACATATGATGTTTCTGTTCAGTCTGGTACAACCAGGAAGAAGGAGTAGCATGGGGGGGGAGCAAGACTGAAGAAAAGTACCTCAGAAACACATGTATTTTCAAGCTGGATTTCTCATAGGGATTAAGCATATTTTTCTGCCTTTTTAAAAAGAAATGTACCTTGTTTTCATAAAGTGGCATTGCTTTATTTAAACAGCATTTAAACCCTAGAGTTTATTGTCACCTGACATAATGGTGACACAAAGAGCTCCATTCAAATTGGAGCAAGATGAGTTCAGGGACAATGTGAATCAATGTGTTATATTTTAATCTCAATGTGAATGATGTCTACTGAGAATATGTTTTTTTCTTCCTCAAAAATTAATTACAGACTGGAGGAAAGAGAGCCTTCTTCACTGGGGAGCCTTGCAATAGCTTTCAGAGCATGTATTGATTCCATGCCTGAGACTGGAGAATAAAAAGACTCCCTTAGGAGATGATACTGGACCACACAGTCCGTATTCACCACGATTTCAAAAAGAATGCCTCATTGCAGGCAATGATGATTTAGATGACAAGAAGGAAGTTCAAAGAATGAGGGAACAACAGTGGGGAAAACCAAAACTGCATCACCTTTGTCATTTTTGACCAAATTACCTTCTTATGCTTAGTTTGAGAGCTTTTTTTTTTCCCATAGTGGCTGACCACAGCAAGATGAATGGCCTGGAGGCCACGCAGACTGGATAAAAGTTCTCCAGAGGACAAAGGTGGCAGGGTAGTTGATTTAGAATCCTATGATAATATCCTTCATGTGTTTCTTAAAAATGATGTGGTTTCCTTGGCTGTTCAAAGGACCTCCTTGAATCCACAGTGTGCTGATAGGTCATGCCTGACACAGAATGGTGAAAGGATGTCTTGATCCAAGAGCAATCTACTTGTTTAGGAAGCAGCATACTGAAAATCTAGCCAAAGTGTTTGAAGGGAGAAGTTCTAAACATTGATGAGAAAGGTAACAGAGGCACAGGGGACAGAGGAGATTTCTTTTTCTGAACAAATTTTCTAGGGATGGATGAAGAGGTTTTCCACTCATATATTCTTCATAGCTGTAATCGCTGGTTTTCTTAAATTCAGTTTGAACCTGGATGGTAACTGGGATGCAGCTTTTTAGTGCCACAGCAAATGGAGATCTTGAATTTGGTTTATAGCCCTTGCCCCTCTCCCTAAGGAAGCATTTGGACTTTCTGTTGTGTGGCTAAGGAAGGATTTGGTCATTTGTCAGCCAGCTCTGTAAGACTTTATAGCCAGTCAGTCATACCGCCTTACTCTACTTTGCACTATCCATACTTGTTTTAGGATGCAGTTACACTTTTTCTCTGATGGTAGAAACCTGTGATTAAAGAATCATCCATGCCAGAGAGCTGTGCTTTTCCAGCCACAGGTCTACATCTGTGCTGAAGATTCTGTAGGAAGAATAGCTGAGCTGAACATGTAAAATTTCCAAAAAAAAATTATGTTCTGAGGGGAAAAATCTTTTTATAAAAGTTTGTCTTCTTCCTCAGTACTGAGAATTTAGCTGGATATTATCTGGAGATGGCAAACTGGTAGAAAGGGCATTTTCTAAGTAGTGTGATGAGTTTTTCTATCTTATTTCAATATCCTTGATACTGTACAGTCATCTTCTAACATTGAAAAATTCCCATGTAATTTTTGTGCCCTTTTCTTCTCTTTGAACAGGGTGGGTAGTCTTATATTTAGTTCATTGACCCAGAAGTTTGTAGATGACCTATAAGGATTCTCTCTACTGAGAGCTGCTGATATTTCTTGAAACAGTGGACATGTTCATTGTTTTTCATAGTTTTATATGAATAAGACATGGATTCTTCTTTCTTATGTCAAATGAAATTGTGATTATGAAATCAACAGCTTTTGTATGATGTCTCTTCATAATGCTCTGAGTGACATGGAGGTGACGGCTCTCACTGAATTCTTAGAGACCATGCCTGATCTGATAGGAACCAAATTTCATTATTGCAGAAGAACTTTCAGGTCCCAGGTTTCATGCCCTGAAAAACTCACGTGTTTTTAATGTCCCTGTTCATTAGCAAATGTTTAAAATGTTCCTCAGAACAGTTTTCTCATTTTTAACATAGAAAAAGCCTTTTTTTTTTTTTCTTATTCTGTTGTGCCTATTAAATATTTCTTCTTATGGTCTTCCGGTGAAAGCTTTGTTATCCTACCCTTTAATTACTGCTGGTTTGATTGACAGAAAAACAGGACAGAAGAGTTGAGCTTTGTTTTTAAGTGAAATGAAGCTTTTTCTTCTTTATTCTTAGTGACACAATGTATCCAGCTATTAGCAGACTTTCAGGGAAGCAGAGAGGGAAAACGCCAACATTTGATGGGAAATTCTAGAGAGAGAGAATAATCACAAAAAAAAAAAAAAAGAGGCATTATACGAAAAGGGAAAGTTAATTGGTATAGAAAACTCAATATTCAAAATTCAATATTCGTTTGTGGGCTGCTTTAATGGTTTAATAACTGCCAATTTTGTGCACATGAACTTCGCAGTTGTACTAGGAATTTCATCCCCAGCTTTTACAGGGAAGAGATAAGCAAGCAAATATACTGTGGCCACTGAATGCCCTAGTACTGTGTTTTATTATGTTTACTTTATAATCCCATCATCCCTATGCCACCAGCATGCTTGAGGGGTAGTGGAGGCAGCAGTCGGCACTCCCTGTTGGCTCCCTGTCTTTCACTGCTACCCTAAGGTACTTAAGAATGACAGTATAAAGAATTTCTGTGCAGATGAGGCTGTAGATTTGGGGAATTGGCTGCTTATAGACAAGGATTCTTTTGGTAGACTTAATTCCTTTAGTAAGGGTGAAGAACCATCTGTGGGGATTCTTGTCATGTATAAGGAAGTTAGTCATGCTCTCTGTGGAGTTGAGTTACTTGAATTTTAATGAAACTCATGTCAATCTGTCTCTTCTATACCCCTGCGTTGAAATCAGTGGTCAGCTAGTCAACAATCACAACAGTAAATCACAGCAGATAAGCCATGGAAGGACAGCAGTGAAGAATTTATAGTTGTCTCTTTCTTTCTTTCTTTCTTTTTCTTTCTTTCTTTCTTTCTTGCTTTCTTGCTTTTTCTTTCTCTCTTTCTCTCTCTCTTTTTCTCTCTTTTTCTCTCTTTCTTTCCTTCTCT
>VZTZ01045664.1:109254-128888 GCA_013400955.1 Drymodes brunneopygia | reverse complement strand
GCCTGGGGAAGAGCCCGAGGCTCACAGCGCTCTGAGCCGCGATGAGCCGCTCCCTCCTCCCTCCTCCCTCCCTCCCTCCCTCTCTCCCTCCATTCTCTTCTTCCCTTGCCTCATTCTTTTTTTCCCTTCTTTTCTCTGATCTTTCTTCCTTGCTTTTTTCTGCTCACCCCTTTTCTTCTCAGGAAAATAGTCTAAAAGTGTACAAAATGAGTTACTGCCAATTTTTTTGTCTTTAAGTGATAGGTGTTTCAGAGTGTGAGAAGAGGAAAGAGAAAAACACCTTGCATTTTGGAGATATTTTATCTTTCTCAATCCATTTATGCTTTCTATTGCTCATTTAAATTACTTTTCATGCCCTTGATTTGCTTCGGTATCTGAAATACAGAGACTGAGTTTTACTTTTTTAATTTTTTAAAATATATATGTACAGAAATATAATATAATCCATTAAAAAACAAGTTCCAAAAGAGATCACTATAAATCACAGAGTATTGGAGAAATTTTTTAAGGTTCTAAATTCTAAGAGTACATGAAACAGTTAAAATCAGAAAACCCATTTTGTACAACCTACTTTGTTTATGCTGGTTTATTAAAATTTGTTCTTCTACTCTAATGAGACAGCTTTCAGACTCCAACAGTAAATATAATACAGTGAAGTGGTCCTTTGTTTTTTCCTTTGTTTTTTTTTCTTTTTTCCTTTGATTTCTCAGTCATTCTCTTTTCTTTCCAATTTGTATGATTTTGAAAGAGTAAACGTCTCTCTTGGGCTTGCTTTGAAAGCTTCTAATAATGTTGTGGAAGAGGTTTTTGGAACTGATCAGAAAACATAGATATGCACTCGGCTTTGCATTTTAGGCTGAATAGGGGGAGTACATAAAAACACCAACATAAAGGAGCCCTCCTGGGCTGTAGAGACCTGTCCTTCCTCCTATTGGCATCATGGCACATAACCTCGTTTATTTTAAGTTCTACTTTAAAAGTGAAAAAAGGGCATTTTCAGAAATGTTGATAATCTCTGCTCTAATGCAGGAGTCACATTTTTAGGGTGGGGTTTCTTTTGTTTTGATTGTTTTTTTTCTTTTATGTAGTAACTTGGTTTGTGCAAATTACAGTAAAGGCAGGAATAAAGTAAGCTTTCAGTCATCCTATTTCATCTCTTTCAATCAGGGACAGCTATATAATAGACACCTTAGAAAACATTAGAAAAGCACAGACTTTTTTTCTAAATTTTATACCACCATTCACAATAGGCTACAGATTATATGATGCATATGACAAAGATTCATGATAAGAGAGTGACAGATGCTGCAGGATGAGAGGATGAGAAATCATGACCGTGGCCATTGTCCTGGGCCCTTCCATGAATGGATTGTTTGATAAATGAAGTTCCCAGACTGCCAGGGAAAATGGTGTCTTGATGGAAATTATTCAATTTAGACATAGTATCAGATTAATAAGATTATGTGTCCTTGAATAAACCTGTTTTGAATATGGACTGTTCAGACCAAAGGAGTATGACTTTGTTCAAATCATGTTGAAATAATTTTTGATCTTCCTTTTATATGGCAGGTATCACATTACTGTTCCTCTTGGGAAAGTTAATTTTGCTCCTTTGTCTTGATGTTGAACTTGTACTCAGAAATACTTATAAAAATTTGTTGAAGTGTAAACATTTCAGTTTTGTTCTCCCCTCACCCCATAAAATGAAAAAAACAATCATTTTATAGGAAGCTGTTGATATGGAGCTGATAACACTGAAGTCATGGGTTTCATCCCCATTGAATCCCCTTGGCCATTCATAAAGATTTGGACTTGACAATCCTTGTGGGTCTCTTTCAGCTCAGAATATTTTGTGATTTGGTACAGACACTCTTCTTCTCATGTTACCTAAAGGTCAGGATTTCCTGCATTCCCAACTCCTGTGACTTTTTATGAGTTTATAAAAATTGACAGAATTATGTAAAAATAATCTTCAGATATTGCTATCCTTCAACAGATTTTTTAAAAAATCTAGAAGTCTCCTCTGTAGAAAAATGTAGAATCCTTTCAAGCTGGTGCCAAATGTCAAAATATTAGAACTTCCCATGAAGTCAAGATGTTCATTCTCTTCATTATGAAATGTTAGATTCTGTTTCCTCTTATTATGTCAGCTGTAATATTTGCATGCATTAAATGCTTTATCCAAAACATTGTGAATGTTTTGCCTTCAAATTTTCCTAATTTATCTGTTTGAATTTTACAAGTAGCCAAACGAAACTCAAAATGTTGCAAGGCTATAAGTTTGTACGCTTCAACATTTTGAGAAGTTATAATCTTAAATTAAAAGGTAAAGGAGAAAACCACTTACAGATTTGCAAGCCCAAAACTGATACCAGTTCTTTTTACTGTTCTTATTGCACTCTACAGAAAACATTCTTTTTCTGAAAGTTATCTGTTTTGTTTTTTTTCAAAAGTCCATAAAGAAGAAAGAAGATTTAGATTAGGATCCTACTTTAGTTGCTAGAACCTTTTTGGTTGGTTGTTTGTCTGTTTGGTTTTGCGGTTTTTGTTGGGTTTTTGGTTGGTTGGTTGGTCAGTTGGTTGGTTGGTGTGGGGCTTTTTGTTGGTTGGTTGGTTGGTTTATTTTGGTTTTTTTGGGTTTTGTTGTTGTTGTCATTGTTTTGGTTTTTTTTGTTTTGTTTTTTGAGGTATTTAACTTCTGTTTCACTGTGAGGAGTCAGACACTACATCCCTTTTTGTCTTAATATTCTGAGGGCTATAGTATAACAGAGTCATGCCATCCTGAGTCTGGCACAGACATGAGACGATTTTGACTGGAAATGTCCTATCTTATTTCATTACCTAAAACTCAGGAACTGAATGCTGATCTAGGGTATTTCTCTATAACATAGCAAATGTTAGTGAAGTAAAATAGCCAACCCAATGAAGAAAACCTTTCAGGACACAAAAAATTCTCTCATGTCTAGCTGATGTCTAAGAGTATTTAAGATGGCCCAAGAGAAATGCCACATTTTACACAGAACTATAGAATAATCAAGGTTCATTTGAACTTTATCAATGATTGAACTTTAACTGATGGGGTCCTCAGATACTAATGGCAGACACTAATGGCAGACACTAATGGCAGACACTAATAACACTACATTAATATGTACAAACGGCAAGTTAAGTCTCAGAGCAAACTTACTAGGAAACATTGAGGCAATGACTAAAGACCCAGTATATTTGCCATAGGTAGGTTCACATGCTGTAATGTATTTGCTGCTGAAACACATCACTCAGAGAGAAAATACAGATTCTGTTGTTCTGACCCTCAGAGCCTTTTTTTAAATTTATTTAATGTAAACTCCGTTAAGAATTTTTCTTCATTCTTGTCTGGTCAGCTAAAAAATGCAGCCTTTTCCCCTGAGTATTCAGATTCCTTCTGACTTTATAGCCATGAACCTGTCTTCTTTATGTGGCTTTTACTGGTTGCATCCTGCCTTCACATGTTTATTTCTTATGCTTAATACAGCGTTCTCTGATCTGTAGTTAACCACTGTCAAAACAGATCAAGAATTTCTTCCTTTCCTCAGGGTGATTAATAGGGAAACTTCTTTCTTATTTTATTTTGGAAATGTTTGTAAAAATTAATGAAGCATGTTTTGCTAAATTGAAGCTGTTGAATTTTACAACTGAAATATATGCTGCCTTAGTGAGAAAGACTTAAGCATGGAGGAAAAAGCAAGGCATAGATAGTCCCTATTAAAGTAGTCACAAAAATGGCATGTATTTGTATTGTTTATTTTTTAATTGTATAACTTGCAATTCTTAAGAAAAAATACACTTATGTTACTGATAAATGAAGGTTAATGCATTCAGCCTTGTATTTAAAGTACTTCAAACTTCCATCTTCAATATCCCCAATTTCTATAATCTAACTATCCTTCCAGATATTATGTCAGTACACTGAGTTAAGAAAAAAAATGAAGAAATATAATCTCAGTGTTTCATGGGAGCCAATATGGCTTATTTGAGAGAAAATTATGCCTGACCAATTCAGTGGCCTTTTGAAAGCGGGTTACAGTAGAGGTGGTGGAGGGAGGAGCAGCTGACATCATCTACCTTGACTTGTGGAGAGCGTTTGGTACTGTCATGTACAGCACCCTTGTCTGTAACCAGGAGAGGCAAGGATCTGATAGATGGACCACTCTGTGGGTGGGAAGTTTCCTGGATGGCACTGTGGTCACTGACTCAATGTCTGAGTGGAGACCAGCTGCAAGTGGTGTTGCTCAGAGATCAGAGTTGGAACCAGCATTAACACCTTTGTCAGTGACATGGACAGGGGGATCAAGGGCATCCTCAGAAAGCTTAAACAATACTGAGCTGTGAGATGAGGTCACACCCTGGAGGGAAGGGATGCCATCCCAGGGGATCTGGACAGGCTGGAGAGGTGGGACTGCATGAACATCTTGAAGTGCAATAAGGCCAAGTAATAGCCTGCACTTGTCCTAAGCACAAGTGCAGGCTGGGCAGTCAATTAATTGATTGAGACTAGTCTTGAGTATAAAGACTTGGGGGTGTTGCATATGAACCAACATCTCCTATGGAGATAGGCTGAGAGAGTTGGAATATCCACCACTTCTCTGGACAATTTGTCCCAGTGTCTCACCATTATTCTCACAGTAAAAGTTATCTTCCTAATATCTAACCTAAATCTTTCAGTTCAAAGCCATGCCCTCTCACCCTATCAGAGCATGCCCTTATCCAAAGTCCCTCTCTCACCTTCCTGTAGGTCCCCTTTAGGTACCAGAAGGATGAAATAAGATCTCCTTGGAGCTTTCCCCAGATAAGCAGCACCTCAATTTCCCTAAAACTATCCTCATAGGAATTGCTCCAGCCCTCTGATCATCTTCACTTTGAAATTGTTCAAGGCCAGGTTAAGGAGGATGGTCAAGTCAAAGGTGTCCCTCCCATGGCAGGATGATTCAAACTAGATTTTTGGTCCCTTTCAAACTAAGCCAATCTATGATTCTAATATTTTCTATAGGAACCATTGTTAAAAGTCCTTATGTAGATGATGGTATTTACACAGAAAGTTTAGGTCAAATTTACACACAGGAACAAAAAAGAACACAGAGTGATAATGAAGAATTTCCATCTGAAGCTGTAGGAAAAGGAAATCTTTGACTTATGCATCATAAGCCTTTGTTGCCCAGCTTTTTGTTCCTATTGTCAGTACGATTTCTTTTTGACAATATTTGCCCTGTCAATTCATCATTTTATTCTGATGTATAAGGCTTAACTATCAGTGTTTTTTCTCTCTTATTTCCTCTTTTCTCTGTTTCTTTCAAATGGATTAGTCATCTAATTTGAGTATAGCCTCATTCTAATGAATGCAGTAGACTGGAAAGAAAAGATAATATTCAAATTACCATATGATTTAAACATGGTGATGCTGAAGGACTCTGCACTTAACTTTTAGACTCCTAAATCCAAGAACTGAGTTAGACAGTGAAGTCCCCAGTACAAAACGAAAGAAAATGTAAAACCTCAGTGCTGAAGATTCTAACAGGGTGCAGACAGATTTAAGAACATATCTTAAATTCCAGTTCTCTCTTAGAGTGAAGGTCCGAGGTCTGGATTGAGCTGGGTGCATCTGCAAGGCTGGGATTCCAAACCTCAAATCAGATCCAGGTGCTGTCTAAAACACTGAATGTGGGAATAAGTAACTGTAACAAGTAACTGAGGAGAACTTGAATGCCAAAAGACTTACAGGTCAGCCTTCTAGACTTCCTTACCAGAAGGAGTTTTAGTTAGGACTCTTTCTTAATTTTTTGATATCTTTCAGATAGAAAATTCTTATTCCTTCTATGCATGTTTTGTTTCCTTTTATCACACTGGGAATGCTATTTGATATGATAACAATGATGTTGATGACAATGATGACAACAATTAATTTATGTAATATTTCTGTCTCTGGCACTCAGTTCTTTAACAGCATTCAATTGATACTGCTGAAATGAAGGAAAGGTTAGATTCAACTCTCTTTAGCTTGCATTGGGTAATATTTCTTGAATGAACAGGTCTAAGAGAGAATGTTATCTGGGAAGGGACACAACCATGGATTTACCAACAAACTACATTTTGTGTAGTAATTTGCACACATGTGTTCCTTCTGTGTGCATGAAGGAAAAGTTAGTTATTGTTAGGCATCCAAATACTGTTGTGGTTTAACCCCAGCCAGCAGCGAGGCCCCACACAGACATTCACCACTCCCTCTACCTCAGGATGGGGTAGAGAATCTGAAAAAGCAAAAGTGAGAAAATTCCTGGGGTGAGATAAAGACAGTTTACAGGTAAAGAAAGAGCTGATCATCAAAGAAAAGCAAAATTAGAAACGTATTCATGACTTTCCAGGGCAATCAGGTGTTCAGTCATCTCCAGGAAAGCAGGGCTCTGTCATGTGTAATGATTACCTGCAAAGACAGACGTCATCACTCTGAACATCCCCACATTCCTTCTTCTGGTTTATATGCTGGACATGATGCCGTGTGATCTAGATTATCTCTGGTGTCACTTAGGGTCACTTGTCCTGCCTGTGTCCCCTACTCACTTCCTCTGCACCCCCATCCACCCGGCTGGTGGGGCTGCGTGAGAAGAAGGGGTCTTGGCTCTGTGTAATCTCTGTTCAGCAATAATTAAAACATTCCTAAATTATAAACATGATTTTAAGCACAAATCCAAATCACAGCCCACACCAGCTATTACGAAGACAATTAACTCTATCCCATCCCAAACAAGCACAATATAAATGTTGCTGTCACATTGAACAGCTCAATAATAGGAAAATAAGAATATACTTACACATCTTTGATTAAAGTGCTAAAAGAGAAACACAGGATGGAGGGAAGTTTGCAAATTACAGCAAGGTGTGACATTGGACAACCTGGGACTGTCAACCTCCAGCTGAAGTTTTCTAATAGCTTATGAAATGTATTTTGCAATATTAATTCATTTTGTTTTGGGGTCATTGACATTGTGCTGCCTTTGCACAGGTGTGATGGGAAGTTGATGGGCTGTACATAGTTTCATAAGAATTGAAGAACTGACTTAATACCTCTGCTAGACAAGCAGAAAAAGAACCACTGTAAAGCTCCAAAGAGCAGTGTTTATAAGTTTTCAAATAGAAGCTGAGAAACACCAATAAAGTTTGGATTCAGCTCAAGTGTACCATCAACCTCAGGCAGCTTTCTGGTATTTTTATTTATTTATTTTTTTACGATCCATTTATCTAGTACCACGGAAAGATCTATAGAGAAAATTACTGGGGCAAAACAGAGATCCAATTGCACATTGCACAATAGGAGCAAATAATTCCTGTTCTCATTATTTGAATCGATAATTTGCTAAACCAGTATTAACAAGAGCAACAACTTTACCAGGTTAAGGGAGTTTTGTACTGAGTAATGACTGCCTGGAGAAGGAAAGAACAGAGGGAGTAAATCCTAACAGCCTTTTACTATTGAGGTAGCACATGCAAGTGAATCAATAGTGGCCAGAAAGGTGGTGCTGTAAAGATGTTTTATTGGTTTGACTAAGTAGGTTGGCAGGGAAGCTGCTGCAAGTATCAGTGCAAACAATCAAAATGGTCCAAACACAGAGTTGAAGCCCAAGAGCCTTCACTTTCTTGGAAGCACTAAAAATAATGTTTTGGTCATAAGAGCCTATGTCATCCAGCCTGGCCTTGTGTCAAGGCTGTGAACTGCCTGGCCAGTTCAAACATTTTCTTTTAGTCACAAAGGACACCTTACCTCAGCCATCTGCAAAGGACTTTCTCCCAGCTAATGAGCTACAAGCACACACGAGTCCATTGCAGGAGACAAGCTTATGATAGCACTGAAGAGCTCAGTTTTGACTTACAACAGCCTGGATCTCTTCCTCCCCACCTCTGCACACCAGCCTGGAGCAGTTAGCAAGACTCTCAGTGCTAAAGCTCCCTTTGTAGCCAGAGAAACTTCTCCAAGGGGTGCTTCAATCTTGCTTAGATCTGCCTGACTCTCTAAAGAAGCCTGTCTCTCTCCATTTACTTCACTGAGAGCCCATGGAGACCAGGCTCCTGTGTTAAATCCTTTGCTTAGTACCCACATTTAGAAAGGTTGAGTCTAAGCCCACAAGTGCACAGTGAGTCAATAGTATTTCAGCAGAGAGACCATAACTCATTAAAGCATGTTACACTGATTCGTTGGGGGGTTTTTGAACATACATAAATTACATTTTCACCCAACAGAAATTTGTTGACCCACAAGACTTTCAACACTGTTTTCAACAAAATAAAATCTGGTAACATCCTTTCGGCAACAACTTTGCCCATGCCGAGGGCAAAAGAAGTCTTAAAAGTGCTTTAATACTTTCTTAAAAGTATTTTACTAGAAGCAGCAATCATAGTAATAGTAATAAACAGTAATACAATGCTGTATTGGGTTTGTATGGCAAGGTTTTAGTAACAGAGGGACTACAGGGCTGGTTTCTGTAAGAAGCTGCTGGAAGGTTCCTCAATGTCAGGCATAGCCAATGCCAGCCAGATCCAGGATGGACCCAACAGTTCCCAAAACTGACCACCTCAGCAACTGTGGTAGTACTTCTGGGATAAGGGACTTAAGAAATGAGGGTGAGAGTAAAAAACCTGAGCAACAGCAACTACAGTAGGACAGAAGAGTGAGGATGTGAGAGGAGCAGCCCTGCAGACAGGCAGGGCAGTGCACAAGGAGGAGCAGGAGCTGCTCCAGGCTCTGGAGCTCAGATTCCCCTGCAGCCCCTGGAGCAGCCCATGGTGAGGCAGCTGTGCCCCTGCAGCCCAGGGAGGGCACGGGGGAGCAGAGATCCACCTGAACCCCTGGAGGAGCCCAGGCTGGAGCAGGGGGATGCCCAGAGGAGGCTCTGATCCCATTGATGCTGGAGCAGGACTGTGGCAGGACCTGTGATTCCATGGAGAGAGGAGCCCAGGATGGAATGGTTTTGCTGGCAGGACTTGTGACCTCATGGGAGACCCACATTGGAGCAGCCTATTCCTGAAGGATTGACCTTGTGAAACAGACCTGTACTGGAGCAGTTATGAAGAACTGCAGCCTGTGGGAAGGGCTCAAACTGGTGAAATCTGTGGAGGACTGTCTCCCATGGGAGGGACCCCACACTGGACCTGGGGAGGAGAGTCTGGTCCAGCCCCTGGGGAGCAAGGAATGACAGAGACAATGTGTGATGAACTGACCACAGCCCACATTCCCCATCTCCCTGTGCTGTTCTGGGGAGAGAGATAGAGAAAATTGGGAGTGAAGTTAGGCTGAGTTATCCACCTGAGCAAGGAAGTGACAGAGTGGCTTTGGTGGGCACTGGGCATCCAGACACGGTGAACCCATAACCTATGCACATATAAGGAAATTTGTAATTTTGCACATATAAGGAAATTTAAGTCTGTTTGTGCCCTTGGCACAGGCAAAGATAATGGTGTTTACTACTATTATTAATTATTATTTTCATTAGTAGTAGTATTTGCATTTCTATTTATGTGTATTTGTGTTTGTGTTTGTATTGCAGTAGTGCATAATGAAGAGCTATGGCAACAGATCAGAATTTCATTTAACTATGTACTTTGCAAACATAGAGCATTCTTAAAATAATTTATAAGTCATATATAAAACAAAGCTAGGGAATACACACAAATATACATATAAATGTGAAGAGTTTTGTTTGTTTCTCTATGTGTGTGAGAGGGTGTAAATGTATTTTCTATGTGTGAGACTTCAGAGCAAGGTGATGATCATAGTGCACTAAACACTTAAACAGAATAAACAAGCCCAGAATCTCAGATTTGTTTGAGCCTAAAACTTACAGCAAACAATAATATTGAGAAAATCTCCTGAAATTCATATGAATTGACCAGATGAAATTTGCATCTCATTCAAACTCCAATCAAACTCAGGAAAGATCTGACCTTCTTTAAAGCCAGGCAGGGATGGAATATGATTACAAAAGCTTTCTCATGAAAGTAGGATCAGAGATTACCCATCACAAACTCCTCTGTCAGCAACTTTGTTTATACTAAGAAATGTGTTAAATGTTTTAGGTATTTCAGTCCTTAGCGTTTCACTTTTCCCCTGGACAGTCAAATGACCTTCTCTTGTGACAAGATTTTGGCCTGATAGCTAGACAAATGAATTATTACAATTCACAGTTTTGATTGTGTGAAGTTAGAGATCTGGACTGATTTTAAATCAATTACTATTTTGAGAGGGGAAAGATGCACAAGAATGGTTTCAGCTGTGTCTGGTTTCTACCTGAAAAAAAGCAAAAAGGCTCTGCATTTTCTTCTGACAGTCTCTTATGACAAATGTACATCTCCCAGGTAAAAAAATGGTCATTGTTGAGCATGGAATACATAATTGTACAGGAGAAATATGTTATAAGCAAAACTTACCTTGACATGAGAAGACAAAGACACTTCCAAACATTTCAGGCAGCCTGGAAGAACTTCTCTCCTTTTCAGGGGCTACAGGTATTGTCTGGACACTTATTTCAAAATTCTTCCTTGCACACCAAAATCCGAACCCCTTTTGTCTCTATGGTCATTGCAGTGGTGCAGGCTATTTGGGTTTGAGGATTATCTAGGAAGAAAATCTCAGTTATATACATAAAATATAGCACTGACTATGGATTAGAGAGGGGCTGCCAAGTGCAGCATTCAGACACCTGGCTGTATTGATTTTACACTTTTCCTGTGATTCTACATCATGGTCCTTTAGTTTCTGGCAATCTCTATAACTTTTATACTGACATAAATTGTGATAAAAAAGGAATCAAATAATCCCTCTTCCCCCTCAAGAAGTAGTTGGGAAAGCTCTATAGCACCATTAATATTTTTGCTAATGTAGGTGAACTCAAGGAGGACAAAAGTACAGGCAAAGTTAAATCTAACCTCTTGTTATTGTTTCTGTGTTGGCTTCAGGTTTGTGCTTCTAGAAAGAATCTTTGGAATATACGCATATGGAAAATTTCCTTTATTAAATGACTGCTATCACTATTCTGCTTAAAAAAACCATAAAAAATAGTATCCCACAAGAGTTCATCTGAACATCTCAGATTAACTTCTTGGTTCAATTAGAAACCAGGGGTACTAAGACCATATTCAAGAGATGATGTAGGACATATCCTTTCACTAATGGTGCATTTGCAGTTAAAGAATACATGCTGCTTTGAATAGTGAAGTAGCAATAAAAAGTGAATGCAGTCCTCTGAAACCCTCCATGTTTTACACTGTGGTAGGTGGAGGGACAAACGCTTTTAAGGACCTTTCTATTTTTAAAGTTCAAAATCATAGAGTTGCCTGTTTACAGAGGAGTATGGAGCATTGTTGTGGGTTTTTTTGTTGTTGTTTGGTTGTTTGGCGTTTGGGGGTTTTTTGATCCTGCAAATGAACACATATTCTTGAAGTTCCCTTGCTAATGAGTTGGTGAAAGTCTTCTAATGAAGCTAGTAATGCCATCTGAAGTTCAGACCTCTGGTATGAAGCCAAAGGTGTGGCAGAATACCCAAACTTCTGAAAAACCAGCCAAAACACCCTTATCCCAAACTGTTAGGTGCACTTTCTTCAATAACTAGCTAAGAAACAGCAAAGCAAAAGTTTTGTCATGTCTCTGTCATCAAAGGGGAGTTTGGAGCACTGCCCAGAGGGAAGCTGTGCTATTATTATCACTCATTTGACACTTCACAGTACCGTGTTAATAAATGCTCTTGCTGCCCACTTTTTCCTTAAATTTGATTTTCAACTGTTGCAGTAAATACTTTGTGCAAGCTCTGTAAAGACTAGAGTCCAGTAGCAAAGCTGGTATTAAAGAATCTTGGAAGGAAAGAATAATTAAACATACACAGACGCAAACAAAACAGAAGTGACAAAGAGAGAGAATTTCACAGCACTGGAACAGAACATCACAGTTTGCCTGTCAAAAAAATTGCTTAATTAGAAAACTAACGATTATTGCCAAGAAATAGAAGTGCACAGCTAAGCTTTTTAGTAGTCTTTCAGTATTCCACATTGTTTGGATCATAGGCTTCTCCAGGGCAAATTAGCACTGTTTATTTCAGCAAATCATCTGGCTGCTCCCACAGGGACCTCTACTTCTTTGACTCCAGCACCCAGAAACCACGCAGATCATGATGTATCACCTCCAGGGGCTGAGGAGAATTTTAATAGCAATAATGTTTTGTTTCAATTCTTGAACACGCACTGATGAGTTTCACGACTGCAAACCATATGACATGAGAGACAGTAGTGGCAGCTTTGAATTTTGAAGGTCTTAAGTTCCCAATAAGGTACTTTTTAAGAAACTTTTAATGAGTTGGGTAAAGTAGGCTTTCTAGCCTAGGCATTCTTGAGATGAATTCTGGGAAATGATTCAGTGAATAAGTAAAAGAAAAGATTACTGGAATAAAATATTTATCTAGGCCTCTGCTGCTTCTACTGTAACCAAATCAAAGCAAGGAAAAGCAGACATTTAGGAAAAGTTGTGATCTTTCAGTGGAATTCATTTGTGGATGGGATAGATAGATAAGAGTTACTCTGTTATCATAAACAAAAAAAAAAATCCTTTGGGGGAAATCTTATATTTTCACCAAGACTTTTGGAGAGTGAAGACTGAAAAGTAAATGGAAAAGGAGCCCTGAAGGTCTTCAGACAGGGAAGCAATGTGCCATATGGAGGCAGACAACTTATTTCAAGCCAAAGAACTAAAAGATGCTAGCTAAGTTGTTTAAAAGTCGTCTGTCAGAGACCAGTTGTTTTCCTCTAAAAAAAATGCTAGAGAAACATCCAGAGAAGAGACATCTTGGAGGAAGTGGTTGTGAAATCCACAAATTTCTCACTGATGGTCATCTTTGTTTAAGTTTCATAAAGGTCAACAAAATGTGGCCAAAAAAAAAAAAAAACAACCCAAAAGATTGTGAGACAAACATAAATATTTTGAATTCATTATATTTCTGAGGATTCATCTAGCTGGTTAGATAAGACATGATTGAAATGATGTTTAAACATGGATATGGAAAGATTTGATTAAAATTGAGGAAGATACATTAATTGACACTGCTTAGTCTCTGCCAATGTCAGACATTTTGCCAGAGAGTCACAAATAATTAGGGGGACACATTGCCCCCCACATTTCCCACAATGGAAAAAAATTATTTGGCACAGACAAATCTAAAGTGTTATTCCTAAGATGTAAACAATACATTACTGAAAAGGAATGACTTCCGAATAGAAACTTGAATGCCTATGGGGATCACAGTTCACCGAAAATGAGTGAGTTAAGAATACTTTTGAATTTTCCAAAATTAATATGTGTGCCTGTTGATTGAGTTTGGATAAAACTGAACTTATGTTCTTTCTGGGATTTCCTTGAGTGGGACACTGCCTTGAAAGCAAAGGTAACACCAACATTGACAAGAAAGCCATGAGAAATATTTTCTCCTAGTAAAAGAATTAACTGAAAGCTGTGATTTCACTAACCATGGGAGAAAACAAGAGAGGAATCTTGAATCTTTCAGTCCAATTACTTTTTTTTTTTTTTAATATAATAATTATGCTAGTTTTTAACTGAGCTTTAATTAAACTACTTTGCATTCCTCAGCTTGTGTTTGCATTCCTGACAGACCTAAAATAAAGCACATTTTTAATTTTGCAATTGCTGCACTTGCTTTTCACTCTCAGTTGACCTCGTCATTTGTTAGAAGTCTGCATTGCCTTAATAGCTGAAACGTGAAGTAATTTTTTCAGAATAGAGAAGACTGATGAAGAAACTGCTGTAGTACTGTCACTGCTGTAGGAAAAAATTCTGGTGTGCACATTTTTTGTTAGGGGTGAATGAACTTCCAGATTTAGAAGACAGGAGCTGGCTGCTCCTCCAATACCTTTCAGTGTTTGGAACACAGCAGCATGGAAGATGATTGGGCTTTTAGGGTCTCAAAAGTTCATCTCCTTCTATATCCCTCCTCTAAGGTGGCATCAGCTTCCCCATTCCAGATACTCCTTCATCTAGCTTGTTCCTAAATGTCTTCACTCATGAGATTCTGCAACTTCCCTAGGCTATCTTTTGAGTGATGAGAGCAGTAGATAAAAGTAAACTAAATATGTCAGCTTTCATTTAACAAACAGAGGCTGTGTTTTTGCTAGCTGGACTCTTTGTAGTTTAACAAGAAGTTGTGCTGGATGGATTCTAATTAGATCCATAGCCCCCTCGAGGGTTCATTTTGAAATCCTCTTACCCAACTTCATCTTCCTGATTAAGCTCTAAATGGAAAGGGTGCCAGAAGTCTGACAAGTAGGGTGGCAAGCCACCAACAAGACCTTAATCAGCAAGACTAGTGCATGGTGGGAGCTCACAAGTTGTGAGGAATTAGATAATGTGAGATATCTGAAGTAAGGTCACAGTGCCACAGTCTCATTCCAAAAATGGCTTTCTCATAGGAACCATGTTGAGAGGGTGCAGTTGGGTTGGAAAAGTGTTGTGAACTCAAATATTGTTTTGAAAATATGTTTTGAATTTGGGGCCTTGAAGAATAGTTTCCTCAATTAAACCACAGAATAAATCAAGATTAAGGGAAGGAAAGCATCCTTTTCTTAACAGAATATTATGAAAGGAGACATCCAGATCATTGAAATGTGAGAGATGAAAATATTTTTATTCCTAATAACAGACTTCTTTTCTTGTTCATGTGAAAAGAAGCAAAGAGGGAAGGGAAGGTTTGTGAAGGTTCAGAAAGGGAAATGGAAAAAACTGAACATCACTAGAAGTCAATAAAGAATTTTCTCTATGTGAAAATGACTTTATTCTACTTTTTCATCATATTTTTTCTCCACTTATTTTTGTGACATTCATTTTTCATTTAATTATTCATATTCATTGCCATACTTGTAAGGAAAGTCACATCAGTAGCACAAAGAAAATCATAAAGCAGAGAACTAGAAAAAAGGGAAACAATCTATTAACAGCATTTCAAAAGAAGTGAAAGGCAATTGTAAATGGAAGTTCAAAATTATAGCAGTGGAAAGACAAAGAGAAAATGACCTCAATTGATAGCAAGTGGACAGAGCACATAGAAATGAAATTGTATATTGAAATGAAAGACAAAATAAACAAATTATGAGATAATATAATGGATCTTTTAGTCAAAAGGAACAAAACTTGAAGATTTATACAGATTTTTGTACATAAAACTAATAGTTCATGATAAATACCTAGTGATTCCCAAGCTTGTATTGCATCAAGTAATCTTTTACACATTTTTTTCAACTTAGTACCACTTAAAATTGGATTTGATTTCTACTTTATTTTTTGCAGACAATTATTTACATAAAGTTGTGTATAGAAATATACAAGTTAACACAATTTACTTCCTCACTGAATCCTTTGGCTTTCACTAATGTTATATATTCCTGGATCAACTGTGAAGTGAAAGCTGTATGATGTAATTGAACAAAGATAACAACCTGATAATGAAAGATCACAAGACATGTAAAGCAAATAAAATATTTCTGTAAGACTTAATGAAAAAAAACCCCATCGACCCGGAACGTATTGCAAGCTATGTGCAACACAAAATAGTTTTTCCAGAAGTTTATAGAAAAAAGACATACAGACAAACCAACCCACCTCTTTTTAGATGCAGAATGTATAAAATTTGCAGTTCTAAAGTCCTATGTCTGTTAGTTGCATTAATCTCATAGCAGGTGACTTATCTTTACAAGCCTTTCAAGGAAGTTATGGCAGAATTATCTTGGAAGAAGATTATGTGTTTTTCTGGATCATCTCAAAAACATTCTCAATATTCATGTTCCATCTCTTCCAACAAGTTGTTTATTCATGAACGAAATGACACAAGTCAGTCTTAGAAAAGTCTTCATTTTTATCTGGGGAAGTTAATGAAAAACAAAATTCAGATGCAGCTTCTATCTGTCTCATTGAGAAACTTTGATTAGAATAACCCAATTCATTTAAAAGCCATTTGAAAGATGAGAAAAGTGTATCAGAACTAGTAATATGGGATATGGTAAATATGAACTGTCTTCTAAATATTATCATTTTAGGAGCATGAATTTTGTGTCATCTGTATTACCAGAATGAATGAGGGAAAATATACACAAGCACCCTTGTTCTCTGCTTACAGAGTACCAAACGATGCATGCTTATCCAGGACCATGCATTCGGAACAGATCTGTGCACTTTCTGATTAAATGACGGCCTCTTGCCAAAGAAGATTTTGTGTCTGGAGCCTGAACAAAATACCAGATTACATTTCCAACATCTGTAAACCACCGATTTATAGGCAGGAAGGAACTGATTTGTCACTTTAACTGCTCATTAGCTTTAGAGAAAATAATAACTTGCAAAATATGAAAAAAAAAAATAATTACAAAGATGAGAGAGTCACATACCGACAGCTTCAAAACTGGGTCCACAAGACATGCCTTCTATCAGGTCTCTGGCAGACCCAATGTGACAACTTTGCTATGACAAAAAATAGCCATTTATTAGAGCCCATCTCCCCCCGCCAGCTGTTTTCAGTCATACTTCAGCAGAAAGGAGAGAGAAAAACCTCCTGATCGCATTTGGTGTACATTAATTCTTTCTTTACTTAACAAACTGTAGTGTGCTTTTTTCAGGCAATTCTTGTGCCCTGTTAGACTTTCTAGACCTTGATGTTCCCTTGTCTAACAAGCCCTTAATCTATACAGCCAAATGAGACACGGGACCGTACCGAGAGAGACCTGTGCTGGAGCTGAGGCTCCATTAGTCTCCTATTAGAAACTGAAGGACAGATCCTCTTCTTCTTCATGGTTCTGTAAGAAAAGTAGCTCCAGTGATTTCACCCAAACTGCAGTGGTGTAAATCTAGATGAGAATTTGTTCCTCCATGACAGCAGCTCTGAACTTAATAGAATTGTGAAGATTGAGGGGTTAAAGTAATGAGTTCCTCAACAGTTGACCTCTTACTGCCAAGTATTCATTAAGCTTGTACTGGACGTCTTAGACAGTCACCTCTAAAGTCTCTGACTCTGGTGAAGATACATTCAATCTTCACTGTAATGTCCTAAAAACTTGTATCTCTGAAATGTGCTTTCATTAGATTGCTCTACAAATCACCCCTTTAAGACCAATTCTAAATATGCTTTCTGAACTGTAGAGTGATTAGTGCTGAATGCAGTACTTTGGGTGAGGTCCTAACGAAATACACTGTATTTCCTTAACAATAATTGAGTTGAAAGCTTTAATATAAGGGGTTTTTTATTATTAAAATAACTCTCATATCTCTCTCCAGGTCAATATGCTGTAGTACCTTCCCATTAAGCAGATATTATGTCCTTTTATTACATTCTCCGAGACTCATTATTCTGCATTTATCTGCATTGAATTTGCTATCTATTAGCTCAAGTACTTAAATGATCTAAATCCTTCCCTACCTGACTGTATTGTTTCTCACGGATGACCTTTCCTCCCAATTTACTATCATCTGCACACCAGAAATTTTTAGTTTAAATAATATGCTCTGAGTCATTTAAGGTACTGAAAAAGCTGCGGTTCCAACATTGATCCCTGTGGTGCCCCTGACATGAGTAACTTCGCAGCAGCTTAAAAGCATAACTCAAATGTGCCATCTCACCAGCTGCAGTCTAACAATATGGCCTTCCCTCTCTGAAAGAAAGGTAAAACCTTGCTTAAAACGTATTTAACTTTTTTTAAATAGTGTTCTGGCTTTTTTGAAAACAGATGGCCAACATTTCTAAAAGGCTTCAGGGCATGTCTGCACTACAGCTGCAAAAAAACCCAGGGACTGTAAGCTGCAGCCACTGAGCCATTTCAGCTGCTTTTGTACAATACCAACTTTAAGCTGTACCAAAACTTTTGTCACAGCACTACTGGGCTGTAGCAATGCTGCTCCTTGAGATGAATTTGCAATATATTTGAGTTTGTCTCTGAAAGCAAGCTTCCCCATCCCTGGAACTGTCCGAGGCCTGGCTGGATGGGGGCCTGAGCAACCTGGTCCAGTGAAAGATGTCCTTGCCCATGGCAGGGGGTTGGATCAAGATGATCTTAAGGTATCGCCTTCTATCTAAACCATACCATGATTCTGTGAAGGATAAACCCCGCCCAACTCATTGCACATGCTCAGTACCGGTTTGAAAGGTTCCAAATCTCTCTGCTTTGCATAGGGTGGGTGTGCCAGACCAGCTATGAAAGGAATGTAATGCTAAGACAAAAGCTAGAGGGATGGCACTGCAGTCAGTACTCTCACAGTAGCCACAAAAAAGGCTAAGGGGTCACACTGCTTTACCTCCAACACCTGGTGGTGATATTTAAAGATGAGCAGCCTCTGGATTCCCAGACGGTCAAAGTGGAAGGCAGGCCCCTGAGGCACTGAAACTCCTCACCCTGACCCTGCGTGTTCATAAGCTTCCCAAATAAAGCAGACAAAGTAAAATCCTGAACTTAGGCAGATATAATATTTCTCTTTATCAATGTTATTTGGGACAGATAATCTGGATATAAGTGTGATGCAGGCAGGCATTCTAATTATGCCTGTGAGGCCTGTGGGAAAACCAAGGTCTTGTGAAAGATGGGGTGATTTGTCACAAGCAAGTTTATGTATGTGGATCTCTGTGTTTTCTTAGGTAGAGATCTCTACAAAGAGAGCTTACCTGGGTTTCTCTGTATTATCATTTTCAGCAGAAAAATATTAAAAACCTCTGACTTGTTCTTTGGCACAAGTAAATTCATCAACATGGCTGAGAAGATGTGGCAATATCCAGCTTTATGGACAGAAAAATAACAATTTGGAGGACTGGATTTAAAGGATGGCTCAAGGATTTCTGGCATAAAGCAGCTCAGTTCCTTGTTCAGAAAACCACGCTGCTTCCCCGGGGTGTCAGACAGACCCTTTTCACCAGCGTGATGTGACTTTCCTATTCACTGTAGCCCACTCTTTCAAAGCTTACTTCTTAAGACTAGCTTTCCTTGCCTCTACTCTACTTGGGGTTATTGACTCTAATCGCTGTAGTTTAAGCTTTGCCCTGTTACACCCACAGGAGGTGTTTCACCCACAGGGGGTGTAACAGCCTGGCTGGGAGTTACAGCCCTCTCTGAGGGCAGACAGTTGCACACACATCCAAGCTTTAAGTTTTCATTGAAAAGGAGGTAGGAGAGATGTTGATGAGAAAATCAACAAAAAATACTTCAAGAACTGTATTTCACTTTAGTAATTGAAATATGTCTCAGCTCCAGAACTTGTGCTGATATTTTCCACTTACTCTATTTTTTTCTTCGTGCTGAAAAATAGGTTGCTATGACTGAGTAATTTTCTTTTTCCTAACAGCAGCAAAAGAACCAATTGTGTATGCACAATTTTAAGTTATTTAAATTCCATCACCCCAAAAAGTGATTATTTTCTTTCCCTAGGAGGCGTTCCAACAAATTTCATGCAGTCAAGGGAGGCTTAGCTACTTCTTTCTTTGGCTTTTCCACTTCTCTCTGTTCCCTTAGGATGTTCTACAATGATTATTCTTTCTGTCTTTATTTTTTCTCTCTTTCTTTCTTCCTTTTCTCCTTTTTTTTTT
>VZTZ01045664.1:89767-106936 GCA_013400955.1 Drymodes brunneopygia | reverse complement strand
GGGGAGGGGAGGGGGCAGGGGAGGATTATCTCTGTTTTAAAACAAAATTAACATCCTGCAACCATAAACAGGTGCAACTAGTATTATTTGCTCACGTTCTTATTTTACAAGCATAGAAAGACCTGATTCAGATCTGGTCTGATAACTCATTTTAATAGACCTGGTGAGATTTTAATTGGTTGAATGCTGATTTTATCCTTGTGAAGAATTTTGCTGCAGAGAATTGGAATCTTAACGTGATCTGTGCTGAGATTAAGTAATATCTCTCTTTTAATTTTCTTCATTTTGTCCTTTGATCTGTATCTGTATATGTATCTAATGGATGCAAAAGAGTTCTTTATTTTAGAAGCTATTAACTCAGAGAGAAATATTCTGTTGTTTTTCTTACTCACAGACAATATTGATGGATTCTGTTGGGCCATATGGACGGTATTTCAGAGTCACCACAGTCTTCTATGTAGAGGGAATTTATAGCTTGTAAACTGTGCTTTCCACTCCCCAGAAAAAAGGGAAAAGCATACTCCTGTTAGCAACTTACTGGGCCATTTGTGGCATTATAAGCACTAAACATGAAGTAAAGAGAGGNTTTTACTCTGTGTTTTGTTCTGCTTGAATATTGGATGAGTTTAGTTTCAGGATCACCAGATTATTGTCATATCACTAGAACAATGCAAGGAATTGATAGGTTTTTTTTATACCCTCAATGGTAACTGCTTGTTTTGTCCATATTCTCATTGTTCTGTTATTCTCCAGTTAATTCAGAGGAGCCACTTCCTGCATTTCAGTTGAAATAGGAAACAAAATACCACAAACTTGTCTATCTCAACAGTTTTACAGATCTAACTTGAAAGCACCAATACAAGAAATATTTTAGGAAAAGTAAATCAAACAAGAATTCAAATGCTCTTGGGAAATTGTTTTTTCTCAGTCAAATATCTTCCACTATTCTTTTCCATCTCCAATATAATTTAAAATGAGTATTAAATACAATTTTTAAAAATTATCAATCACAAGTATTATTTTAAATAAAAAGTGTCTTTTTAAGGAAATTGCTGTTCAGCAGAAAATAGTTTTGCACTCAGGGAGAGAAAAAAGAAAAAGGAGATCAACTTTTTGATTTGTTCAGCCTGAATATTGATGATTTGAACTTTGATATTAATTTAAGTAGACTTTCAGACATTTTATAGTGCAGTTACCAATGTTACCTTAATCTTGCATTCTTAGTGTCTAAATCTTGGTGCCAGAAGACAAAAGAACCAGTCTTTTGAGATTTACAGATGAAAGGAAATAATATAGTTCTATTTAAAAAATTGTCAATATTTTCTTTCATTTTTCATTTAAATAAAAAAATATTGGTTTATCTTTTTTTCCCTCCTTTTTTCCTAAAAATGCCTCTTGCTCTTCCACTGAGATTTTGATGAAACACTTACCTGAGTTTTCAAACAGCAGAAAACTCCTTTCTTTCCTGGAAAAAAAAAATGGGAAGAGCTTTCCTATGTTAAAACTGTGATATAAATTCCTGGTATCTGAAGCCTAAACTAAAACTTGCTGAAGTCAGTGAATATGAAGTTATTCATATTCAGAAGCTGTCTTTCAAATACTTGCATATCTTTGCTTTTGTGATAATACAGATGGTATAACACTAGGAGGTAGGAGACCTGGGTTTCTTAACCTAAGGAACATTGTTCCAGCAATTCCACCTCAGAAGCCCAAACTTAAAAATAGACTTAAAAACAGAATTTCTCCTACCTACATATGAGTTTTGCCTGTATGGCTTAAAGGTACAAATGAAAGCTGAATTTCCAGCCAAGGATCTTAACTTTGAAGAGGAGTTCCTTTTCCTGGAGTACTCACAACTGTTCCCTTAAACGAGTAATCACTGGATGAAAACAAGGATAAATTTAGGTTCCAGCCAGGGTCTAGACCCATCTTTTCTTTTGAGGTGCCTGTTTTTGGCAGATTTCTCTGTGCATCTGGAAACAGAGGTTCACAGGATCTGTAGGCCCCTCCCATCCACAGAGGGGAGGTGGATTTCAGCTCCTTCAGTACAGCTCAGGCCCTGCTGCAAGATTTGTGTTTTGTGGTGAAGTAACTGGGAGTTGAAACACTTTTTCATCACCCCCCCAGTTCACCTCTCAAACACCTTTTTTTTTTTAATACATGCTGCATAACATATAAACCATAATATAGACTTCACCACATTGCATCAGGAAGGAGCCTGAGTATACTTCACATGCCAGGATGTCCTGAAGAATTTTCAATTTAAGTGATAAATTTCCATAAATAAGAAAGAAATATCTGAGTACCCAGTTCAGTAAAGGCAGAGACGGTGATGAGAAACTTCCCAAAGTAAGCTTAATTACCTGAAATTTTTTTTCCTAAATACTTCAATTGATAGGGTGTTTCAGGTGTCTAGGCAAAGTGTTTTCTTTCTAACTTTGCTTCCTGCATGCAGGAACAGAAATTCCACCAAAATATCACTTTAAATGCCTAGGTGGTGAGTTGAATCCCTGCCCAAAGTGTCTCAAAAAGGTATTTAGATGCCTAGACATATATGTGTAACTGTGTTTAGACTTTGGGGAAATGCATATTTCTGATAAGAGCGATATAAAAGGGCTAAGTATCTTCCTATATCTGACNGCTTTCCACTCCCCAGAAAAAAGGGAAAAGCATACTCCTGTTAGCAACTTACTGGGCCATTTGTGGCATTATAAGCACTAAACATGAAGTAAAGAGAGGCAAAAAACCAACCAATCAACCAAATAAACAAACAAATCTTCCTTTCAGTATAATTTTTCACTGTTGAAACTGCTAAATTTAGGAGGAGAGCTACTTTTGGAAGTAACTCTGTAGTGAATAACATACCGTGTAGTTGCATGGATAGATGAACCATGTGCTCTGATGGCGGAGAAAAGAAGTAATCATTTGGAAAACAGGAACTGGAGTTGTTGGGTTTATTGGAGTTGGGGAATTGATTAGCAACCAGCCACAGCACTCAGGCACAAACAAGTCTCTGGGGCCAAATGGGATCCACCCAAAGGCACAGAGACAGCTGGCAGAACTCACCCAGCCATTTTTAATCAGCAAAGAGAAGAAACAGCTTCAAGTTATGCCAGAGGAGGTTTAGATTTAAGATTAGGAAAAATTTCTCTGCAGAAAGGATTGTCAAGCATTGGAACACACTGCCCAGGGAAGTGGTGGAATCACCATCACTAGAAATATTTAAAAGCTCTGTAGATGTACTTGGGAACATTGTTTAGTGGTGGCCTTGGCAGTGCTGGGTTAATGGTTGGGCTTGATGATCTTAGAGGTTTTTTAAAACATAAGTGATTCAGTGGTTCCTTGTGTTGAAGAACTTAAATTTTCATGAATTCATTACACATATGCATATAAAGGGTAAGAGATAGGTTTCAAGCTCATATGAAACATTTGTGCCTTTTGATGCTGATGGTCTTTGGGCAAGAGGAGGTAGAGTCTTCTCCTAATGAGACTATAGAGACATTATAGAACAAATTTTTAAGAAATAGATGAATTCCTGGAAGCATCAGTTAAGCAGTTAAATCAGCAGTTGAGCAATAAGTTGTTAAGCTACTCAGTGGAAAACTGTATTATTACAGTACCAGTGTAGAAGGTCTCCTGCCTTTTGGAGCTTCCACAAAGATTTTATTTCTTTCATGTCCCTTGTCATGACCCAAAGCAGATGACTGTCAAAACTAATCTTCCATTTCTGTCTCCTATTTATATGTTTCTTTGCTTCTTATGTTTAGGACACGT
The DNA here is from genome assembly GCA_013400955.1 of Drymodes brunneopygia. Lineage (NCBI taxonomy): Eukaryota > Metazoa > Chordata > Aves > Passeriformes > Petroicidae > Drymodes > Drymodes brunneopygia. Next base: position 103,162 of record VZTZ01045664.1, on the reverse strand, counting down.
GCCTTTTTCTGTTAAAGCACTTAGTTTCAAGACCATCACCAGAAAAAAAAAATCTACTAGACACTGACAAGTTAGGATCAGAATTTAAGGTTTCCTGACAAAGAAAATCCTGTTCTCATAAATGTTGTGATATTAGAGCATTCCTGAGAATTCTGGCACTTGAGCAGTTAAGTCAGTTCAAGTAAGGCTGAGTTACCCACGAAGGTAAAATGTAAAATAAAAAGCATTGAAACACATCCCATCAGCACTCAGTATTATTTATGGAGAATGCCTGGGCATTCCAGTGGGTAATACTCCTGTTGTTTGTTTAGGTAAAATAACTAATTTGTCTCTTTAATAAGAACATCATAGATATTCTGTGAATTTCTATGTCAGCAGCACTTTGAAAAGATGGTGTGTGCATAGACAGACATACTGAGAATAAACTACTGAGAGCTTTACTCTGTAGGTAGAAAGATGAACCTGAGGGTAAAATATTTCAGAACTATTCTGACAACAATGCAAGTTTATGAAATGCTTGTGTTGGGAGAAAAAAAGATTATAATAATACTCTGCACATGAGTTGCACTTTTCACCTGGGAAACCTAAAGTATTTTTCAGACATCAGCACTCCCAAGAGGAAGGTCTTGTGTTATTCTACAGATGGATGAACCAGAGTACAGGGGCATCTATCACCTTTCCAGCTCCCTCTGGAGTAAAGAAGACTTTTCTATTGGGCAGCAAATGATGCCCTGTGATCTAAACTGCTTTTAAAAAAGAAAGTAAAATGAAAGAGAGGAAGAGAAAGAGAGAAAATATCTTTTACAGTTTCAATAAACTGCCAGTGTTGCTGTACACTGGTTGAAATCTAACAATACTAATTTTAATTAAAATGGCTGGAAATTTTTCTGGTTTTAACTTATTTTTATAACTTGATCTTAATTTTCTCTAAGCACTTGAAGCAGCATGAACCTTTTCCCTCCACTACTCTTCTTGTGAGGGTAGTTTTTCTACAAAGTGATTTTGAGCTCAGCAGGCATGTTTGTGTTAGCAAAACCAGGAATAGAGGTCCTAATGGCTGGACAGTTTTAATCCCACCTATTACTATAAAGAAAAAAGAAAATATGCCCAGTAAAAATGACATGCTTTGAACTCTCCTTGTATGAGATGGTTCTGGAAGATGCATGATAAGATATTTAATCAAACAGTTTAACAGGTGTGTAATCTGATACTGGCAACTCCTTGCCTTGTCCCAGTCTGCTTACTTGATTTGTTATAAAGTTTGCTTAATGGAAAAAAAAAAAACAACTGTGGAAGTTATAAGATCTGAATTACATATTTTCTGTACTATTTGGATTTTTGCCTATCTGCTTCCTTGTCTTTAGGAATAAACTATTCAAGTAATATGCACAGGACAAGATCCACAGTAAATGGAGCCTTGGCTTAAAATTTCTCTAGAAGTTACAGGTCCATGACTACTGCAGTAGTCATGCCAAAGTCAATACCAAAGGACTTTTGCTTCAATGGGTTTGTAAACCTCCTAAATTAAAGAAATCCAGGTCAACTTAGACCAACACATCTGAAAATCTGAGTAAGAAGTTATGATCCTCCGCAAGGGAAGATATTCTTTGCCTGAATCTTACCTGCTTTTAGGGTGCTCCGGGTTTAAAACATACTCTATGATGTCTCTTTGGTGTCCCTTAGTAAGTTTGTGTCTCATTTCTCTGCTTTGCTTTCTAGGTTTGCTCCTTGGTTAAAATAGGGATCTCATCTCTCTGTGTAGTCTCTCAACCTGAAGTTACACAGCAGGTTCTCTTCTGCCAATGCCCCTATTGTCTTTTCCACCTCAAATTATTCACAACACACTTGCACAGAGAAAAGTGTAGCTATCAGTGAGAAAATGCCTAGCAAATTTTCATGTGGCCTATCAGTGACCTCGAATACCAGACCGGACACTGGGCATAGGATGCTCTATTAGTCCAGTAATTAGGGATGTATCAGAGTTGAGAGACACACTCTGCACTGGCAGTCAGGGCTTACAGAGATATCTCTGAAGTAGCTTAGAGAAGTCTCCTACACTGCAGTTTCTGCTCTTGCTTTCACAGAGATGAAATGTCTAAAACAACGGTAAAAGCATGAACTATGAAATAATTTATTCTAATGCAAAAACACATGAAGAGGATGATCCCCTAACACAAACAATAAGGAGATTAAGGTCACATCTAACACAACAATGCAAGGATTTAGCAAGGCAATGCAGTTCCATGAAACGTCCTTCCCCACATTTGTGGTAGTACCAAAAAGAAAAAAAAGAGGGGGTGGGGAGAGTCCTCTGAAGTTGCAGTCTTTATATGGAATTATTTATGATGTTTCCCATCATATTTGGGTTTGCGATGAATCTTGAGGTTTCAAAAAAGCCATTTTTCTGGTTTTAGTTGTAAACAGAAATTCAGCTGGATGATGTGGAAACACTTGAGCTGAGGACATCCTGGGGGATGCAGGACAAGGGAACCCCCTGACAGCCACGGCTGCTGTGCTGCCTCTTCCAGGAGCAGGGAACTTCCCTGGAGAGGACGATAGGTTGAGAAAAGACTGGGACATCTTTCTACAGGTGAGCATGACTTGGTAGAGCCCATGGCCAGGCTGGACAGGGCTGTGGAGAGATAGAGACCAACATCCTACAGCCACAGTGGGGCAGGGACTGCCAGTGCCCAGACTGTGGTCCTGGACTGTTAGCAGGGGCAGAAAGTCCCACAGGTGCCTCAGATCCTGTCAGTGTGCAGGGCCCTTCTGTGGAGCAGAGGTTTTCCAGACTGGGATGAAACCTTTAAATCTTATTGAGTGACAACTGTCCCCACTAAACCTCTGTTCCACAGCCAAAATGTGGTGGTGCTTGTAATCCGTTAAGTCTTTGCCTGAAGTTAAAAGAGAAAAATTATACAGAAAAGAGTGTGAAAATGTTTCAGAATCAGAATGTACCGATATATAACAATAGTCAAACTGCTTCATTTTCATGAGGTTTTACGTTGATTCATTTATCCATTTTTGATGCCAGGGAGGGAGAGCAAGAATGGCTCCCTACTCTTCTCTCTCTGAAATTAAAAGGCAGTAAATTTTAAACTAATAAAAGCAAATGTTTTGTTTTGTTTGCCTTTTTTTTTTTTCTAATGTAGCTGATAGTCAACCTGAATAATTCACTGTCAGAGGAGGTCACTAGAGGCAACCGCAATATCAGGACTTTAGAAAAGGTCTGAGTAATTTTATTGCCAGTAATAACAGTTTTGCCATTACAGAAGCTAAAAAAATGTTGGAAAGGTCACCAGTCTTCATGCTTCAAGGTCTGGACAGTCACCTGTGGGGTCAGGACAAAACTCAGTAGTGCAGTGGGCACACCCACAAGTAAACTTCGATAAATACACTCACATCAGTACTTTCAAAATTACTCACTAATGGTTTTTAATGGATGATAGATAATGTGTCACCTGAGAAATGACAAGTCTTAATTTTGAGATGGTTAGTATTTTTAGCTATCTTGTCATAGGAAGATGTACTTGGATATTTGGCACACAAACATTGTATCATGAGAGGTTTACAACAGTGATTCAGACCCTGTTTTACTTCAGAGACCACCTGAGACAATTGAAAATGGACTTTGCTTTGATGGATTTGGTTTCTTTTCTGTGTCTTGAGTGAACAGATGCTGACCTCTTGTTCCCCTGCCTACACTGAGTACCTCCTCAGTGTACAGGATTGTGGTGTAGAAACCTCTATTCTGATCCTACAGAGACCAGAACAACCATAACAGTGTTTTTAACTTGACATGGTGCCTCAGCAACAAGGCCCAACTTACCAGCCTGGAAACATTTTCTTATTGTGCTGTTGGCAGATTGTACTGTCAGTGAAATATTTCATGCCATAAAGATTGGATGAAATCTGATGTTTGAGGTGAAAGGGGAGAGTCAAAGCTTAATCTGACCAAATGGAAGAGAAAAAAACTATTCAAGTGATTCTGAAGTTTCAGTGGAACTGCTAATCACTGAAGATGTGCATCTTCAGCAGATGATCAAGTGTTTTATTTTTTTGTGAAGAAAAACCCAGAATACAATGTTCTGATGTAATAAAATTTCCACAAAATTCTTTGAACCATTTAAGGCTGATCAGATGACTCAGCTCACATTCTGTTGAGGGTATCTTAGACCTAAGGTATTACTCATACCTAAATTCAATATTTTCTTCATGGGCTACAGCAGTACGAATATGAAATTGTCAGACTTCAGGAAACCAGTTCTCACTTCTTAGAATTGTGAGCTTCTTGAATACCTCAGTCCTATTTCATGTGATATTTTACAGGCTGCCTTCAGAGGCAGAGTTTGAGAGTGAGATGATCTTGCAGATCTCAGCCTCCTGGGGAGAGGTTCACTTTTCCTGTTTATGAAACTGGCTGATACCAGTTTGCACAATGTATCTGGATGCAACATGAGGGAAAAGTTTGTTAACTGGGTTGTTTTCTTTTCCCAGATATTGACCAAAACTGAAGCATGAAAATGAATGAAAAAGGAAGGGAGATAAATTACAATTATAGACAAGGTGTCTCTTTTACTTACTCGGTTTTAGCTGCTTAACAAAAGATGAGGATGTTTAAATTGAAAAACTCCAGTGAGTTGTCATTGTTTCTCAGTCTCCAGACACCTCTGGATAGATGCATGCCTGACAGATGCACAGTATTGTAATTAACATAAAGGCAACTCAGTCATATTTAATAGCCTACAATAAACAAGAACTTGAGCTAGACCACACAATCCTCCCTTCTATCTCTATCCTGTGGTTTGTTTAGGTTGTATGTATTATTTTCATGATTTTTCTATGATTTTATCTATAATTTCCATGTTCACAACAACCTTTTTAAACTCATCATCCTTCACATTCTGCATAGCATAGCAGATCCTCAGCTGAAAGTGAATATTTTGCAATTGTGGAAGGAAAGAAAAGATGGGAGTGGGAAAAAACCAAAAAACCACCAAAACCCAAAAAAGCAAATGAGAGAGATAGATCCTCTTCACATCATTTCGCATACTCAAAGAAGGTGCTCAGGAGAGAGCACAAGGAAAGAAATGTAGCATAACACTCTGTGTAGGAAGAAATGGAATAACAATAAAATCCCTGTTAAAGAACTAGGGGAGCCTTGGAACTCACAAAGGACACTGAAATGACTGAGTAAGATGCTAGCCTTTCTTGTTTCATTTCATTTGAATTTAGGGGGTATTTATTACACTGATGAGTCTACAATACATTTCTTTGACTGACTTCTGAGTTGCCTTTTGCTGTGTGTAGAAATCAAGCTTACACAAAAAATTTTCTTTCTGCCCACTTCATTTGCCTTTGGTAAATTCGAGAATAAGATTGGCTGAAACAACATAGGCATAATAGCTTAGAACGTAAAGGTGTTTTTTTTTAATACAAAGCAGAGGTACTGTTGGATGGGCTGGGTCAAGGAACCTGAAAGGAAACACAATCAGCATCTGAATGAGAATTCTTTATACTCAGTGGAAAGGAAAAAGGACAAAGAGAGCAATACACCTCCCCTACTAAAATCAGTGTCTTCTCTCAAATAACTTTTTTTTTAAATTTTAAATAAAGATATTCAGACACAGACATCAGCTATGTAGATGTCTGCAGCTGGTTTGATCACATTTGGAATAGAATGTATTTTATATTCTATGCTGAATAATCATGTTTCATGTGTGTGTGTATCAAATATATGTTCTCTTCTGCTCTTTTTCTGTCCATCAGCAATATCTTTTTACACAACTGGTTGACTTCATCCAAATTCCACAGAAAAATAAAAGTTTCAAAGACATTCTGTCATGTGCTGCTACAATGCTGTTTATTCTGGGAAAACATACAACTTGAAAGACACTGTTGTCATACTCCCCTTAGTGAAACCTTCAGATGCTCATACTTTATTAAACATCAGAGAATTCACGTGGTGAAACCAAGGCATGGAGAAAGAAGAAAAGCTGGAAGCAGGTATTTATTAGTTCTGATACTCTCTGAACTAATTATTTAAACATTGTGATTAGCTTTGACCGTGGTTTAATGGCAGACTATGTGCACCCATTTAAAAGAAACTGCCAAACTCATAATTGATACAGAGGTTTCAAAGATCCAGTTTCTAAAGAGAATGGGACATCTTTTAGATTTGGAAATGGTGTTTCACATAAGCACTGCAGTTCTGGTAACAAGGACTTATTTTTATTGTATATTATTTCCATGTACAGAAAACTTAACTCTCCAGAACTACCCATCTGACAGTGTGGTTTTTGAATGCAGAAGCACAGAAAAGGTCTTTTTAAGGACTGAGATACAGAGAGAAAAAGAGAAAAAGAAAGAAAGAGAGAGAGAGAGAAAGAGAGAGTGAAAGAGAGAGAGAAAGAGAGAGAAAGAAAGAGAGAAAAAGAGAAAGAAAGAGAGAAAGAAAGAGAGAAAGAAAGAAAGAAAGAGAAAAGAGAAAGAGAGAAAGAAAGAAAGAAAGAAAGAAAGAAAGAAAGAAAGAAAGAAAGAAAGAAAGAAAGAAAGAGAAAAAGAGAAAGAAAGAAAGAAGGAAAGAAAAAAGAAAGAAAGAAAGAAAGAAAGAAAGAAAGAAAGAAAGAAAGAAAGAAAAAGAAAGGAAAGAAGAAAGGAAGAAAGAGAGAGAAAGAAAGGCCCTCAAAGATGAGAAACAATATTTCTTGTGTTCTTTTAGATGGTCTTATTAAAAGGAAATGCAACTTGAAATAAAGTCCTTGTTGTGTGATTCTGTATAACATGGATGTGTGTCTCAAATGTCACCAGGTGAACTTCCTTGCTGCTTAGCTTGTACCTTAGAGCTGAAAGAACACATTCTATGCATTACGTATTAAAACTGATTACACCAAAATGAGAATCCAGCTCAAAAAAAATTACATTTTTAAGTCTTTTCAAGAAAAATGCTGTAGTCTAAGTTGCAAACAAATCTCTCAGAGGGATTAGGCAGACACCATTTTAATTCATCCATTCCAGAATTCAGTGCCAAGAACACTACAAAGATGAAAATAAAGAAACCGCCGACTGTGCATTTTTGTTGTTGGAGCTGCTGCGGCAGCAGTCTCGGAAAAAGGAGGGAACTGCTGTGCTACCTCGATCCCACACATACTGAAAGCCCGTAAGAAGCTGGATTCTCACATCCTTTTGCCAACTAACTGGATAGCAGCTGAAATCCACCAAGTGTGGCTTTGTATAAAGAAAAGATGAAAAAAAAGAGACAGAAAAAATAGCAGATGTTTGGAATAGTGACTGTACTGCAGATTACTCCAGTGTGGGGGGCATGAAAAATGGAGTGAACTATTTTTGGAGTGCCTTGCAAGAAACAATGCTATATCTGTTGGTAAAGCACAGCCTGGGGTTCTATGTTAGTAAATACTTCCTTCTTCTTAATAGGCACAGGTTGATTTTTTTTGCTAATGCAATGTTAAAGTTCAAATGGCAAAATACAACTGGATTCTGCCTTTAGCCAGTTCTATTGAGATGAGCAGACAAAGGTGTCATTGTTACCTCCTGGCAGTTGTTAAAAGACTTTGACTCTCACCTGCCATCAACTATGATCCAGTCCAGAACATTGCAGTTTTTTGTCATTCTTAGGTCCTCTACAAAATAAGTTCAGTCTGCTGCTATTTTTCTCAGATGATACATTACACTGACATGATATTAATTTTGTACTTGCATTATTGATGTAAATCGACAGTATAGAACTGGAAGGATGGTCATTAGAGTGTCCAAGAGCAGGATAAAATTTATTTTGGGTGATGGCAAGCAATTTGGAAGCCACTGAGACAGCTGGCTTGTTATCTTCCTTTGGACTAGCCTTACTATATTTAATAAATGGTTAGTCTTTTGTTAAGGTGACACAAAATTGGTTGTGCTGTGTATTCAATGCACCACAGTCACATTTTTCCACATGGGGAAACATACAATTACAACAAAAATGACCATGATTAGCAACTTAAAGCAGAAAGCACAATTTGCATACAAATACATTTTCTCATGTCTGTCTGGTTTGAAGGCTGCGTTTAACAAAATGCTTGAACATAACTGTATCTTGAAGTGAGGAGGTAATCCCTTTGATGGTGACCATCAATATTCCTCCAGTTGTTGACCTGATTGAATAGTCCTCTGGAGACAAGAATTTCCATCTAATCCCACTACAGTCAGGAAACTTGTTGTCTCTAAGTCATTTCTCTCTTAAACTAATCAGCTGAACTTTTGCCAAGGAAACCATAAGGTTTATAGCTACAACTCCATGATCCTATAAATCTTTTTAGTAATTAAGCAGGAATTAAGTAACCATGGTGTATCAATATTTGCCTGTGTTATCTATAATTTCTTTTCTACAATATAAGTTACTCCTCCAGAACAGTACATTTTAGTAGTTTTGTTGAAATATATTTTTACAGTATTGTTCTCTTAAAAAAATATTCACTCCTGGTCACTTTTGTAGGTTCAGCTCCTGTGCCTCACATGATTTGTGTATGATGTGTCTATGATCACCTATTTACAAACACACATACATTTATTTATGTTAAAACATAAAATATGTTCTAAACCAAAGCAAAAACCAAGAAAAAAAATCCCTCAATAACATAAAAAATGCTGAGAGATGAAAATGACTTAAATAAAATGAAACTTGCAAAAGTGCAAGCAGCTGCCATGGCAGTTCTGCAATAATTCATATATTTTATTGTTCTGTTTTGTTTTTTAGATAATTAGTTGGTGGCAAAGGAATAATCATGTTGCATGAAACATTGTGAATTTAATTTCACAATGAAAGCTATACACTGTATCTACTGAGAGTTAAAAGGACAAACAAAATCTGTTAAAGCGCCAGGCTCAAAAGGAATTTCTTGCCTACAATACACTGTATTTTGGGGTTTTCCTATCACAATATTGGTCTAAACACTTGTGGTTTCTAAAGCAGCAATGCAAAATTTTTATTTTAGTTTATTTAAATGTTAATTTTAAAGTTCTATCTAGCATTTTTTGAAGAGTGAAATGGTTGAGGAATGAGCTATCATTTTGAAGGAAATGTCTTTCGGTAGAACTCATGACCAAGTATTAAATACTCTTGCTGCTTTCATTGGGGCTATTCCCCTAAGCGTGAAAGTTAAGTTCTTGTGCAAAATTCCAGGTTCAGACCCTTCACTGCTCTGAGGGAGTGAAGAGCACCCTGGTGATTGAAAAGAACACGAAAAGAAAGAAAGAAATCTCTGTTGTTCACAGGCAATAATGCAAAGACAAACAAAAAGCACATTCATGCAACAGAACCACACGAGTCCTAGACGATAACAGCTCAGCTGAATTTTCAAATTCCCTTTTTCTCCCCCCAATTTGTGACTTCAACAGCAACTATAGCCTTTCTATCTTGATGTCACCAGCATTTTAAATACCACCTATCAGCAGGCAGTTCATGGGGAGCTCCACAAAGAAAGTAGTTTCAAAGTTGTACTGGAGCCTCTGAAAAACTTCTGTTTTGCTAAACGAGGATGCGAGTGCCAGCCATGAGGGTCTTGCACCCAGGGAGGCAGCTCGGGCAGGCAGTTGTCATGGTGTTATTTTCTGTGGGCCACCCGCGAAATGTCACCTGTCTGTGGTTTTAAGGAAGGGCAGGGAGCACGTGTCCAACCATGGTGCTCCAGCAGGGTGGAAGTCTCTGCTGCCTGGAGCCTGAGATGTGCACACTGATAACTCTTCAAATGTCATCACAGCCTCCAGGAGGCTGATAATCCCTGTGTGTTTGAGCCACCTCTCTGTTTGCAGAGTTTGGGTGGTTTCCTCAGGCATTTCTCATCTTGTCAGATGAACACTGGCCTAGTATTGGTCAGTCTTTTTCTCACACAAGGGGTGCTATGTTTATTCCACTCTTGAATTGAAAATAATGCTACAAAGATGTTCTCAGTTTATCATGCCTCATATCCCATTCATGATCCCACTTCAGCATAATTAAATTTTACACATAAATGTAAGATCTGATGAAGGTCCTTTTCTTTCTTTTTTCACCATTTGAAGGTTCAAAAATCATGATAATCTGTCCCCAAACCAATACCTGCCTTCACAGATCTTTTGGTCAAATTGTTTGACACACCCAACGCAAATTCAGTATATTTTTCCACTAGCTAGCAGGTAGTCAGTGCAGTGAACTGATCCAGCAACTCAGCTGCTTGTAAAGAACAGATGACCAGAATGCAATCTTTCGTATGCAGACTTCCCTGCATTACCTTGTTAGTTCCATTTCAGGAGGAAATGTTTGTGGGAGTGGACCAGAAAAAAAAATAAAAGTATGAACCAATCTTCTTTATTTTTTTTAAGCTTTCCTGATTCAAAAAGTCACATTTCTGGTGGCTTATGGAATCCTAGAATAGTTTGGGTTGGAAGGCACATTCAAGGATCATCTAGTTCAACTCACCTCCTGCTGGCAGGGACATTTTCCACCAGGTTGCTCAAAGTCCCATCCAGCCTGGCCTTAACCACTCCCAGGGATTGGGCATCCACAGCTTTGCTGAACAATCTCTTCCACCATCTTCCAGAATAAAGCCATTACCATTCCTGTCACCAGAGGTTCTGTTGAAAAGTTCATCTTCCTCATACGCCTTCTTTATGCACTGGGAGGCCTCAGTGAGATCTGCCTGTATCCTTGTCTTCTCCAGGCTGGACAATCACAACCTTCTCAGCCTGTCTTCACAGTAGAGGAATTCAAGCCCTCTGATTATGTTTCTGGCCTCCTCTGGACTCACTTCTTGTCCAGGGGACCCTGGGATATTCAAAAGCACTAGAGCACAAATAGATTCAAATACAGCTAGACATCAAAGTATGTTGGAAAATCTCACCAAAACCTTGTTGTTTTAGATACCTGCACCATTTTCCATATCATCCCTGAATCTCCAGAAACATGAAAATTGGTGGAGTTCTGCTGAAATCCACAGAGTTGAGTTGCCTAATTCCTATCCAGAGCAAGGCTGCTCTTTCTCTTACAGATTAGTATTTGAAATATAGGTCCTCTTAGAGTAATTCTGTATATAATGATACTTGGCTTACATCCCTTCTTTGACTATTTTACAGCTTTTCCTACTAAAACAAATAATTGATACATCTGACTGGTTTCAGCAGGGAAGAAAGGAGTAGGTGGTCTCATTAAGAACCTTGTTTCACAAGGAAAGCATTTCTCATTGTCTTTACCTAGTGATATGAATGACCTTTGCCATGGAATTAATGAATGTATAAATCTTTCATAATATATTTTAATGTCCTGCTGGTAGAAATCTTTATTATAAAACAAAACAAAACAAAAAGGTTTTCAAACAAGAAATTTATTATTAAAAGCATTCAATTCTTCTACTTCTACAAGTAAGTATTTAAAAGGGTTTTATTTTATTTTATTTTATTCTACTTTATCCTCTATATCTTATGCAATAATAGAAGATCACATTTCCTTTCTTGTTTTTGAACTATACAAATAGTAATCTATCTCCTTGTCCCACATAAAATTATACCTCCAAATGAAGTTACTACACTGGCTTTTCACTCAGATGCACCTTCCAAAAACCTCTGCAAAATAAATTCAGAAGCTTCCACAGTCTTCAAACACTTCTCTCTTGAAAATCTGTGTGAGTTGCATGTGCAACTCTGTTCTTCATTCTGTGTATGAAATCTGAACCAAAAACAAAGTACTGTCCCTGCTAAGATTCCTGGGGAACTCTGGTCTGCATGTCTGTACCCAGAACAGGCAGGCTTAGGACAGCAGTGATGCCTCATGTCTTATCTACTGCAACATTCATGTCAGAAACTAGAGGTATAATTTAAGACAAGATTTTATTTTTCTCCATCTGACTTAATCCAAGCCTTGAATCTCCTGGTTGANGTGGTTAATTTACATTTCAGAAAGGGTGTAATTTATTAATTGCATTTATTATTTATTTATTTATTTATTTATTTATATGAAAATATTGATTTTCTTTCTCTTGCATATAGTTATCTTGTTTTCACTTCAACACTTTGATCATCTCTCCTGTCTGTTCAAGGATCCTTCATTGGAAAATGAGGCTAAATACTTAGAACCAGACATATATCAACTTTTCTCTACCCAACCCTACCCCATATGATGCTGTTCCTATTTTGTTGCTTTCTTTTTTATTTTTGTGACTGAAGAGCTATTTTTGTTATTTGTTTTAATAGACTTTGAAAGGCCTAACTCAGCGTGGCTGTTGGCAATTCTTACATTATTTCTGCACTTCATGACCTCTAAAGTGTACCTTTACTTGCTGATCAATCCTTTTTTTCCCTCAATTTCTCATAGGCTTTATGCTTACTCTTAATGTCCTTTTTGAGGTGGCTATACATCCAAATGCCTTTGGAAACCTTTTCTGAAAGTTTTGTTCTCACTTGCTTGATGTGCAAGTTTCAGATAACTTTTCACTGCTGACTGAAAGAGTTTGGAGGAACCTGTCACACTGCAAGCCCCTGAACTCATTGCTTCCATTGACTCTACTTGCTTGTTCATGTAATTTGTCAAAGTTTTCCCTTTTGAAATTGAGTAACCCATCTGAAGACCTGCTTTCACTTATTTTCCATTTAATTCTTTTTCAATCCTTTTATGACTGCTGACTCCAAGGATATTTCATCATCATCATCATCATCATCATAATCATCATCATCATCATCATCATCACAGGATTAGAGAAGTATTTTACAGGATAGTTGAAACAGGGGCAGTAATTCCAGCTGGGCATCTGGAAATCACTGTCATGTCCCTTGTACCTGTGGAGATCACAACCACTTCCTCTGTTTGTCAAACGTTTTTATTTGTGAAAGCCATTGAAATTATTGTGCAAATTCCACAGTGTCTTAGCAAATGAATAGTATCTATGTATTTGTGGTACTGCTGATTGATTATAAACAGATACAGAGAATGATACTTTTAGGGTGATCTGGATCTTCCATTCATGATTCACTGTTACATTGTAAATATGTATATTCAATACAGTGAAAAAAAAAGGGATTTAATGCAAAGATGTTGTAAAGTAAATATGAAAGAATTCAGAGGGTTTGCAAATGCCAAAGCAGATAGAATGCCTGGCCACAGACAAAACAAAAAGGGTATATTATTTGTCTAGAAAACAAAAAGGGCATATTATTTTTCCACCAAGGAGTAGGTTGAAGGTTTAATGTTTGGTGCCTATTGGCATTTGAATGCAGTTTTGTTCTTCAAGAAGCCTTTGCAGGATTGGGTCTATTATGGTGTCACCTTGATTCCTGTTAAATTTTCCCATTTTGATGGCGTTAAGTCAGACCAGAAGTTAACTTCTTCCATGTTTAGTATGCTTAGAAAATGAGAAAACTCCTAGGAAAATG
>VZTZ01045664.1:75296-89591 GCA_013400955.1 Drymodes brunneopygia | reverse complement strand
TTTTTTTTTTTTTTTTCAGTTGTGCTGTTCCACAGTGCCAAAAAGAAAGCCAGACTTTTTGGGTCAGAGGCAGAGTGTGTCTAAGCAATATGGAATCTAGGGTACTTGAGTACAAAGTCCTGAAATCTGATTATTACATGAAGATCTTATTTATCTAAATATTAGTGGACCGCTGTTTGTTTGCTGACCATGTGCTGTACTTAAACCACTATGCAGATCATGAGAAAAGAATTAGTACCTCAAACTGGCACCAAATACCCTCAACACATGTCAACGCTAAAAAACCCAAGCTTCAGTTCTTCAGTACATAGGACTAGCCAAAGAAGAAAAACTGGATATAATATGCAGCCTGTAGGCACTTTCCTCAGTTTCCATGATGAGTGGCTCTGGAACACATTGCCAGAACCTCTCCCTTGAAAAAAGGTGAGGAGCACAAGAAGGAGAAGACACAAAAATCCCCACCTTTTATAAAATAACTTCAGAGGCAGAATCCAGGCACTTAAACCCACTGAGGTGATGTGAAAACTGAGCTCAGCACTTGTTGACTGGGCCAGGATGAGCAGAAGGAGGTGGCAAACCCTATCTGCCCTAAATCAGAAGTGAAACACCTCTGCTCTGTCTCAGCCATGCTACCTGTTCAAGTCCCTTTGTACCAAGAGAGGTAAAAATCTCCTCTGTCCTAATTCCCAGAATAAATATGAACTGTTTCAGATGGGGAACTGTCAAGGTAAGAGATGCCTTCTTGTGCCTTCGAGGCTGTGTCAGTGAGGAGTAGACAATTTATGCATTATGAAATCATAGACCAGCTGCTACTCTTTAGTAATGTTAGCCTATAGTTAAAATACTTACCTGTCAGTGGTTAATTTACATTTCAGAAAGGGTGTAATTTATTAATTGCATTTATTATTTATTTATTTATTTATTTATTTATATGAAAATATTGATTTTCTTTCTCTTGCATATAGTTATCTTGTTTTCACTTCAACACTTTGATCATCTCTCCTGTCTGTTCAAGGATCCTTCATTGGAAAATGAGGCTAAATACTTAGAACCAGACATATATCAACTTTTCTCTACCCAACCCTACCCCATATGATGCTGTTCCTATTTTGTTGCTTTCTTTTTTATTTTTGTGACTGAAGAGCTATTTTTGTTATTTGTTTTAATAGACTTTGAAAGGCCTAACTCAGCGTGGCTGTTGGCAATTCTTACATTATTTCTGCACTTCATGACCTCTAAAGTGTACCTTTACTTGCTGATCAATCCTTTTTTTCCCTCAATTTCTCATAGGCTTTATGCTTACTCTTAATGTCCTTTTTGAGGTGGCTATACATCCAAATGCCTTTGGAAACCTTTTCTGAAAGTTTTGTTCTCACTTGCTTGATGTGCAAGTTTCAGATAACTTTTCACTGCTGACTGAAAGAGTTTGGAGGAACCTGTCACACTGCAAGCCCCTGAACTCATTGCTTCCATTGACTCTACTTGCTTGTTCATGTAATTTGTCAAAGTTTTCCCTTTTGAAATTGAGTAACCCATCTGAAGACCTGCTTTCACTTATTTTCCATTTAATTCTTTTTCAATCCTTTTATGACTGCTGACTCCAAGGATATTTCATCATCATCATCATCATCATCATAATCATCATCATCATCATCATCATCACAGGATTAGAGAAGTATTTTACAGGATAGTTGAAACAGGGGCAGTAATTCCAGCTGGGCATCTGGAAATCACTTTCATGTCCCTTGTACCTGTGGAGATCACAACCACTTCCTCTGTTTGTCAAACGTTTTTATTTGTGAAAGCCATTGAAATTATTGTGCAAATTCCACAGTGTCTTAGCAAATGAATAGTATCTATGTATTTGTGGTACTGCTGATTGATTATAAACAGATACAGAGAATGATACTTTTAGGGTGATCTGGATCTTCCATTCATGATTCACTGTTACATTGTAAATATGTATATTCAATACAGTGAAAAAAAAAGGGATTTAATGCAAAGATGTTGTAAAGTAAATATGAAAGAATTCAGAGGGTTTGCAAATGCCAAAGCAGATAGAATGCCTGGCCACAGACAAAACAAAAAGGGTATATTATTTGTCTAGAAAACAAAAAGGGCATATTATTTTTCCACCAAGGAGTAGGTTGAAGGTTTAATGTTTGGTGCCTATTGGCATTTGAATGCAGTTTTGTTCTTCAAGAAGCCTTTGCAGGATTGGGTCTATTATGGTGTCACCTTGATTCCTGTTAAATTTTCCCATTTTGATGGCGTTAAGTCAGACCAGAAGTTAACTTCTTCCATGTTTAGTATGCTTAGAAAATGAGAAAACTCCTAGGAAAATGCAATGAAAGAGATCATCCAAACGGAACCTTTTTTTTCTCCCATTACAGATTGTTTCTATCCAAATATTATTTAGCTGGAAAACATTTGTGGGGAGTTGAGAATAAAATTGTATATCACCACAATCACACCACAATCATACTTTAATTATGTACCTTTTTCTGGGTGCTGTCTTCAAGGTCTTACTGCTTTACTTGCCCATGGAGAGGAAGAAAAGCAATTTTAATTGATCCCAAAGCAATTAAGGGGTCAGTCAAGCACCAACACAATAGAGAAGATGTCATAATTCAGATAGTTCAACAGGCCTCTCCTAAAGTAATCTTACCTGTCAGAAAAGATTATTCTAAAAATAAAAAACCAGTATATACTTTTATCCAAACAAACAAAGGGGTGGAATAGAGGGGAGTTTGACAAAAAATACAGAAGTGAAATTGAAAGACTAAACAGACAAACAAAAAAAAAAGATAAACAATTGGGCTAAAATAATATATCAGGTAGTGGGGTTTTTTGTTTGAAGAATTCATCCATTCATTCACATCTTTGTAAAAATGCACCATTAAAGGACCACAGAAAATTCTCCTGGGTAGGCCGAAATAAAATTTGCTTATTTTCCAAGTCTCTCAGCCTCATGCATCATCCCATCTTCACAAACATTGTATCATCAGTAGCACACTACAGGCATTTACCACTGAATCAACAAAGAACAGAACTCTCTCTTTTCTGATTCTCCCACAGCCTTTCTTGCTCCTCTGTGTGTGTGTGTGTGTGTGTGTGTGTGTTTTTTTCTTTGCTTATCACTTGTCTCTGAGATCTAGTGCACTGCACGGTTATCGGTGTGATAAGCAGAGACAGCCTGTCGAGCTCTGCCCAGTCTTAAAAAGACTGGTAAAGAAAAGGGGCCTGACTAGATAAACCAGATGACATCCCAGACCTGGGAAGAGAGCCAGGGTCCAGAGCAACATCTGCTGTGGCCAGGCTGCCAGCCCAAAGCATCCATCCGTGTCTGACCAGTTGCCCTGGATCCTGGGAGCATCAACAAGAGCTCTATTTCTCCTACCTCTGCCCATCCCCTCCTCTTTTCCCCACTCCTGTCTGGTGTTTTGACAAAGGCAAGGGAAATGACCACAGTCCGCAACTCAACATTAAATGTGAAAAGCAACACTTTTCTCCTCACTTCAGGACGATATTTGACAAAGTAAGAGGCTGCAAAGCTATTCTTTATTCTAAATAAAGGAATCTGGCACATTTGCAATATGTACATTTTTTCATAGCCACTCGTTTTTTGGTTTAAGATTTGTTTTCGTCCTTTTGTGTTTGTGGTTAATTCATCCTATTCAGGGACAGATGTAGTGTGGATTGAAATAAGAAGGTTTTCTCAATATGGCTTTGAAAACACTGTGGCACTATAGGGGTACCATCTGCTATACTAAGCAGAACCAGTACAGGAGATCTAAAGCCCCGTTTTCCAATTGGTAAATAAACACTTGCTATTCAGACTGTATCTAAAAATCCTGATGAATTTTTTAACATATTTTCCATCAGCTGAAATCCATAAGTCATGCTTGACTGTTTCTGTGACAGAAGCATCTTAAGATATTTTTCTGTTTTGGGTTAATTTATTCTATCTAAACTAGAAAAATATAAGAAGCTATCACAAACTTCTCTCCTCTGTCATTTGTTCTCATGACAAAAATGCATAAACTGGATTTTATCCCTGGGGGAATGCACACAGCAAATAAGTGGGGGGAGAAAGGAAGATGAGATGTGAGTAGAGGTGGAATAACTTGGTTACAATTTTGATCCACAGAGGATTTCCTCATATAAGAACAGATTTGGTTTGGAATCCAACTCCTCATATGTGTGTTTGATTTAAGCCTGTATCCATGCTGTGATGATACCTTCTTGTACACTGACTTCATCCCTACTAAATCCTTTTCTTCAAGGAGGAGGATAAATCATGGATGAAGTCAAAATACTCTTCAATGTGGACAAGCAGGAGAGGAGGACTGTGGACTGGGACAAACTCCAAAGAAGGCTCATGCCATCGTATGCGTTCAGCCCTCGTGTCAGTTCCAGCTGCCTGCCAAGACAAGAAGGGCTAGAAAGGGAGAGATGCCACCTCAGGAGACTCTTAGCCAAGAGGCACCTTGTGAAGTGCCCAGGTGAACCTGTCCTTGCTAATACTTGAAAGCTTGATCCAAGATTCCCTGAAGCTAATATAAATACAGAAATTGTTTTCAGGGTGTGCTTGAAGCGGCATGAACTTGCCACACTGAAATAAATGGGATTGAATCAGTTATAGGAACTTGAAGGGTGAGAGGAGGGACTCCTGAGGGCCTGTAAAGTAATAAGAATAATCAAAAAGGAGGGGACAGCAGAGTAGGAGCTGGGTGGCAGATGTTTGCTTGCTCTGAAGAATAAAAGGAGCAATCACAAAAATCGATAGCAAGCCTTATTAAAGGTGAGCTGGGTGCTTTCACTTTGATATTTTGCTTGGTTGTATTAGGCTTAGATACCTCACAGGTCAGGTATTTCAGACCCAGAATCTCTAGAGATCCCCTGCTTGTATTGCAAAGCATTCCCTCCAGAAATCTGCCACTGTCAAATGTACTTTCTAGTCCTGAGTTGGAGGTGAGAATGTGAGAAGAAAAGGCAAGAAAGGGGAAGAAAAAGGGAAGAAAAGGAGAGAGAGAGGGAGAGAGAGAGAGAGAAATAGAGGGGAAAAAGATTAAAGATGAAAGGAGAGAAGAGGCAGGGAAGGATGAGAAGAAAGGGAGGAAGGCAAGTGTCCCCTTATTCCATGGCAGTGTATGTCTCCTTATTTTCAATTTTCAGATTCATTCAATTTTTCTCTTGGACCATGTGCTCCTGAACAACCTGTACGATTTCCCTAAGGTGAAAACCTCCTCTTAGAGAGCTGCAGTGAATATTATCCCAGGGTCTCAAAAATGCCAATAAGAGAACAAATAATATTTGTTCATGATAGTGTTCAATGCAAACGATGACTGATTGGTGTTATGTGTGACATCAACAGAGACAGTAATCAAGGTTACTTTAGCATTGATTTTTTACAGAGGTGAAGCCTCTTTGATGTATTACTCCATCAACACCTTCAGAGCCATATTTTGCACATGAAATTAATCCCAATTAATTATAACATTTGCAGATAGTGCTGGGCTCTTTTATGTTGCAAAATAAATATTAATTCAGTGGCATTTTTTTTTTCACCTTGTGCAGCTTGTGTGACTAGGAGGGGAAAAAAATCCAACCCTATTGATCAGTGCACTGAAATATGTTAGAACATTTTGGCACCTGAGGTGGTCTGAGAGGCTGCTTGCCTGGAATCAGTTTAAAGCATATTAGAGGAATTCAGGAAACTGGATCCAAATGATATTGACTTTACTGATACAGTCATAGAAAAAGCATTGTTTCCAATAGTTTAAGGGAGGTAAAGTTGCAAGTTGCATATATTTTCACAAAATAAACATGAAGGAGTGACACTGCCCTACAGGAGGAGTGCCTGAGGACACAGATCAGAGGCATCTTTGCAACTCAGAGTTGTAATTGTTCAGCAATTTTTTCTCGCATTACTGATTTTTTTATTAGCCAGAGTATGAGTATATTTTTGTGACTTATGTTGGGCTGTCTTCTAGTGATTTCCTCTGGAAAAGGAAGAAGCCACGTGTATCACCTCCACTCCTTTGAAATTGACCCCAAATCCCTTCTGTGTGTGTGATACCAGTTTCTTCTGATTCCCAGAGTTTAGGACTCTAATTCTGATTCCCAGAAGTATGTGCTATGGCACTGGGAAGAAAGATGAACAAGGCAGAGAGGATTCCTGCTATTTGCTAATTGAGACAGTTAATACCTCGTGTTGTAATCCTCCCCTGCTGGTGCATACTGTTTCTTCATACTGAATATGCAGGGAATTTTGACTGTGAAATTACGCCAATGTCTCAATTTACTTAAACTCTTGAACCCACTCAGTCTTACCCCTAGATGCAATCTCACATCTTGATTATTCTAACACGAAGAGGGTGTGAGAAATCGACACTTTTTTTAAGCATTTGCTCTAGATCACAAATGTGGCTATAGTCAGTCTCATTTTTCACTGAGTCAAAAAATATAAAATAAAGATCAGACTAATAGCTTGAAACATTCTTCTTTAAACATCAAATAAGTTGTGAAAATCCTGCCTAAGAAAAGTAACAACAAAGAGTCTTTAACTTGATTAGGCTCTTTGGAACCTCTTCAAAGGATAAATAAATGAGTGCTTGCATTATTACAGAAATGCTTGGATGGCCATTTCCTCACCAGATTTAGTCATCACATAGCATTATCTCAGAATAATAAACTCTTTTCTACAGCCCATTATTCACTGAAAGGAAGACTTTAAGACAATTCTCTGCTCACATACCAGCCTGTACCATCCGAGTGGCACCAGTGAGGAGAGTCAGTGAATCATTGGTTCCATCCCAGGGAAGAAATGCTAAATGCTGTGGAATAGCGGGCAGCAAAAGACGGTGGCTTCAATGAGTCTCTGCTTCCTTCTAAATCAAGAGAGGAAAATCAGCTGGGGACTAAACTCCCAGTGCACATGGGAGCCTGGTGGATGAGGCTTGTGCTGCTCTGTGGTGACGGCTGTGGCAGGGGCTCTGCAGTAGCCTGTGCTGCTACAGGCACACAGCCAGCACATTAGCACTTGCCTGCAGCAGCACTAACTCCTGCTGGGATTTCCATCCCTGAATACTGAGGATCATCGTGATGACAAGGATCCCAGCTTCTTCAAACTCCAATTCAATATCTCAGTGTTATCCTTATTGGGATCCTAGATAAAGAGGAAGGGCAGAACAGGAAACCACACTAACAGGCACCAATCTACACTTATTGTCTGTCTGCTTTCTTAATCAGTGGGTTGAGCCAACAGGTTTAGTTGGAGAGCAGAAAAAAGGATCTGGTCCTACTTGTTCTATATTGGCCACTCATTCCTGAATGCCTGTGGAAGATTTGGATTTGAATCCCTGTCCTTTGCCACTAAGTAGCACAGCAGGAATGGAGCTTGTTATGTAAATTCTCAGAAACTACAATGGAGTCACACTGATAAACAATGAAATATTCAATGCAAGTGAATCTAGGGAGGTTCACTTAGAAAGATGATGGGTACTCTACTGTCCACCCATATTGTGCAGGTGAGTGACTCCTGCTCATAAACATTCTGAATTTGGTTACATATTCATACAATATCCAAAACTGTGAGGATCTGTAGGTAGCAAATATGTTACTGCTGATAATAAGGATGAAAGTCAGAGATAGATATCTAAATTTCCTCAGTAGCATGGCAGTAGACCTCTTGTCAATTTTGTATTGCAGACCTCTTGTTAATTTACCTCTGATTCATACTAGTGTTAACAAGAGCAGAAACAGTCTGTGCATATATAGGGCATTAGTATTTTGAGTGTATCCATGTCTTAAGATTTGCATGTGAATATGAAATAATTCTATGCAAGTATGGGATGGGATCTAATTGTTTTCTCAAACAGTTGTTTTCTCAAATTGTTCTCTCCTTATCTTTCTGGAAGCTGTTCAGACCATCAAAGAGTTGTTGTTGATGAACTCACTAATTAATTTCCAATACTTAACCTTGTATTTTGCTTCATTACCGGTGCTCTGTTCCCCCTAGTTTTACATTTGGTATCAGAAAGTTCATTTAGAATCCAGTCAATCTTCCAGTGCTAGCTCTGCACTTTAAATATTTTATTCAGTAAAGACACAATGGGAATAATGTTTGTATCTGTCAAGGAGATGCATGAAAACTTCTGAGCTGCATTGTCTAGAGAAAAAAACTCCATACAACCAAAAAAACCAATCAAAAATCCAGGATGATGGGACTTAAAAAAAAATCAAAAAACTAAATTAAGTTACCAGGGTGACTGTCTATTAAAATAAAATTATTTATTGGCAACCAATGAGTTTATAAAAGTAGAAGACTGAAATCCTTAGATTAAGATTGTACTTTAAAAGTACATAATCAGATAATTGCTTTTATTCTGTTTTGTTTCCTTTAATATTGTTTATTGTTTGCTTGCATTTTTATCTTAGAAGCTCGGGGGTTAAATGCCTTCAGGAAAAAAAGAAGTGACAAGTCAGTGTTTAAATGTCAGTACTGAATCTGATGGTCTGCCTGAGCATGAGGCCCAAGACATCTGAGGATCTCTTTCGGAGTTGAGGGGCTTCTGGAATGGAAGGGGAATGGTGGGGGAATGGTATGGAGAAAAAGAAAACATGTTTCATGCTGGTCAGTCCCCTCCTGTCTTCTTGTGTAACTCCACTTTATGAAACCAACTCACATAAGCAATGAGGTCTAAAAGCACACAATTAGGCTAATTAATCAACAGAGCAGTTTATGGTTCCCGTAGATTCTCACTTAGTGAAGATCTGTAAATGAAGATTAGATGCTTTCTGTTTTGTCTACAGAAATACGTGTTCTCAGACTTGGATCAGGAACAAAGGAAGTGCCTTAGCCAGCATTATTTCAGAGATTATAATATATCTACTGGCCATACATTTTATTAATTCTTATTTTTTGCAGTATGCACCAGTGCATTATAGTTCTTTGTGTGTATGGATCACAAAGACTATTGCTGGTGACATTAGGCCTTGTCTATTAATAGTACATTCAATACCAACATTCTCTCTCTACAAGGTGGCCAGAGAACACTTCTGGGCTTTGAGTAAGGATGTATATCTTGGCTGTGGTTTGCCTCTAAGTAGGAACAAGACCTGAATTTGTACCAGTACTTTCAGTCTCTTCCTTCCCTTCTGTGCACTGATTTTCACAGGACAAAAACCCAGGCAATCCAGCAGGACTGAATTCATGGTGTGCCTGGCCATCTTCCCAGCCTGGGTGATTTGGGAAATCAAGACCTGGAGGTATAACAGTGGCTATGTCACAGGTCATTTTAGTTTGGTCTTCATCCAGTTATAACATATTTTTCTGTCTTGGTTATGTATCTGTCATCCTATTTTGGCTCTCTTGAGGTTCATCTATTATATTGTCTTCTAGGACACAGAGAGAGCCCCAGACTTTCCAGATGTGATTGTGTGGGGTTTGATGCAAATAGGTAAGGAATGCCAAAAAAGCATTTCTAATTGTCAGTGATGTCCAGACAATTGGGTAAAGCAGTAAGATGACAGGTGAGTTGGAAGGAATAAAAAAGGGGTGAGAGGGTATGGAAAGCAGCACCATGATTCTGAGCAAAAACACAAGTCACGTAGAAACTCTTACCGATGTTGATATTGAATGAGACAGTTTAGGTAGAGTCTGTAAGTTTCCACTCAAAAATTTTTAATATAGAGATATCACTACAATGTGTCTGTGACATCAAGAATCCCTGTTGGGCCCATTCTTGAATGTGAGAAAAATGTATCATCATTATGTTAATGATTCTCTCGGCAGTTCCTCTGGGGATTTTTTACAATTTCCTAAAACCATTCACTGGACAAGACTTCCTTTGGGACTTTATTAACTGTTGAGACTTTTATGCTTTCTGGAAATTTTGCAGTGGAATATGTTCCATATTTTCAAGTACAGTACGCAGTGTATCAGCTGCTTAAATTTTGTGTCTCAGTATTTACATGTTCTGAGGAATAAGGCATCTTGTGACTGATTTCACAACATATCAACTCCTGACTCTGACAGGTTGCAACCTACGTATTTGCTGCCTCACAGGGGTCATGAAAGATTCCACTGCAACTCAAATATCCCACACCTTCCTGGATCTGGTGGAGAGGAGAAGGCATGGGCTCCTTTTAAGGAATAAGAAAAAATTGTGCTGGGGCAGAAATGATGGCTGATATCACCAGTGGTGCCTAGGACATTCTCTTAACCTGCTGGATTGAAGACAAAGTTCCTTTTGACTTTCAAAGTAAATATGATGCCACATATGTTCTGGGAGAACAAAAATACCTGGATAAAAAATTAATTTTCATTTTCTTCAGTTTTACCTTGAGTTTTTACATTTTAAAATGGGTCAGAATAGAAAATTAGTGATTCTATCTTCCAATATTCAGCATTCTAGAGCTTGCTTTAACCAGGCTGGGAGGGCTGGAACATCATCCTTGACAGTTTCAAACCCTTCAACAAGAGAAATCATGTCAGAACCATAAAACTTGGGGCAAGATCAGACACAGCTGTCCCTTAGGATGAAAATAAAAGGCTCCAATCAGATGGAAGAATTGAAGAAACATCCTTTTATCTTCNTTTTTTTTTTTTTTTTGAGCATTCAGATTTGATCTTTACTGGCATGAATGCAAAAGCATATTATAAACTTGGATGCTTGAAATTGCATGAAGTGAATTTCAAATAGCATATTCATTTAGAAGAATCTGAATTTGCAAATCATGCTGCATTAGTAACTCCCATAGTTTACAAAAGGGAATGATATGGCAGGAGGGATGTAATTATCCAAAGCAAACAACCAAATGAGCAAGCACACATTCAAAGTAAAAACAGATTACCGTGGACTCTGCAAGATCCTCATACAGGAAAACAAGTTTCACAAAAATAAAGAAATTCAAATGCCAACCATATGAAATAATAAAGATAAAGAAGCCAAACTCAGCAAATTAGTTGTTTGGAATTAGATAAATCCAATTCTATTGTTTTATTGTTTCCCACCACATGCTGAGTATAGTCATCAGCTACGACTGTTTATTGGTGCCTAACGACCCACTGCTGTCCATGAATCACAGTTTTACTAATACAGGCATAACTTAGTAATTTCTTTCCCAGTTGAACTTTTTTACATCTTTGGGAGATGTTTAACTTTAAAAAACTGTCCAGGGATAGAAATTCAGCAGGTCTTATCCCAGTGTGTAACTGGATTGCCTGGGAAAGTTTTGTAATTGCTGTTGTAATGTAGCAACTTCTTACATGCTATGAATGTCTAAGTTAGCCAGAAAAATGTGTGCTGTGTCAGGAAGGTCCAAAGCTGTAATCATAGTCCCTCACTAATATATATAAATCACTGAAATATATATATAACTTGCTGATTTATATATTTATATGTATTATATAGTTATTTAGGTGTAGAGAATTATATAAGCAAATATAGAGAGATAAAGGCATACTCTGTTTACCTAATTGTGCAGTACACATCATCAACTTAGCTCTAGATTAATGACTTCACTGTCAGAAGCCAAAACTGAGGGACTAATTGGAGAAAAGGACCATTTTGGTTTAATCAGCATGTACAATGTTTAACATATTGATAAGTGGTTTGCAATAAGAACTTAACAGTGGAAGAATTTTGGAAGGCGCCTAAAAAATCCCCATTTGGGAATGTCAGATTTGAAATGGCCTCTGAGGAACTCAGAGGAAGATCTCCCAGTGCTCCCTGGGTAAGCAAACAACTGGCAGATAAAATCCAGTAGTAATTAGTGCTCGTGGGTAAGACCTGGCATTTGGGGTACCTTGTTCCCACAGGCTCCAAAGACTTTTATGTCATTGAATCCTTCGAGACTCCAGGCCAAACTAAATTGCCCAAGGTCACAGAGAAAGCCTGTGGCAAAGTGAAAGACTCATCCCAGCTTTGCTGGGGCCTCCTACAGCAACTTTAATCTCCAGACCATAATTTTTGTCCTTCATCATGCTTAAAACTGGGGCCTGTTTGCAATTATTTGTAGACACCAGTAGAATTCCATGACCCACAGCACTAAAGAAAATCTGTTTCAATTTGTCCTAACTCCAAATAAAGTAAAATATCTTCCAGAGCTTTATTCTGGCTGGCAGGGTTCTCCCCAAACCCTCCCACCTACATATTTCCATATTTCAGACTCAGTATTTAATACTAGTGATGCAGTTGAATTTCCATAATTCAGCTGTTCAATCAAGGTCCTCCACCTTTTTAAATGTGTAAGTCATAAATATGAAAAAAAAAAATGCTGTGTGCAATCTCTGCTGACTGAATTAAAAGTCTTAAAGAAACTTTCCATGCTATGAGGACTGTGAAGGATTTGGCAGAAATGGTGCTAACAATTAAAGCAGCCAGAGACAGATTAAATTTGCTGATGACAGCTCATTTCTGAGATGGTTACAGCAAAAGTCTGATAAACACTTATCTGAAATTCACAGTTTTGATGAGGCTTCTGCTTGTACCAGGAGAAAATGAAACACTTTAAATAGCATGTGATCCCAGGGAAAGGTCTGCTTGGTATTGCAGAAGGAAGCTAGGCATTTCTGCTGCAGTTATGATTGTGAAGTATTATAACCCTTTGTTTTCACAGCAGGAAAAATAAGTCTAAACTGTGTCTTGTAAGTGAAACCAAGGGTAATTTCAATCTCCATATAAAGTTTTCAATGTTTAAGCAAAGGAGAGGAAAAAAATCAAAGAAAGGAATGGGCATATATTTGAACCAATGGAAAAAATAAATGTGGGGTTTTTTCATACCTTAACTGGAGAAGGAATCAGCCATCTCAGTGTATTCTGAATTCCTCAAACCCAGAGGTAATAATACATCAAGCAGAACAGCCCTGGTGTTACTCTGGTTTGAAGTACATCTGCACACAAACATTACAGGAGAACCAGATGGACCCTGAAGAATGAGCTCAGTTTGTCTGAATTGTCACAGGTCCGTGTGGTTCCTGCACCAGGGTCCTGTACCACCAGCCCCAGAGCTCTCTGTAAGACCTGGCACTGGAAAGTTTAGCAGAAAAATTAAAACTCTGTGTCTGGTCCCAGCATAAGTATGAGGATTTAATCAACTCCAGTAGTTTTTAAGGTGCTTTTCATAGGTGAGAAGTTACTAAGGAGTACAGCAGAATCATTTCACAGAAAAACAGACAGAAACAGGTAGACAGAAGTCATTCCAAGCAAGGCCATGGAGACATTAAATGAAACATAGCTAACATAAAATGAACTGAGAAGAAAAAACATTTTGCACACATGGTACAAAAAGACAGTGGAATTCATTGTCAAGGAACCAAAGATTTAGGTAATTTTTTAAAACATTATTAGCACTTAAATGGCTAATATATCTTCTGGAGGGTGTTTTTAAAGGACTGTCAGAAAAATATTAAATTTCTGTGACAGAAATGAGTAGGAAGAATATTAAAGAGTATTTTTTTAGAGTAAGAGCAACATCTAACTTAGAGACAATAGTAATAGAAGACCTATGAGGGAAAAAAAGAAAACAAACCCAACCACAAAAAACACTCAGCTTTGTCCACAAAGGGGATTTTTGTACTTTTCTCTAAGTGGCCTATTTTTAGTCTTACCCTGCTAATCTGGCTTCTGATCCAGAAAGGCAAAACTTGTGCTTGGTAACTTTAGAACAATTTCAAATGAAGTTTGAAGAGTCAAGAAAAAAGAGAAAAAGGAGAAGCAGAAGAAGAGGAAGGAGAAGGAGAAAGAGAGGGAGAAGAAGAAGAAGAAGGAAGAAGAAGAAGAAGAAGAAGGAGGAAGAAGAAGAAGAAGAAGAAGAGGAAAAGGAAATGAGTTAGTAATAATTTTGAAATGAAAATGCACAATTGTTTAAAGCTGTGGCATACAGACACCCCTTTCTTGTGCTGCATTTTATATATTAGATTACTCACACAGGGATTTAACTAGAAACATATCTTTTATTAAAATCATATAAATAAAAATATGTCCCTCTGCCCTCCAGCATGTTTACAGATACATTTATTTATTTTACAATATTCTATTTAATTAAAGATCTGCTGTTATAGGAATAAAACTTTCTGAGACATTTATATCTCCAAGATAAAATTGGACAGGTTTGCAGTGGCACAATTGACACCCAAACCCACAGTCTGCACATATGATTTGTGCAGAAGTTGAATATTGCACAGTTGTTTTATCAGCTAAGCAGAGGCTTACAAACTCAGCATTCAGTAAATTTGAATATCTCAGTGGCTGTATCTTCATAGTTCTTTCCCTGTGGAAACGGGGA
>VZTZ01045664.1:0-75262 GCA_013400955.1 Drymodes brunneopygia | reverse complement strand
TGCTTCTTTTTTTTTTTTTTTTTTTTTTTTTTTGGAAAGTCCATAATTTTTATTCAGTGAAACTTGGGCAGAAGTGCAAGAGGAAAATTCAAATGTTGATGTGAACTTTGTCTTCTTTGTCCCTCCAGAGAAAACACAGGCAGGAGAAATTGAATGAGTCAAGCTTTGTCAGAGTCCCCCAAGTTCAGTTTTTTTGGGCTTTGCTCTAGGACTGCCTTTGGTTCATGAGGTGACCTGCCCATGGCCAAGAGCTCTTCCCTACATCCCAGTGGCCACTGACCGCTCTGCAATTCTGATACCTCTGCATTAGCATTCCCTGCTGGATAGCTCCAGACCAGGAGCTGGCACACTCCTCAGTTACACACAATGTGCCACTTTTTCTATGAACTTACTTTGAATAAGTGATCAATTGTGATTTTCTGTGGATGAAAGATGATTTTCCTCTATAAAGTTGTGATTGTATTTTGAAACCAAAATTTTCCTTCAGGACATTATTGATTACAAAGGGGTATGAAGGATACAAAGTTTCAGTTTTTATTAGAGACCTACCTCAACTATGCCTATAGTCAGTATTTTAAAAAAATAATTGTCTTATTCATGGTTTTAATAAAAATTGTAATTAATCGTTGAAAATCTCAATAGTCTTTCTGAAAATTAGTATCAAGATTAAAATTCAAAATCTAAAATATAGACAATGAAATTAATATCCTCTACTTGTCAAGTTGTAATACAATGTTTGCTTTTTCTTTTCTTCATAATTCTGTGTGAAGCATGGGGTAAGGCTGCAATTTTTTCAAGTTTTTTCCCTAAACTTGATAAAAGCTTCATTTCTGAAAATTTGAGGAAAAATATAAGAATGAGAAGATTAATTATTCTAAGAAAAAAGACAGACTAAAACAGGTTTATAAGAATTAAAACTAAAACAACTCCAACCAAACAAAAAACTCCCCCACCCAAAAAATCCCTGAGAATTTAATATTTTAGTATACAGTAGTACTTTTAATTATAATATTATATTAAAATGTCACTACATATGTGTGCTAAAACATGACAAATGTTGTCCAGGGAAATGTAAATTGCTAGCTTAGATTTCCCCACATGTTTTCCACTGCACATCAGAAAACCACAAAAAAAAAGATTGCATTTAACGACCTTTTTTTTTTTTGAACCTCTGAAATCCCTTTTTTTTTAAAATTTCTTTCTGGGAAAGGGAAACCAGAAAAAACAAACCAGAAACCAAATTGCAAAGTGAAATTTTTGGCAAGTTTGTTTCTACTTCACTAAAAAAAGGGAAAAAACTTACAAAGAACAGCATTGTTATATCTCAGAATGTAATATTATTTTTTCATTTTGTTATTCCTGTACTTGGATGCACATGACCAGAGTATTTATGTTTTCAGAAGGAAAATATCATATTCGTTTCAGGATGGACATCCTCCTCTTATTGCAGTTTCTTTGTGCAACAGCAGCCTGTTTTTATCAGCAGAGTAGTCAAACAAATCTATAGATCTGTGATTAAATGTAAGAATTTTATATATTTTTTTAAATTCAGTTGACTTCATTTCATCATGATGTTTTCAGCCTTTTTATTTGCTGCTCTTTATGAATGGACAGACAATAGTTCAGCTGCCAAGACATCAGATAAATACATATGAATGAAATAACAGTAATCAGTGTTAGTGCTGAAATAAATACTTGCATCAGGTTCTGGTGGGCAAGGGCTATAAAAATTAAATTACAGCTAAAATTTTATTTTCCACTCAGGTTTTCGATTTAGGGGCCATTACCACAGTAGATTCAGTAACGTTAATAACATCACAAAATTTTAAGAGTTAAATTTTACCCTCAGTGTGTGACACTATGATTGAAACAGCCCTCTTGTTAACGATGATGATTTAGTGTGATAACAGTGGAAGTTTACTGACAGCAAGGTAAAAAGAGAAATACAAATAAAAATGAAGCCTTCTGAAAGGGGTCCTGGTCCAACACTCATCAACTCATTAGAAATACTCTGTTTACCCACTTCCATGGAATTCAGTATGCACAAAAGTTTTTTCTAAAGAACTTTCAATGAAAATGTATTTTTTTTTTCCCCAGAAAGAGTCATGGAGACAGGGCATCTGCACTTCCTGTATTTTTTAATCATTACTGTACCTTTGAAAATATTCATATATTTCCTGTCATTTTTACTTTCAAACATTTTTAATGAATATATTGAGGTCAGCTTTGCCAACAGTTTTCTCATACTGAAAAATATATTTTCTAAAAACAAATACTAGCAAATTGTTATTCTGTTAAAAATTTTTATTTACCTTTTAACTAAAGCAGTTAAGAAATTTTATTTCCCCCCTCAGTTTCCCAAATACACTTTTTGGTTTTACCCTTTTATATTTTCATTTTACTTTCTATCTTTGTTTAAATTATTGTCTTTTGCATATTAATACTTTCAATTTCTCATTTCTCTATTATTTTAAAATAACAAATATATGTATAGTAATTAAAACAAAAACAGCTTTTGGAATTTCACTACTTTCTGGACACAGAAGAGATTCTGAACAATTAGGGGTATGAAGATACTGTGTTAAAATTGGAATTGCTAATTATTTTTCCTGACATTGCAAAAAAATTGAAAAAAGCCAGAAAAAAGTAAAGACAAGGGGAAAAGGCAGAAAATCACAGATATAAGCAAGCTGCAACTTTTATATTTTTTTCATATCATGCATTAGAAATTTTTTAATAGGAATAAAATCACTAAAATAATAATCNTTTGATGAGCTAATTTCTTTCACTTGTCAAGCTACCTCTGTGGCTTTCCTGTACTACTACAAAACACATCTTTGCAGCTGTGCTTTCATCTGCTTTAGCAACACTTTCCTGTCTTAACAGCATTTCTCTGCTAATAAACTAGTTTTCAAAACCCAT
The DNA here is from genome assembly GCA_013400955.1 of Drymodes brunneopygia. NCBI lineage: Eukaryota > Metazoa > Chordata > Aves > Passeriformes > Petroicidae > Drymodes > Drymodes brunneopygia. The sequence continues at coordinate 72,340 of VZTZ01045664.1, read as the reverse complement.
TGAGTTCATGACTTTCAATTTCTCAATTGCATATGTTCTTTTACTTTCTCTCTCTCTTTTTTTTTTTTTTTTTTTTTTTTTTTTTTTTTTTTTTTTTTTGGAAGTGCTTATAAAAAAATGGGGAGGGTTGGGGANTTTACTTTCTATCTTTGTTTAAATTATTGTCTTTTGCATATTAATACTTTCAATTTCTCATTTCTCTATTATTTTAAAATAACAAATATATGTATAGTAATTAAAACAAAAACAGCTTTTGGAATTTCACTACTTTCTGGACACAGAAGAGATTCTGAACAATTAGGGGTATGAAGATACTGTGTTAAAATTGGAATTGCTAATTATTTTTCCTGACATTGCAAAAAAATTGAAAAAAGCCAGAAAAAAGTAAAGACAAGGGGAAAAGGCAGAAAATCACAGATATAAGCAAGCTGCAACTTTTATATTTTTTTCATATCATGCATTAGAAATTTTTTAATAGGAATAAAATCACTAAAATAATAATCTGTTTGTTGGTTTTTTTTTTCCTTTCTGTAAGGTCTAAAATGAAAATTAGTATTTCTTTTAAATAGAAACACAACATAGTGATATAACAGCTTATCTGTGGCTCCAGGGTAACAGAGAACAAAACAGGTGAGTGCATAAATTCTGAAGAGTTCTTGAGGAGAAAGAGTGGCGCTCTGCATAGATTCTGTCCTCTTGGGGAAATGCAGGTAGATATTTTTGATTATGGGTTTGGTTGGATGGAAGGGACAAAGTTAGAACATTTTTTCACACCTTATATGTTACACCTGGTAATGAATAACAAAACAACATTGAACTTTCTTTGTATTACTTTACATCGTAAATTGACGTCTTATTTGCTGCTCTTTACAAAATCTCTTTCAGGTCTCTCTGGTGTTCAAGGGCATCAGTTACTGACATAGTNAGTATGGGAAGGTATGGAGAATCAATAGTATATCTATAATAATAAATAATGTCCAATGCTCAGAGGCTTTACAGGGCTTTGATCTGTTAGAGGGTTGTACCTCATTTGGAGGATTGACAGCAAATATTATCCTTCTCTTGATTTTCACAGCTGATACAATAGAAGACCAGAGCTCATATAATACCTGATTTCCCAAGCTCCCAATCTTATGGATAATTGTTGCCCAGAGGGGAAATTTCTTCCCAGGCTACATCAGCAAATGGTAGGTTTATATCACAAAACATGAGGATTTATGCTCCAATCTATTCCATAGCACTATCAGACTTGAAAAACTTCATTTGAGGAGCAGAGTTAATGTACAGTTAGCAGTTTTACTGTATCTCACCTATTTGTTCAGAATTTAGTGAGATCTCCTAAAAATATAAGTAGGACTGTTGCAAGCAGGCATTCAACCTTACCTAACCAGGGCAGAGAAGGAATTTCAACAACTCTATATGATCGTATCATAATGCTACTCATATCCTCAGAAGATCTATCTGTCAGTTGCTGCTCATCTTAACAGTGTGGATCAATATATATTAAAAATAAGTGAGCAAAAAAACCCCATGAACTTTATTTCCCTTTTTGCTGCAATGAGGGCTGTGAAAGAAAATTACTTATTCAGAGGAACGCTGGTACGAATTTAGGTAAGACACTAAGACTGTCATGGGTGCAGACATTTCTGATGGCTGTGTGAGGTCCACGGGGGATACAACTACTTATCCAGGCTGAGGAAGAGGAGCAGGTGGGATGTGTTTTTGAGCTGGCCCCACGTGCTGCTTTGCATGTCCATCAGCCCTTGAATTAGATACAGCAGTGACTGGTCTGGTGCATTGGTCTGCAGTGACTCTATCAAATGTTAAATACACAAGAGTCATCTCTGCTGCATTCAGCAGCCTAAAAGCCAAGTGTCTGTTCTGGACCAGCCAATTGTGTTACCTGAAGAATCCAGGAGAAGGCACAGCCAATTCATCCACTCCCTAAAAACTGAATGGGACAACTGATCCTTTTAGGGGCTTGCTTATGTCTTTCATACAGGATGAGAAGGTGAGAACAGATAAGTCACTTTCAGTTAGTGAAACTCAACTGAGATGATTCTTATGCATTAAATATGTTCTTTTGTGCTAATTGGCTGCATCTTTTTTCTTACACACCCAATATTTCCAGAATCCTGTTGCAGTCAGCAATACATCTTGTAAAGTGCTAACAGAATTGGAAATACAGGAGTTTAACGTCTGATGAACACAACAGCTTTAAGCTTAATCTTCCTTGTTATCTGCCTTTGACAATAGCAAAGCCAATCTGATTTTGTTCACTTTCTTCATTTCCCCCCTGCTGAGGATGGCACCCAGCCATCTGCGATGCTACTGAGCTGGAAGGCAACCAATTCAAGGCTAACTGAACAAGATGGATCTGGTAAGAAACCACCACAGAAGGATTTTTTCACCTTTTGACTTTTCTGACCTCACCATCTCTAATTTCACTATGCAACATAGAAGGGAAGAAATCTTGTTAAAATAAGATGAGAGGGAACATCAGCTCTGTGTGGAAAGACTACACTGCTTGTATGACATTGACTGATTTATACTGGCCCTTGTGTTTGAAACTTGGAAGAATCCAGAAAGTGAACTATGGCCTTCTCTGCTAGGACAAAAAATGGTTGCCAGAAAAGTTCAACATTTTGAAAGTCGGGTTATTATTTTTGAAAGCTAGTGTCAGAGTGAAAGTTAAGGTAAGAAGGCACTTAGTCTTTTTACGAAAAGTTCTCTCTTAAAACAACCCACATCTGAAAAGAGATTGAATCCCAGTCCATTGCACAGCTTTTCTCATTATGGGTGCTTCAGTGCTATCGCTTTTTACAGTCTGTGATTGAACCACTTTTTTGTTTAAACTCCTCTGCAAAGCAGCCTGTAGAGACCCTTTAGACAATTGCAGTGACAATGGTTTCCTGGAACACGACTCTAGTTCTACACTTCTAAGTAAGGCAGAGATCATCTTCATTTAAGAAAACCATGTTGAAATTTAAGAATCCACATCCTGAGACTAATTCTATGTAAATAGAATCTCTATATCGATATAACTATGATATCTCTATCTATTAGTAATATCATCTCTTAATCTGTATTAAATCAACATGTATGCCAATTTACTATACTTTTTTCTCATGGCAACCCTGTTTGCCTCACAAATTTCTGACATATCAAAACAAACCAAATTGATTGTTGATTGCTGCATAATTGTCACCAGCATGCAATGCAGAAGAATCCCTATCCAATCTAGTGCAGTTTTCAAGACATCAATTTTTTTTTCCATTACCTATGAATCCTTATTAAACAAACACACAAACCAAACCAAGCTAAACCAAACCGAACCCAAAATCCACCAAGAAAATCACAACTCCAGCAGCAACAAAAAACCAAATAAACAAACAAAGAAAAACACAAGGAAGAAAACCAAACCAAACCAAACCTAAACAAAAACACAAAAAGGAAAAAATAAATAAACCAACCAAACAAAAGAGGTGGGGAAGGAAAGTCAATAGTTTTCCATGACTTCACGCATATACACTGTTGAGTTTTCAAAACTAATGGCAACCACTGCACCTGCTGCAAAGATGTCAGTCTAGGTTTGGGGGGTTTTTGCTACAATTTTCAGCATTATGTGGTCTTCATTTTATGAAATGCAAAACCATCCAGAAACGTCACTGTAGTCCACCCCTGAAGTGCACTGTACTTTTTGTTGCCCTGATGAAGTTACATTATATTAAAAGGAAGGCTCTTTATATGTCCACTTTTAAAACAGAGAACTGACAAGGTGAGGAACAGTGATCATCCCATGGACAATGTGGGACAGAGAAGGTTTTCCTGATTTTTTCCACCCCTGTTCTCATATGCTCTGATAAGTCTGAGCCAAGTAAGCTAATAGGCATCAGATCATCTCTTTTCTATTCTTAACTAGCATTAACTAAACACTGCAGGACTGTGAAAACTGGCCATCAGAAAGTCTGAGGGTCTGTCTCCAAGAGAGAGGAGCAACTTCATCTCCTGCTCAGTAATTTAATTACCAGGAAAGAAGTGAAAACAAAGGCAAAGGAACTGCTAGAAAACTTTCTGCTATACAATCTGTACGCAAGCCTTGTTTGAAAAGAGTGCAGTGAAAATGAGAGTCTCCTCTCCCAAACTGTGGAGATGTTTGTTCTTTCTTTAGCAAAAATAACAACAGCAGAAGGTAGACTACTAGCATGGTAGTCCAGGTTCATATTCTCCTTTTAATATATATTAATTACTTCAGGACAAATGTTCCAGTATCCCTATCCAGCTTGAAACTTTCATTTGTCCAATCTTTCTCAAATTGTTCCTTTCCCTAAGGAAAATGCGACATCTTCCCGTGGATGCTGCTGTGCTGGAAGCTGTCCATTATTCTGCTTTGGTTGATTGTCTGGCATTGGAAGTAAGATAAAAAATAAAAAAGGAAGAAGAAAATGAAAGTGGGCTCTTTAAGCAAGAATGTGGATTTTGCAGATAGCCTTTGGCACCAGCAGACATTATTTGCACAGAACATGAATATTTTGAAGGCAGGTACAGAGAAGAAAGACATATTCTTGATTCCTTTTCCTGTACACTGTGGCTGCTGAAGATGCAGCCTTTTTGTGATAGGACTAGGGGCAGTCACTTTCAAGAAAATTTATTCCCTGGAGGCTCATTTATGCTGGATAATTATGCTTGCAGTTATTTTAAGATAAAGTTCATCATGGAATGCTATCGTCTTGTAAATCTACAGTGACACCTTCATTATCTCAAACCTTACAAAGACATTTGGAAGAAGATCTTCACAGTCCCCAGTGGGGTTTAGTGTTAGCCTGTCAATAAAAATGCCTAATTTTCATCTATGGTTTTTGGAACTTTTGTTGAGAAAATAGTTTAAAAAAAAAAGAAAAAATGAAGAGATATGAAGAATAATGGAAACAAGATCTTTGGTCTCTGAAATGACACAGTTTGTCCTTTTTAAGATGGAGAAAACACAGTGAGCTGTTACGTTTATAATTAAGTAATCAGTAAATGTGTAACTCATTTATAATATCCCAATTGTGCTGTACTTGTTAATTGTTAAACATGAGAACAGGAACAGTGACTTTAAGGTTTTGTGTTTAACACACAGTTCAAAAATTATGTATGGGACCAGACCTTCCAAATGACCTTGAAAAAATCACTTCATCTTCTGTGCCTCCACTTTCATCCTGCTAAAAGAAGGGGATAACTACAAGAGGAAGGAATTATGAGGATAAATCTGTGCAGACATGTAAACTGTGTACAGGCTGGGGCACTGAGGACTGTGGAGTGACTGTACAGAGAGAAATTAAAATAATGCAATGTCACAGGTAGAGTTAACTGATGTTTCTACAGCTCAGGGGGAAGAGTCTAATGACTGTCATATCTTTCAGACCATGTATAGACTTTTTATTCAGCAGCAACATGCTTGTTTTGGTTTGGATTTGCTTAGAGATAACACAGCTACATTTCTTAGGAAGGAGTCTACTTTTGCTTAGATAAAGTAGAATCTCTTTGTGATTACACAGCTAAGGTCATGTAAATCATGCCATCATGAAAGGATATTTCCATTGTGTGGCATTTCCTTGTTAAGACCTGTGACAGGCACAGGTTGCCCAGGAAAGCTGTGCATGTCCCATCCTTGGAAGTGTTCAAGGCCAGGTTTAATTTGGCTTGGAACAGCCTGCTCTAGTGGAAGGTGTCACTGCCTATGGCAGGAGGGCTGGAACTAGATGATCTTTTCCAATCCAAAGGACTTTTCCATTCCAAACCCTTCCATGATTCCAGGATCTGTAAGATATGGCATTGTTATTACTGGGTGTTTCTGGGGTTTGTTGCAGTTTTTTTTTTTTTTTCAGCAGCCAAAGTCACTCATATCTGAGGTCTAAATGTGTTGTATGAACAGCCACAAGGCATATGAACACTCAAGTAATAGCAAACCCCATTCTACCTGCTGAATATACTGGAAAGAGCACCTTTTTATAGTAGATTTTGGATCCTTCTGGTTGACAAATAAATACCACAATAAGATCCTTTCTCAGGATATCTCAGCAGTTATTTTTTTGTCCTGACAAAAAAGGCCATAAAAACAGCCTTGAAGGTGTTTGTTCAGAGTTAGGTACTTCAGAACAAAAACAGGGTCTATGGAGAAGTGATGCTCTTTGTGTACTTCCTGCTTATATATTAGTAAAAATTACCTTGGAAATGGCTGACTTTACTGATGCTTCTGTTGCTTGTTTTACGTGACTGGCACTTGCACTGAGAGATCACTAATGCAGCTAACAGAGGATGCAGCAGAGACTAGCAGCCATGAGGAATAATTGACTAAAGAAGCAGGAAAAAAATTTCAGGATTTCCCTGGCATATTGCAAGGGTTTTTTTCCCCTCCCCTCCACCCCTGCCTTTTCCTTTTGGAAGGACTTCATTCCTTGTCCTGAGCTTCATGGTATATTTTTTGCAGGTGAAGGTATCTAACACTTGTAACAAATAAATTTTTCCAGTTCCCCCTGGACTGTATGAGGGTTATAGCTTTGGAAAGCAGGTCACACAACTGTCTCTGCTGCCTGAAGCTCACATGGTTCAGGGTGCTGTCATGGGAAAAATTATGGATTTCTCAATTGTTGTCACTTAGTTTCTGACCAAGCTCCACCTTGTTGCGTTATTTAGCAGGCCTGGCACTAGAACACCACAAAAGTACTCCAAAGGAGTTATTGCTAATGGCCCTGAGACTGAATGTGTTAAATGGAATACTGGTCTCATGGCAGAGTAGAACAGAGAGCTTCCAAAATCCGAGGGGCTGGCAGCATAAGGACACAGAGAAGGATTTTGTGGAACAGCTATTTTGTGTCTGGCGCTGGATGCAGGCTCTGTTCTTCAGCAAATGCCTGTTGGGATGCCATAAATTCATCTTACATTGCAACTGCAGAAACTCATCAAGGTCCAAATCTTTAGCCCATGTCAAATAGGCCAGAACTTACACATATGCCTGTCTTTTGAGTTTATACAGGCAATGAAACACTGAGCAACATATTGCAAATCACTGCAGCTGGTAATGGGTTCAGCGAGAGGGGATTTACAGAGATAGAGATGTTCATTACTGAAGTGAGGTGTCAGAGTCATTAACTGTGCTTTTTCTTAAGGTTTTAAAAACCAATTCCACTCTTCTTTTAAGAAAATCCTTTCCTAGAGGTGAAACTGAGGCCTTATAGACTATACTGATGTCAAGTATGAGATGTACTCCTCCTCACTGAACATGCCACACAACTCTGTATTACATCTGCATTAGCATAGGAGTAACTCCATGACTAACTCATTAGTTATGCAGATTAATCACTGACTCACCCTAGTAAGCTTCTCTAGGGGACTTCATAATTCACCTGTTCATAAAACAGAAAAAAAATCCAGTGGACACTTCTATATGTTCCTCGTCAGAAGGAATCCAATTTTTATGGGAGTCTTCATCTGAATATCATTTGATGCACTCAGTGTCAATTCTGATTGTCATGCTATTTTTTCTACCAGGTTCAGACGTTGTAGGTGTTGTCTAAACCCATCACAAGTCCTCAGATATGACAGTATATTGTTTCATGTAGCTATAACTATAAAGAAATATAAGGGGAAATATAAAAAGTGCTTTCTCAGAAGGGACTGTTATACACTGTCTATATATATATAAACTGTCCAAATAAGCAGGAGCAGGTTCTTAGGATTTAGAACACTGAATTTTAACAACTTATTTCTGTGGGGCCTTGGGCATGTAAATATATTTGACTGCATCTCTGTCCACTAAAGAAGAATTTAACACTGCATTTCATGAAGTACTGGGAGACCCAGCTTGGAGTACCCAGCTTGGGTACTTCCCTTTCAGCCTTCACACAAACAAGACAACAACAGGGAAATAATAAAAATAAAAATAACAATAAAAGAATCACACCTTCTTCCTCTGGATAGAAGAGTTTACTGTTTAGTTCAAAGTATCATTATGCTGAATACCCCCAGGCAAGGCTTTCATAAAATATGTGCATGTGTGGAAGTTGCAGTGATAGAAACAGTGTCTGAACATGTTCCAAATTGCATTGTAATTAAATTTGGTTCCAGGAGCCTGGTGTTTCAGAGCACCAGTACTCTCAGTGCCACCCACCAAAGCCAGTGAACATCTACTCACTTTTTGACTTACCTAGCTGCCATTTCACTCTCAGGTGTATTTTACCTAGGAAACAATCTGCCAGCAACTCAGTAGTTTCAGCACGGAAGGTGTCATAATTTGCCACTTACAATGGAGACAAAGAATCCTCAGATCATTACAAGTACAATAAGAGCCCTACTACACCATGGAGCCAGGATCATTCTGAAGGAGAGAAAAATAAATACTTAAAAGAAGACAGTGTTTTGTCTTCTTTATCTTCTCTTATGCCCTAGCCAGCAGTAGCACTCAGGAATGTCAAAAATATCCAAATGTTTGGACACCCCAGACCCCCTGATTGATTAGTACACAATCAGAGGGAAAGACTTAGGTTTTTTGGGAGTGCTCACAACATTTTTCCATTTTTAAATTGCGGTGATATTGTTGCTATTGTTTCTGCTTTTCTAGGAAGCAAAAACAGAAAAGGAAAGTATGCTGCAGTAAAACCCCAGATATTTAAGAAGCAGGTATGATAACTACCTATCTCTGTTTTGTTTTGTTTTGTTTTGTTTGTATTCACTGACACATGAAAAAATGCAGACAAGTGTTTTCTACCAAAAATATCTAAGAACTCAGAGGCTTAAAAAATGTTTTGATGAAAAATTTCTAAGCAGATGAAGAGGCTATACTTTTAGTAATATATTTAATACTTTCACATCTCCTTCCTAAAAAGATATTTTCTGTTCCAATCTGTATGCAGAGGTATGCATTGGAGAATGAAACGTTACTGCATGGTATATATAAAATAAATGAAATAGCGTGTCCATATTTAATGCATATTTGAAGGCACTTCAAATGCAAATTCAGGCACCAGAGAGTGCATCTATATGGATAAACTACAAAGAGTCAAAAGACAGGCTGAAACACTGGCACATAATCATCCATACTATTTCATTTTTATGGTGCTTATGGCACAGGTTTGGCTTATGCTGAGTGCACTCTCCCAGACATTCCCTAAACACAGATTCAAGGGCAAAAGAGTGTTCCCAGGTGTCATCATCAGCCATGCTACCTTGTTTTAGGATGGGCACACAGGAGGAAGAATGTTTAGAGTGAGTACCGAAAATGAAGCAATTGATCCTGATCCTTTCTAATATCTAATTGCTGTAGGGACAATAATTTAAAGTCCAGCCATGCCATGAACAGCCGAGATTTGTGCCTCTTCTTACAGGGATGAGCCAACAATTGTAAGGAGGCAATATGGATCAGTCCTGGTGTGAGGCTCAGATCCTACCTATGTGCAGTGTCAGATGACAGCAAGGCTGCCAGTCTCTAGACTGTCAGAGCTGGGGTGTCACTATGAGTCCACTTTGCTCTGTCCCCATGTGTGACCTGACCTCACAGACGCCCTTTCCTCACCATGTTTCTTCTTCCCTGTGCAGAGCTGCCAATCCCCCCCAGGACCACACCAGTAACTGCACTTGTGCTTGCACTCATTTAGCCAAACCACTCCACATCATCTTGTGGATAGTCCTCTTTCCTGCTGAAGATTGCTGATTTGCTCAATGAGTGCAAACCCAAGTCTTTAGTGAAGTTTAACTTTGGCTTATTTCAGAAGGAAATGCTGACTGATTTTGGGAGACAGTTCCATTAAAATGAACATATTCGACTTTGTAGCCTTTTACATTAGTTCAACCAATTTCTGTTCAAATGACACTTGAAATTAAACAATAATATTTTTAAAAGGCTTATCAACAGGAGTACAAATATCAGCATTTGGTCCTCGATGGGACTCTGAATAGCCCTGTGAGCTGGGATCAATGTTCAGGACAGGATCAATCTGTAGAATGCTCAGTTAGAGAAAAAATTTCAAACTTAATCACAAATGAACTTGAGAAAATTCATAAAGGCAGTTAATATTTCTACATCAGTAAACTGGCAAACTTCAGTCTCTGTGGGGTGTCTCTAAGCCAAAATTCTCCAAAGTATCGGTAGGAAAATCATTACAAGTCAAGAGCAGAGTTTAAAATTAGAAGTTGTATCCTAACTCCCCACTCTTCATTCAGCTTTCAGTCTCTGAACTTCTGTAAAATGATGGTTGAACACTGGAACAAATTCTTAGAGAAGTGGTGGATGCCCTCTGTCTATAAGTGTGGACAATGCCCTTAAGAACATCCTTTGACTTTTGGTCAACTCTGAAATGGTCAGTAAGTTGGATTAACAATTTGTTTTAGGTCCCTTCCAAACAAAATATCCTATTAATTCTATTCTATTCTATTCTATTCTATTCTATTCTATTCTATTCTATTCTATTCATTTTATGCTAGTCTAGTCTGTTTCTATTCTCACCATAACATTTTTGTACTTTCTTAAAGTAGACTAAGTGTCTGTACTTGTAGTTTTTACAGGTTCTCTTATCCTCTCTGATCTTGCTTTTCCCTCCCAGCTCCAAAACGAGACCATAGCTCCTTTCTGATTGTTTCTGCTGTTGTTGCTGTTAACATTTGTTTCTGTCAAACAATATCAAGGAATGTCTGGAAAATCAATGTTTAATAAGTTACAGTAATGTTTTCAATTTCCTGTCATCTGCTTTAATGTACATGTGTACCCTGTCTTTTCTCATCACTTTCTAAATCCATCTTGTTATCAGCAAGGTATAACTTAATGTACAGCTAACTCTTTGCTAGGTGACCTTAAAGCATACACTACTGGGGATGCTTTGCAGAGAAGTCATTCTTTCTTTGCAGTGAAGGTGACAGAGGGAACAGCTTGGAAACTACTGCACAAAACTTCGGCAAGGACTTTTACACTTGGATACACATCCTTAGAAAAAAATAAATTACTGTTTAGGCAGAAGAAATTCATTTTGTCTGCATGGTGTGATCACTGTGAACTGGAAGAGTATTTGCCTGGCAAAAGTAGAGTGCTGAGGCTTAACCAGACAAAGTTTCATAGCATTGTCTGAGGGTCTGAGCTTTAACATTTATTATAAGAATCTGACCTTTGATATTCATTAGTATTACTTTGCTATACCTTCTTCTCTGGAGTGACGTAACTGATTGACAGAAAAATATGAGGAAATTAGGCTGTGATGATTAACTTCAAGGTTTTTACAAGCATTGCTTTGAGGTGTTGCTCTATGTGACAAAAGCTCGAGGAGGGAAACAACAGTAAAGGGTGAAAGACTGAATTGTGATGATGCAAAGAGAAAAAAATGAGAGTAGCAGGAGGGAAAGCAAATTAAGAGGGATTTCACTGTCCCGAGGAGATTGATCCAGCCATCTGTATGCATCCAAACAGTTCAGTTAGTCCTGTTTGGATACTGTGCTGTCAATTCCCTTAGAGTTTGCTGTGGAGAGCAACCCTGAAAGTGGAAAAAGTGATGTAGGGCTTCAGTCCTCCTGAACAAAAGTCCTTGGCTCAAGTCTCCACTGTTTGGATGTTTCATTGGCCAGTCACTGCAAGTCATTAAATCTCACCAGACCCAACAGCAGGGCCTATAAAAAAGAATGGGGATGCCTAAATGGTAGTGCTGGCACTCAGCCCATAGTCTTGTTTTTCCAGTGCTTCTGTTAGACACTTGTTACTCCTGATCGTGCTTCTCTCCCATTCTTGTTCTTTTTAAATGGCTTTAAATATAATTGCTGGAGCATGCAAATGTCTCCCTACCCAGATGTGTTAAAGTCTTAGGTCAGCCTTTTTGCATGCATAAAGCTCCCAAGACCCAGCTTTACTGAAGACCTGGGAAATGGAAAGAGCAGAGAAATAGTGAATCTGGGAACAAGGGCCAACCCACTCATCCCAATCCTGAAGGCACCGAAAAGACTGTGAACTCCCACATAGATTTCTGCATTCAATTCATTACCAGTTGGTACTTAGAGATAACATTATGGAAGTTTTGTTTCTCCACTTGGCTTTAATTGCTTTCCTTATTAGGATTTATCTTTCTGATATGGCAAAATATTATTTCAATAGATGCTGCAACGTTATGCAAAAGAAGTTGAAAATTATTTCCCATAGAACATTATTAATGAATGTTTATGAGTTTCAATGCAAGTAATTTAAAGGACTCAGAAGATACCTTTCTTGAGAGCTCAATTCAACACCATACACGTTTGGTTTAAAATAAACTAAGCTTCATGTTTGGGGTTTTCTTTCTTTTTTCCTTCCCCTATTTTTTTTTCCTCCTTCCTCTGGAATATATGAAACTGTTCTTCAAATGCTAACTAATCTAACAAATTTTGTATTGAGGCATGAATGCATTTCAATTCACTATTCAAACTGTTTTAGCAATGAATATTTCTGCATCCTTAGCAATATGTTGAAAGATAGCTTTTTGCTGCTTTAAAAAAGAAAAAGAAAAAACTCTGCAATTCCTTTATACAGTCTGATTAAAATCCAATTAATTATAAACACAATTAAACCTTTCTACCACAGTTTGCAGAAGAGGGTTGATGGAAGTAAAGTTGTCAATCAAAGATCCTATAGAGAGTAGTAACTTGTCATCTATGTTACTTTTAACCAGTAAAAATGCTAAGCTAAAATACTACATTAACAATGTATTGCCGTATGCAAGTTTATTAGGAAATATCTCACTTCTTTGATTGTTGTTCTGTTTATCATCAGATCAATACAATTTTGTTTATATGTCACCTTTCTTGACAAAGACATCCCAAGGCATTTCACAACAATAAATGTACATATAATAAAAAGGCAGTTAAAAATACAATAAAAGGAAATTAAGGATTAATGTACAATCCAATCCGATAGTGAATCTGTGCTGCCAAAAAATAATTTGATGGGACCGAAACTTTTTTTAAATTCTTGTTTTATTGACATTTTGAAATTTTATAAAACCAATAAAATGCCTAGCCATAACAAAAAACAAATAGGGAATACCCATAATATATATCAGAATTTCTCTCTTGTCAATTGGCATAATTCAGCTTTTCCTTGCTGACTTCTATAAAGCTGTAACAAATGATGATTGGGTCCATTACATGTTGATTTAAACTTGAAAGGCAGAATAAATTTCTTATCATTTGGGGATTTGATGTTGATACTAGTTGCAGACAGATTATATCTTTGTTTCTTTGCTAACATCACTGAAAGCTCCCTGGAGGGTATATATGAAACTTCTTCTCCAAAGGGTAAAAAATTAGGAGTAAAGTTCTCTTTCTTATTCAGGATTTGAAGAAATATTGGGGGAGACCACACAGCCACTTGCTCACTCCCCTGCATGGGATGAGGGAGAGAAATGGAAGGGTAAAGGTATGAAAACCCTTGACTAGTATTAAAGACAGTTTAAAAGCAAAACCCACATGAGAAAAAAAACAAAAACACAAAAACCTAAAATAACAATAACAACAACAACAAAAAAGTAAACAACAAAAACAAACAAAGCAACAAAAAAAGCCACCAAAAAACAAAGCAAAAAACCAAAACCAAGGAATGAATTCATCTCTTCTCATGGGCAGACAGGGGTTTATCAATCCCCAGGAGAGTTGGTTTCCATCACATGCAATGGTTACCTGGGAAGACAATGCCATAACCCTGAACAACCCCTCTTCCTCTTTCCTCCAGGTTTTATCATTGAGTATAACGCCATGTGAAATGGGACATCTCTTTGGTCAGCTTGGAGCAGCTATCCCAGGTGTGCCCCCTCCTTGAGCACCTCCAGACTGGTCACTGGTGGAGCAGACTAAGACACAGCAGCCCTTGATGATATTTGAGCTCAGCAATAGCTGAAACATGAGTTGTGTTGTCATCCAAATGAATCTTTGACCTCAGGATGTCTCAGGCTGGAATTTGGCCCACAAGCTTTACCTCTGACTTGCTTTTACACCAAAATTTAACAGAGATGAATTCACCCACTCCCCTCTCTTCACCCACACTGCTCTCATTTTTGTCCTGTCCTCAAACTCAGTGCTGTGATCTGTCCTCTGACATCCCTGAGATTGCTTACTCCCTGCACTTTTCATTTTGTCCCTACTTCAGCTGTCTGTCTCTTTGGAGGATGAGTCTCCGGGAAAAGCAACGTGACTAAATACAGTTCAGCTTACAGAAAACTCTAACTCTTTTCATCTGCTCTGGGACTATCAGGAGTGGATGTAGCATGCCCGTGTTCAGTGTGGAGAAGAACCTACAAGTTTTGATGGTTTCAAAGCATTCTGGATACTCTGTATACTATTTACTGACGAGAAACTTGGGCATAGTTATGCATGTGCAGCCAGGTAGATAGCCTGAGTTTGAGAAAATCTGAAAATCATAGCTTAAGAATGGTTTAAAAACAACAACAACAAAAAACCCCAACCAAAACCAAAAGCAAAAAAGCACAAAAAAACCAAACCATTTTGAATGTCTTTTTTAGCACATTCATGTACTTATCCTTGATTGAAGTCAAGTGCACCTTAGTGGTAAGTATGCTTCTGAATGGCTTGCTTAGTACTTGCTTGTAAGTACATATTTACATTTTTCCCCCGTAAATGATTGGCCAAGGCCATTTGTGTATCTATCTATCTGAAATCAACAGGAGTCAAGACCAAGATTTGCTCTATCAGCTTTTAGTCTTCAACATCTGATTTAATCCTTGAGACATCCTGTGTACACAAAGGTGACAAGGCAAGATTTCTTTGTCTCGGTGAGCTGTTTTAGGGTGAGGTGAAGCTTATCTTTATGAGTTCCTGGGGTTTTTTTCCCCAACTATAAAGGGAAACTATAAGACTATAAAGGGAATCTAGTGAATTCACTTCTATCTAGATGTTTACGTTTAGTCAGTATCTTCAACTCCTACTGTGTAAATGTGGGGAGGAGTCACTAGCCAAAGACAAAATGTTTTTTTATCCAGACATTCCTCTGCTCCAACCCTGAGGCTGTCCCCCTCCCCCACGCTTTTTAAAAAAAAGGATGTCACTTTTCACTAGTGGCTAATTCAGTTGTGAGGCAAAGAGAATGACTGGGAAGGGTGTAATAATTACAGCACAATGTGATGATCCTCTAGTGTATTCCCTGAAGAAGTATGATCTCAGAGAATTTCTGCTAGGCCCTCTTCAAGTAATTACTGTCAATTCATGCTTATCAGCCAGCTCTCTCTCCAGGTTTTCTTTTCCTTGCCTTCCTTAGTGAAGATACTGGTTCTGACAAAAGGAGCCATTTGTCAAGGAGCTGGCATGCCAACTTTTCCCTCCCACTGTTTCCTGAAATTATGCAAGGGGTTGCAGTCCAGCCTGAACCAATATGTACCTTATCAGCTAAATAATAGAGCACATAATAATCAATGTCAAATGGACATTGGTGGTAGCAGATACAGCTATGCCATTCTCACAACCACTTCTGGACATCTTCATTTTCAACATGGGAAATCACAGAGGTCTTTGAAATAGATCACCAAGGCTGATTCAGTAATTGAAAATTCTGTAGCTGTAATGATCCTAGAAGAGGATTTTGAACATAGATTCTTCTCCTCAGGGGCCATTCTGGAAGGGAGGAGTCTCTTCAAGGATTACCTCAAAAGATAAATGTTGCCTACACATAAAAGATCAATGGACAGGTTTTCTCTGACTTCCACAGTGATAACCCTTATTTCAGCTTGGCCTGGCATGGAGTGAAATTACAACCTAAGGCTTTGTTTAGTCTCTCAGGGTTTAGACAGGGGACCTTTGACTTACAGTTTTTGTGCAAGACTGGTTTAGGCAATAGCAAATTAAAATCCTCTAATGATTGAATACAGGTGGATTCCTTCTCTAACCACTATATTATTTAACTTTAAATTCTTGAATGGAAAATGGAATTGGCCCAGATTTCCTGTGAGAGTAGCAAAAGGGACTACTATTTAAAAGGTTTAACTATCTAGTACTGCAAAGAGTAAATCTACAAGAATAAGGAAAAATCATCCAGTGTAATCATGTGCTTTTGACAAAATAGCAAGGGTTGTCTAACAACAAATTATTTGAACCAAAATTCCCATTCTTGTTTCTTAGACTGGACTACAGAGCAAACATGAAACTCCTCAGTTCTCTGAAAGTCTACACAATCTGGGATTCTGAACATGGATTCTGTTCCTCTGTAATTTCCAATTTCTGTGTGAGTACACCCTGAGAACCAAGTGAAGTTCAAAGTCCCTCTGCACTATTTTGGAATTCCTGCAGCTATGGTGGTGCAGTACATGAGACTGGATGTAGGACTGGCATGTCCCACTCTTAAGCCAGCTTCTGACATTAGCCTCTTCCACTAGACAGGGTTGCACTTTGGCAATTCCATTGTCATTGTTCAAGAGATTGCTTTTCTTTCCTAGACTGAAATATTCACCTTCTGTTGTCTGGGCAGCCTGCACCACACAGGGGAAACAAAGTCAGTCCCCTTGAAGAAATATGTAGCATGGAATTTTCACCTTTTTCATGTTTTAAGCACACATTTTAGTTTCAAGGCTATCTGTACAAAATATGAAGGGCAAAGTAGGAAGAAAATATGAGAAAGGTAGAACTCTTTACCCTGACAATTTGAAGAGGATTCTTTTGTTTTATCAGATGCTAGCATTTGCCTCAGGATTTGGGCTTATTATGAGCTTGATTTAGCTGTCAACAAATTGATCCAAAACAACTCTCTTCCCCATACTAGTTCCATCAAGCCATGTAGTCTCTCTGGAGGATAGGTCCTTTTGCATTTGTGTGTTGTGGTTTGCATTTTTTCCCCCCTCCTTTTTTTACCCCCAGCACTGTCAGTAGTTCAACCAATAACTTTACTTGCTACCACATTTTTTAATTTCCTAATATTTTGGTGGCTGAAGAAATTCAGCAATGCCCTCTGAGGACTTGCACAAACATGTGACTTCTTTGCAAAACATCCCCTGATTTTGTCAGTTGCATGAGCTAATGCCAGTGAAACTCCAATGCTTTGGAAGAAAATCCAGGGGCACCTTGAGGGGGTTTATTTTTTATTTTTTTTGTAAAGTTCAAGATGATTAATTATATGGGACTCAAGATATGTAAAAGTTATCCAAGTTTTCACCATTAATCACATAAATGAACAGAAAATAATTAGTTCATAGTGACTTTCTGGCTTATTATAATCAGCCCAACTCAAATCGACTTAGCCCAGAGAGCCAAATATAGCAAGGAAAAAAGCTCGAGGCATTTTTTCGCTATGTGTTGCCTGTTATCACACAGTGAGGTTTCTGTTCAAATGATGTGCCTTATTAAGGCAGGCGAAACCCATTTAAACAATGTATCAGAAATGCAGACAAGCTGCAGAAAAATACATATATAAAGGGTATATTTTTCTTGAAATTTATTGATGGCTAAGCCTGCTAAAACTTTAGAAAATGTGTTTTCTAAACCACTGACATTATGTTTTTCTAGTAATACAATTGGGTTTGTTTTTTTTATTTTTAATTTTGCAGTCATTCCTTTCTCCCCTCTTACTTCTCTTTGTAATGGACTTGAAGAATGGCAATTATTCCCTTTTATTTTACTGGCTTAAACCATGTGCTTATTAGAATAAATGTTATCATTACCCTTTTTATTTTATGATTAGTAATTTTTTATTTGATTGCCAATGCTTTTACTGTAGGCTTAAAGTCTTGAATATTACATGTGATTGAACAATAATAAAATGGAAAGACTTGGATATGATTCTTTATTTCTTTTTCCTAATAAATACAGCTTTAATTCTTAGAGATCTATTCTAAAGGTAGATACTACACATTATGTTTAAATATTGTTTTTTATGTCATCTGTGTGAATATGAAACCTCATAAATTCACAAACCTCATCTTTGACATTTTCATTGTTTGCATGATATCATAAAATTACAGAAACATTGAAACATTAGGGCTTGAAAATACCTTTAAGATTATTGAGTTCAACCATTCCCCCACCACTGCCATGCTCACTGCTAAACCATGTCCCAAGTGCCACATCTGCACATGTTTTAAATCCCTCCAGGAATTGTGACTCCACCACTGGGCAGCCTGTGCCAGGGCTTGACCACCCTTTTGATGAAGAAGCTTTTCATAGTTTCCAATCTAAGCCTCCCCTGGCACAACAGGAGGCTGTTTTCCTATCCCTGTTTCCTGGAGCAGAGCCTGACACACACCCCTGGCTGCTGTCTCCTGTCAGGGAGTTGTGGAGAGTGAGAAGGTCCTCCCTGAGCCTCCTTTTCTCCAGGCTGAGCCCCTGGGGATCCACCAGCACCTCCTAATATACTGTTAGAGTGCTCCAGAACCTACCCCAGGTCTTTTCCTTTCTCTGGACACACTCCAGCTCCTCAATGTCTTTCTTGCAGTGAGGGGCCTAGAAATGAACACAGTATTTGAGGTGGCCAGGACTGTTGGTAAATTATGGGAAATGGCTGAGAGCACTCCTGTCAGTTCCCTCAGTCCCCTTAGGCGGATCCCATCTGGCCCCATAGACACACACACAGACACACACGTCTTAGTGCAGCTATCAGGACATTTCCCACTNGAGGCTGTTTTCCTATCCCTGTTTCCTGGAGCAGAGCCTGACACACACCCCTGGCTGCTGTCTCCTGTCAGGGAGTTGTGGAGAGTGAGAAGGTCCTCCCTGAGCCTCCTTTTCTCCAGGCTGAGCCCCTGGGGATCCACCAGCACCTCCTAATATACTGTTAGAGTGCTCCAGAACCTACCCCAGGTCTTTTCCTTTCTCTGGACACACTCCAGCTCCTCAATGTCTTTCTTGCAGTGAGGGGCCTAGAAATGAACACAGTATTTGGGGTGGCCAGGACTGTTGGTAAATTATGGGAAATGGCTGAGAGCCCTCCTGTCAGTTCCCTCAGTCCCCTTAGGCGGATCCCATCTGGCCCCATAGACACACACACAGACACACACGTCTTAGTGCAGTTATCAGGACATTTCCCATCGCCCCTTGGATTGTGTGGGCTCTGTTCTTCTTCCCATCCCTATTTTCCAGCTCAGGGACTGGAGAATAACAGTTCTCACTCTTAAGGACTGCAGCAAAGAAGGCATTAAGTACCTCAGCTTTTTCTTTTGTTACTGTGTTTACCCCCATCATACAGTAAAGGATGGAGGAATATCAAATTGTACAAAAGTTTGTATCCTGAAGTTTGGAAATCATCAGCCTGATAAGACAGACATCCTGTCAGGTGAGTTTCATAGCCAGCACACTTGAGCAAGTAAAGTGATAAACTTGTGAGTACATAGGAGGGTTGTCAGTGTCACATGTCAATAGAATTGAGATGTTGAGTCAGAAAAGATGCATAATTGGGTAAAAACTCAGACAGGATCCCAGAACTTTCTGTGGCATCAATAATGGAGAGGCAAGGTTCATAAGATCCTTCTTCTGATACATGTTTGCCCTGTAATTTCACACGGGTCATGCAGCAATCATTTCCTCAGTTTTAAATTATTATTTTTTAAATATTTGAAAAAATTGCCTCTGTTTTGAAAGCTCCCTGGAACTACAACATGCAACTAGGACCATATAAATTAAAAAGTTCCTCTAAAGGTAACATGGATCAAAGGCAGAGATTAAATCTTGTCACAATCATTTTCTAAGTTAAAGAAGCAAAGCCAGTACATGTAGACTCCAGCAACACAGGGTAACAACAGTATGGTAGAAGAAGAGAGGTGGTCAGAAGCTTCAACTTCGTCCTCTACATAAAATTTGCAAATATGAAATTTGCAAATATGCATTTTTAAATTTTATAACTCACTATTACAGAAACAAGCCTGTTAATAAGGTTAGATAACTCAGTAACTTAGTCTCCTTAGACCCATCTATGTCTGTTTGAAAAGCTTCCTTTTTCTTGGAGGGGGGTGTTTGTTTGTTTCTTCTTGGGTTTTTTTGATTTTGGTTTTGGGGATGGGGTTGTTTGTTTGTTGCTTTTCATTTATTCCTATACTGTGTAGAAGAGTTGTCAGTTGTTTTAGCATGGGGTTTAAAACAAAGAGCAACGAGGTACCTGGAGACAGTGAGATTAACAGGTATCACCTAAGCAAGTACTCAAGAAATGCTGAAGACAGAATATTCAGTCTTCCTTATAATGAATTTGATATTCTCATCCTAATACACAGCTCAAATGCTTTATTTAAAAAAAAATAAAATCAGTGCTCAGTGTTTTTAAATAATCATTGTTAGAAAAACAAATGCCCAGTTTTACTGTGGTCATCCAGAAAATGCAAACATGCAGTTTAGGTCCTTTCTGATTTTGATGAGATTTTCCCATTTCAAAGAGTTTGATTCAGATCTCACAACTTTTCTGGGAGAACAAATACACAAACACCCCAGGAGCTGGAAATAGCAACTAAGTTACAGAACTCAAGAACTCACAGCGTATGAGCCCTCACTGACTCTGTACTCTCATCCGGAAATATGCACAAGAGATCATCAAGACCTGCTTGCTTTTTTTTGTTGTTGTTGTCGTCTTCTACCTTAATTCTCTGGTAAAGTATGTTCCAATGGTTAGAGAACCATATCCCAACCAACAATGATTTCCTAAAACAGGGAAGTGTAATCAGTTCTGAGACAGACATTCCAATCTGAAATCCATAACTTGGTTCACTCCTCAGAATATATCATGACATCTCAGAAAACTTTTTAACTCTCTGGGTAGGGGGTCAGACTGAAAATTACAGGATTGTAAGATTGTGAAGATTCTGTGCTCTGATACCAACCCGTGAAAACTTCACTTCATCATTTTTCCCTTCTGCTTTTGTACCCCTATTTTGTGCGCTCAGACTAAACTCTTCTTGGCAATGCCATCCTGTTATTGTATTTGCACAATCCCTAGTACAAAAGCAGCTAGAAAAAAGCTGGAGCCTCTAGCCACCAATACTGTAAATAATAATAGATTTCTTTTCTCTAAACAGCAATGCACATACATCAAACAGGGTCATAACATAAAGATTTGTAATAAAATAATAATAATAAAAAATTACAATATGGTTGCTAATAAAACATCTCTTCAAGTTTTCTCTTTCCTAGTCCATGTGTATGTGTGCTAGTGAATGTGCATGTGTGTCTGCAACATAACAGCCAAATTAGATTTTGCATATAATATCAAAACAAGTAACCATTNAGCAGTGTCACACACAGTGTAGCACAGAGAGTCTACATTAGGCAAAAAATCACCCATTTTCTTCTGGATAGGAACACACAGGGAAGTTGCCCTAGAGAAAAAAGTTCCTATGCACCAGTTTAACAGTAATTATTTTATTTAATCTTTCACCTCATTGTGAGGTTTTCTGTACCTCTTTCAGCCTGTGCTAGAAAAATATTATCTATATCACATATAGAAGTCAGATTAGAAGGAAATATTGTGGCACACTGTCCTTTTAAGCAGCACTGCATATGGAAATACCAATCTGTTAACTGCTTCACTGTACATTACAGCATTGCAAAAAAAAATCTTTCTCATAAAATTGACAAAAATACTTACAGCTTGAAAACTTTTTTTTTAATATTTTGATTACTGTGCATATGAGGATTCATGTCTTAAGATTTCATAGAATGTTAATAGCTAATGGTTTACATCTGATAAGTGTCCCTCCAGCTGTTTTTCATTCTCCTTTCTAAGAATCACAGATTCAATTTTTTTCCCCATGGAAGTCAAATTATATGAAATGGTAGACAGCAGTGAAAAAATTATTATTCATTCCAACATGGCAAGACCTAAAACTTATGAGAAATGATGCAAATTTGTCCCTGTCTTGATTATCCACTCTGGGTAACAGTAGTGCAATTATTGCCTTTGTGACATAAAATTTGATGTTTGGATACAAAGGTTTAGGGTTTATTGTTTTGGTTGGTTGGATTTTTTGGGGTTTTTTTTGTTGTTGTTTATTTTCTTCAAAAGATCTTCCAGCTTTAAGCTGACAATCCATTCAATTAAAAGAAGACAAGATATGTGAGATAAGTATCAAATTTTGGAGGACATTGCTGCAGCCTCAGGAGCCTCACTGGAGAAGGATTCAGGTCCTAATTGGGAAGTATTTGCCCTCCCTCAGCAAAGCATAAGAGAATGAAAAAAAAGTGCTTTTGGGAAGAAGACTATGACACAAGAAGACTGGCATTTCTAGCAAATAAAATGCAGGTGATGCAACAGCTCCATCAGCAAAATAGAACTGGTGACAGGAGGCCTGGATGTNGTAATTAAAAACTTTGGAATTTAAGGAAGAAATTCTCTGCTGATATATCTCTGTAGAATTTAATGAAGCTATGGTAGAGGTTTGGAAAAAGGAAACTCTTGGATATTTGGNTTAATATTTTGATTACTGTGCATATGAGGATTCATGTCTTAAGATTTCATAGAATGTTAATAGCTAATGGTTTACATCTGATAAGTGTCCCTCCAGCTGTTTTTCATTCTCCTTTCTAAGAATCACAGATTCAATTTTTTTCCCCATGGAAGTCAAATTATATGAAATGGTAGACAGCAGTGAAAAAATTATTATTCATTCCAACATGGCAAGACCTAAAACTTATGAGAAATGATGCAAATTTGTCCCTGTCTTGATTATCCACTCTGGGTAACAGTAGTGCAATTATTGCCTTTGTGACATAAAATTTGATGTTTGGATACAAAGGTTTAGGGTTTATTGTTTTGGTTGGTTGGATTTTTTGGGGTTTTTTTTGTTGTTGTTTATTTTCTTCAAAAGATCTTCCAGCTTTAAGCTGACAATCCATTCAATTAAAAGAAGACAAGATATGTGAGATAAGTATCAAATTTTGGAGGACATTGCTGCAGCCTCAGGAGCCTCACTGGAGAAGGATTCAGGTCCTAATTGGGAAGTATTTGCCCTCCCTCAGCAAAGCATAAGAGAATGAAAAAAAAGTGCTTTTGGGAAGAAGACTATGACACAAGAAGACTGGCATTTCTAGCAAATAAAATGCAGGTGATGCAACAGCTCCATCAGCAAAATAGAACTGGTGACAGGAGGCCTGGATGTTCAAGGCAATGAGTTTGTGTTCAAGAGAGCAGAGTGCTAGTAAGGTTTATCTGCACACTTTGTTGTGAAGGGAACAGCAGCAGTCGATGTGAAATTATATGAAAATGTATGTGAGAATTTTTAGTAAATTCTTTGGGGCATTTGCCCAAATTTAGTCACAGCTCAAAATCTTTACTCCCGCCTTATTAGTTTAAAGCTGTGATGGAAACTCAAAGTGACAGCGCTGTCAACACACTGAGACATAATGCTACAGAGCACTGTGCTTCCGGGCCAGCAAACAAAACATCAGCTTCCAAGTGAAAAGGCATCAAAATAGGAGAAAAAAGCAACTGTATGCTGTGCATTATCACCATATAATGCTATAAAGTAGAACAGCACATTTACTAGGGAAAGCAGGGGCAGGAGTGCACATGTAGGGGGATTCTGCTCACAGTAGTGCCATAATTAGGAGTCTAATTTATTTATCCCTAAATTCCTGTGATGATGGGATTGGCTATTGGTAGTAGCCTGCTATTAGTCTGAATGACTGTAAAGAAGAAAGAACTTCACTCTTTGATACACACATACACAAAACACAGCGAGAAAATCATGAAGGAAAGACCTAGAGTGTACTTCTTACACACAAAAGCAAGTAAGACAAGATGAAAAGACTTTGAAATTATATTTAATGCTGTTGCAGCTCTGTTCCTGCATCATAACTCCATTACACTCAACAACTGTAGGGATACAAAGAAGCTTGCTCTCTTTGTTTTCTGCAGAAATTCAGACCTTTCACACCTTCCAGGACTGTTCTCAAGGCAATAGTGTGTATATTTACCTGCTGAGGGGGCAGCACCTTCAGCTGTGATTCTTAGTGTGAAAACTCAGGAGGAAACTGCACAATGAATGAACAGGGCCACGGTAAACATCACATTTCCTCCTTCCACCTGCTCCAGTCAAGTCTCCACAGCAGCCTTCATCTCTAGGGTTGAAATTGCTGGTGGGAAGGAGGGTGGGGACCAGCAAAGAAATGATACAAAATGAGCACAGCTCATGTGGCTTCATGGTCAAACACTGTGGAGTTTAGACCTCACAGAGGTGCACCTCATATGAAATATTCAATTTTGTTGGACAGTGACAGTGAATCAAGGTAGTCTTAGTGACGCAAATATATAAAGAAAAAACAGTATTTCCTCAAGATCTATGTGGCTTCTATAAAATCTCTCCAGAGTCTCTGGACACAGGAGGGCTTGTTACCCTGTGAAGCAAGACATGAGGTCTAGGAGTAAATCCTCTGGAAATGGGAATGCAAACATGAAATTTCTCCATTAATTTGACAAAAGACCAAATCTACTCCCATCAGAAGCCCCAAAACAGCTTTGGTCCCACTCACACATGCATGGACACATGCAATCTTGATTGACAATTTGCCTTCATAAAGTTTCCTTGTTACTGCCGTTAATATGTGACTATTTTTACTACTGCAGGTAACTACTGTATTTTTAATAATTGTGCAACAAGGACCTTTAAAAAAGATCAAGGTGCTGAACTGTCAAGAGATTAAAAAATCCCACAGAAGAACATAGGAGAGCCCAATGAAAGAGTTTAAGCCTAAATGGAAGTGTTAATCTGGGTATATTGGGAGAATTACAGCCACAGAATAAGTTGTCACACAGAGCACCAAATATGCCAAATCCCTGGTGTTACAGCAGCACTATTATGAAATGCCTGCAGTCCTGTGGTGAGATGCCAGAAGGAAAAGGGAAGGACTCTACTTCCCACACCTTCCCCTTCAATGACATAAGGTAAGGCAATAAAACCCCTTTGCTTGCATCTTTGCATCTGCTACAATCCTCTCACAGCATAGTGGTGTCAACAAGGCGATGTCATCTTTTCCTGTCCTTCCTGTCTCCACCAACAGTGGAGATTAAGCTTTGGAGACCTGGTGATCAATACATTCTGTAAGACAGAACTTTTTCTTCCTGTGAGTAATGGAAAACAAACAACCCACCATGAAAGTGAATAGCACTGCAGTCCTACTGATGGTGCATTACGAAGGTTTGCTCCTAAATGTCTTTGCTCCTCACTTGAAATAAATGTGCAGAAAATTCTACAGATGTAGCTTAGATATGACAAAAAAATAGACCAGGGTTTTATTTTAAAAATAAATGTTCTGCTGCATGATTATTGAAAGAAAGCATAACCAAAAAGAATCATCTCAGTTTTCCAAAACTGAGCCAATTCTTTTGGCTGGTAGAAAGACTTGATAAGTTTCTGAATGTTAGTGGGGAACAAGGCCCTGCATCAACAACCCAGTTGCTATGATGTCTGGGACTATTTGCCATGCTTGATGTTCAGAAATCTTACTGATTTTACATGACACAAGACTTTTACTTCTAATGTACTACACTTTTCCTTCCTCCATGTTTTTATGTAATTTTTAATATCTTACTGGTTAAACATAGGGGAAACAGTACAGAACTGCACTGTGAAACCAAAGTATGAAAAAGTTGAATTTTTGCTCTGACCTTTCTTTGTGCTTCTTTGTTTGTGGCTTCAATTGACACTGTTATTTGATAAGCAAACCTGGTTACAAACAGCACCTATTCCTTTTTCCAGAGGTCAACTTAAGCCTGGCTTACAGATCTTCATGATAGATATCCAGGTAGCATCAATTAGCAGAGTTAAGATATCCTTAGAGTTTGGCTGGTTCACACAAATTGAGGATATAGTTGTACAATTTTTCAAGCAAGGTATCTGAAAATTAATTTATTGAGAGTCATGACTAAATAATGTCATGGAGTCCCCAGCATCTCAATAGGAGCACTTAATGACACATCAAGACTTGATTTTCGCTGTTTTACATAGAATTTTTAGGGATATGCAGCACTTATATGACATCCCTATGTCTATAACAGTAATTAAATAAACATTATTAATCATTGCAGAAAATTTTAAAACCACACAAAATATAAACTCCTTGAAAAGACTTCAGGACTTTTGCCAATTCCATCCTTACACAATTTTCATATCGTCTTCAAGGACTGATCAATATTGTAGCTGGAATTTACCTCACTAAGGCACAAACATCCAAAAATCTGATGTTTGAACTAGCAGCCTAGGCTCCCTTCACAGAAACATTGCCAATTTCAGAAGGAATTGAGACATTTCACATTGATCTGACATTAGGAAGTAGATCTACCTCTCACTACTGGCTAAGGAGAAAGATCAGCCTATCACCAGCCTGGAATCAGGACTGGATTTTCAAGATGATGTGGCTTGATTAATAAACCCCATTAATTCAATTTAGAATGATTCACAAAAACATAACTGTTTTCCCTTTTTCTTCTCTCCCACATTCAGCATAAGACAGATTATCACCTTACAGTGCTTTAGAAGAAAATATATCTTTGACACATAAGATGCAAAGCCTTTGAGCTTCTATGTCAGAGGAAGAGGGAAGTTGAGCTCAAAAACCCTGCTGATGTCCCATGATCTGGCAATAGCACAGTATTTGTTAGCTGATGTTAAGAAGTGGACTTCATCCCACATTAGAAAGGAGAAATAACTCTACACTGTGTGTTAAACTGACCTGAGGGAAAATTCCTATTAGCAGGATATAAAACCAAGAAGTCTACTTGCATTATAAAAGCAGAGTAATGCAGCTTGTTCCAGGGGCACTGTTTGCTCACACAGCTCACAGGACAATGAGGCCTTATTCCTCATTGTGGCATCATTGCTGTAATGAAAGTAAGAAATAAATGCAATAAAAACACCCCAAAAGGCAAAATAATGCCTGTCTTAAAGCTCATAAGATTAATAAAGCAAGGATTGATTTCAAGAAAGGAAATTAACCTGCTGAAGCAAAATACAGTAAGGTCTGACACAGAAAATGCTCCCTAAGATCCCCATGGTGGTTCTGCTTGAGAAGAGAATGTTGGGCTCAGGCTTTGAGTGAAAACTGACAGTCTGTGCTGTATAGCTGGCAAGGTTTAAAAACAAAACAACCATCTGTGCGGAGAAGGAATGGAAGGAAAGGACAGCACTCTGGTTCCCTGGATAGCAGACCTGGATCCCCAGCAGAGAAAAAGCAGGAGATGACAGATGAAGGACAAACACGTAGGGGTAGCATGGAATCTGTGGCAGTATGTGAGAGGATTGCAGACTGCATTCAGTTATACAGTGCTAAAAAGGATGTGTACAGTAATTGTCACTGTGCACAAATGGTGCTATCCATCTCAAAGCCTTTCAGTACTTAAGACACCCATTTGATGAGTCCTGAATAGTTTCTGGTGTCTGGGCAGCTGCCTCAGCTCGGACAGCAGCATCACTCTGAGGGAGCCACAGCTCTACATGAGCAGAACTTCAAGAGGCTCAGCAAAGTCCGTATCAAAAAAACACTTCTTTTTGCCACCTGGGCTCTGAAGGTGATTACAGCTACACTGCAGAACTGAGAGCTCGCGTTCCTTGTGAAAGCCCTTTCAGCATGATTGCTGAGTACTGCACGTAGTTCATCTCGCTCCTTAGTAAGGTTTACTGGCTTAGGCTCAGCATTTTATTAACATTGCTATGAGGCCTGCTGACTGGAGCAATATTACGTCTGGACAGTTCAGCATGTGCCTGGCTCCATGGACAGGAGTGTTTCTAAATGCCTAAATCACATTAATTGCTTTTTGGGTACAAATTCGCTGGTTTGGATCT
Organism: Drymodes brunneopygia; assembly: GCA_013400955.1. Classification (NCBI taxonomy): domain Eukaryota; kingdom Metazoa; phylum Chordata; class Aves; order Passeriformes; family Petroicidae; genus Drymodes; species Drymodes brunneopygia. Next base: position 44,603 of record VZTZ01045664.1, on the reverse strand, counting down.
AGCTGTAAATAGAAAGCTCAAGGTTACATGCAAAGCCAAAGCTGAGAATTGTCTTCCCCTTCTCTATGTCCAGCCCTAGGCTATGCTCTGATCTGTTAGTAGGTTATGCATATTCATGTTTTCATAGCCTCAGGAACCAGGCCATTGTACAAGGCCACAGACATAGACAAAAGTCTTCTCTTGGTGGAAAACAACATAAAGTGATAGAGCAGAAAGGCAGACCATATGCTAAAGAGAGGATGAAGCCGAGGGAGGCTCCCAGGCATCTCTGAAGGACCTCCAGTGAGCTTGAAAACTGTTTCTTCTGCAGATCTTCTTGCCTGCAGATATGCTGTTTGCCCTTTGAAGGATGAATTCTCCCTCCAGCACAGAGAGCCTGGTAGAATGCAGAAGGTATGACTTTCCCCTCTCCTTGCAGCACCTTTGTTCCATTTGTAACCTAGTGGGGCTTTACTCCCTCCAGGCTATTAAACTGCCACATTGGGATCCTGAAGGGCCCTACTTCTACTCAAAGCATCTCCCTTGAGCCTATATTGAAGTACCATCTACAAAGAGTAAGTTCTAGATCTTGTAGCCCCATAGTCTCAATGTAATTGGCAACTCAATTACTGAATTGGATTTCCTCCCCTTCTCTTCTTCACAAACATTTATTCTTACCTTTGGATTTTTCATACTAATGTAACAGCATCTCAAGTACAACACAGTGGAATCATTACTTGAGCCTCCAACACAAATTTCTTTCATCAAAACACCAGCTACAGACCACAGGTCCAATCCTTACAAATTATATCGGAAACCTTAATGGAGGTGTCATTCACCTCTATTTTTATTATAATGATACAACAAGAGACATGTATGCTTTAAAAATTAAAGTTTGTATATTCTTACCCAGAGTAAAGCCTGCCTATATATAGGCTTTAATATGCAAATAGAAAATTATTAATCAAACCTTTACAAAACAAGGTGAAAGGGTTTCTCCTTTTCTTTCAATTCATTGCTTTGGCAAAATAAACAACTTTCATAACACGTTTCTGATTCTGAAAACTTTCCAAGCACATGTGCACAGAAACAAACAGTCCACATGCACCTTTGATAGTCAAAACTGAGTTTCCCAGTTTAATTTCTTCACCAAAAAGGAACATAAAATCCTAAATGCCTTCTAAAGAGCCTGACCAGATATTCACAAAGCTTGGTACATAATACCCTTGCAGAGTTGCCTAATTTGGGCTCAGTTTGATAAATCTTTTAAAGTAGGACTGATTCTCTGTTGGATGAAGTTATGGCTGTCATGATGATGTATGATGGAAACAATACCTTCAGTGAGTTTGTACCATTCTCATCTGAGAGTTGCCAAAACCTACAGATAACAGAGCCAACTCATAAACCAGCACCACCTTTACTGTTCTGATACTACAAAGACCCTCTGGCAGCCCTCGTGTAATGCAAGGATCAGACAAAACAAATATTGAAAGAGCTTGCTTTAAAACAGAATCAATCTGCTTTTCATCTTAGTCTTGTGGTTTTTCTAGAAGATTTTTCACACAATTGTGCAGCATTGTCATACTGAGCATAATTCACTCATCCTAAGGACTATAAAGTGCAACTGGAGAAAATCTACGACAGGGATTCATGTAAGGAAACCAGTGTATGTGATATAAATATACTTGAGGGGTATCCAATTGATTATCTTTGTTTGCTTCACTTTCCTTTTTTGATTGAACAGTCCAGACAGATGTTCTTTATACTCTTCTGCTTTTTTTTCTTCATGTAAGACCTAACCCAATCCATTCAAAATCTTGTATATTTTGTAAACTGAGGCATCATCAACAACAGTTGCATACTGCAATTCCACACAGGCAAATCTGAGCAAAATAAAACAGCCACTCTCCTACCCTGAAATAATTAGAACAATCTTATTAGAAGAATCCTAGACCTAGAGAGTCAGAGGAGAGGTGATTTTGGATCAGGAGACACTGTAATTAACCAGGAACTGGGACGGGGCGGGGGGGAAGTTGGCCTGCACAATTATTTTTGTTACAGCAAATTATTGCTCTCTAAAGAAACAAAACACAGAGAGAGCATATTAAGGAAGTCCACTAATTGCCTTTATTTATTTCAGGAATCAGAGGACTTGAGAACTAGGGAATTCTGTTATCTCTGTTGATTGCTGCTGTCTCCCTAGGCCCAGGGGAAGTTGCTCACAGGGAGAACCAAAGTCTGTATTAAGTGCCTTGGACAACACATCCTGTTTATATGCTCCAAATAGCAAAGACACAGCACCGTAATTTCTTCCCTCCAAACATCATGATGTTGTGGCTGGAGATGGGTGCTGACTGCTGGATGTGGAAAGAGTTAATACAGATTCCTGAAGGAAATAGGTAGCTATGTTTCTAGCACCAGAAGAGTGAAACAGTCTTTATTCTCTCTGTGACCCTGCACTGCCAGCTGCAAGCCTTTCACAGGCACAGGTTATTACATGGCACTTGAGGAATGCAATAGCTCCCCTCCATTATTCTGATGAGGTTTTTTGTATTTTCTTTTTTTCCGAGAGCACTGTGTCTTTCCCTGGGAATAAGTCACCAGGAGGGAGCTTTTTAATCTGTCACTCAGGGACTCATATAAGCAAGTACCTGTATAACAGGGTTTGTGGGATCTGGGGAAGATTGAGTTCTTCAGTCAAGACTTGAAGGTGTGACCTCCTGATTTAGAAGACAGAGTGCTACTTCTGGAGTTTACCACTTCCACCATCCTCCCCATCTGTTTTTGTCAAGCTCAAGAATTGTGCTGCCAGTGGAAAAGGCTGCAGTTCTTAATGAAATCAGAAGTGCTGGGAATTAAATCTGTGCTTTCTGAAAGATCATCAGCACTCTGTTTTAACCCCTTTTTTGTTTCCTTTTTTTTCAGATCCCTTTTTTTCACAGTTGAAAACTTTTAAACAATAGCTTTTCTTCTTTTTTGCAATTCATTTGCATTATTTGTTTACAAGGATGATCACTAGTATTCCAAGATATTTTTTTATTACTGTTCTTCATTATAATGTCAGACAAAAGTAGAAAACAGACAAGCAGACAAACATATAGCTCAAGCAAAAACGCAGTAAACCACAGGAGACAAGTATGGAGAAAAGATACAAATACTGAGTCTGTTGGAGGAAATCTGGAAAACAAATGGAAGTGTAAGCACCAAATTTTCAGGTGATAAATAGTGGTTTGAATCCACAGCAAAGGATACATTACTCAATTTACTTCTAGGCTTACTTCCAGCTGTGTGGCAAGATGACCCTGACTGGACACAAGGTTCCCAACAAAGCCACTCTTACACACCTCCTCAAATGGGCAGGAGAGAGAAAAGATAACAAAAAGCTCATGGGTCGTGATAAGGACAGGGAGGGATCTCTTACCAGTTACCAACACAGGCAAAATGGACTCAGCCTGGGGAAATAAAATTATGTCCAAGAAAATCAGAGCAGAGTAATGGGAATAAACCCCAATTCTTAAAACATTCCCTTCCACCCCCTCCCCTCTTTCCTGACTCAGATTTTCTCCCTCCTTTCTCGACTTCCTGCTCCCCAGTTGGCACAGGGGGTTGGGGAAAGGGGCTGTGGTTTGCTCATCACATGCTGTCTGAGCCACTCCTCCCTCCACCTCTGCTGGACTCCTCACATCCTTTCCCTGCTCCAGCATGGGGTCCCTCCCATGGGACACAGTCCTGCATGAACTGCTCCACCCTGGGTCCTTCCCACAGAGTCAGTCCTGGAAAACACATTCCAGTGTGGATCCCTGCCAGGGCTCCTGCACATCCACAGGATCCTGCTCCAGCACAGGCTTCCCATGGGGTCAGAGCCTCCTTTGGGCATCCCCCTGCTCCAGCCTGGGCTCCTCCAGGGGTTCAGGTGGATCTCTGCTCCCCCGTGCCCTCCCTGGGCTGCAGGGGCACAGCTGCCTTACCATGGGCTGCTCCAGGGGCTGCAGGGGAATCTGAGCTCCAGAGCCTGGAGCAGCTCCTGCCTCTCCTTCTGCACTGTCCTGGCTCTCTGCAGGGCTGTTCCTCACACACATCCTCACTCTTCTGTCCAGCTGCAGCTGCTCTTGTGCAGTTTTTTTCCTACTTTCTATTATCGCAGAGGTGTCACCACTGTCACTGAGGGGCTTGGCCTTGGCCAGTGAGGGTCCATCCTGGATCCAACTGGCTTTGGCTCTGCTGGGCTTGGGGGAAGCTTCCAGCAACTTCTCACAGAAACCACCCCTCTAATCCCCCAAAATCTTGTCATATAAAACCAGAACAAGCTGAAATAAGAACATAAAAACTGAAGGTTCCAGACTTTGGAACTCATGCTATAAAGAGCCATAGCCTCAACATTCGTCACCCACCACAGCCGTACACCTGTCTACAGAACCTGAGGCATCTGGCATTATTCTGCATTGAGGAAGTTAAAAATTCTTTTGTAAAGATCTTTGGCCTTTTGATCATCCTCTTCTTTTTTTCTGCTGTATCTTTTCCTTTTTTTTTCCTTTTTTGTTTGCTTGTTTGTTGTTTTTTTGTTTGTTTGGGTTTTTTGTGTATTTGTTGTTGTTCTTTTTTCTTTGGTTGGTTTGGTTTAGTTGTTTGGTTTGGTTTGGCTTGGGCTTATATTTGTTTTTTTTTTTTAAATCAAGAAAATGCAAATAGTACCATGGCTTCACCCAGCACTGAGGAGTCAGAGCTGTTGTCCTGTGGACAGGGCACAGGACAGACAATTAAGTTTGTCTTCCTGTCTTTCCTAATTCTCTTCTGTGTGGCTTCAGGCAACTATCTTCCCTCTCATTCAATTCCTTCATCTCTGAAATAATGAATGATCATGAGCATCTTTGTGATATTTATTGATATTAAGATTTATTGTGAATCTGCTGTTTAGATGTTATAATTGTGTTCATTATTGTTTAATAGTATTGTTATTATTATTGTGATGCCTCTGCACTCGTGAGAGCAGCTTAAAGCATATACCACTGTGCTGGGATCTACAACTTGCAATGGAAAAACTAGCCTGAAAGATAACCTTGCCACTAACAAGGTAAAAATTAGAGCACCAAGCAACTCAATAGCCTGCTTCACTGATAACAAGGCTTTCAAATACCCTGAGCCAGATTCTGTTCTCAGTGAGATGAGTGAAAATCTGAGGGGTCCTGCTGAGGTCCACAGGACTATAGGGAAATTACTGAAAATCAGAATTTGGCCTGGTGGTACTTAAAATAAATGTGCTCACTCTGAAGGGCCTGATATGCGTTGGTGCTCCGTGTGCTACACAAGGAAGGAAAAACAACACAGACACACGCATGCTAATTAAAACTGCAGATGTGACTTGGTGGCTAGATTAAATAACACCTCTGGAAAGAGGGAGAGATGCCAGCTATAAAAGCAGAAAACTCCTCAATTAAATTTCTCAAAGGGCCATTGCTGATCTAATTTCTCCTAATTCCTAGAAGCAGAACTGATAACCCTCTCTTTCTGGATGATATCTGTCAGTTAAATGCTGACCCATGCCTACTCCGAGGTGCACTTTGACTTTTTCTCCTTACAGTTTGCCCAGTAGCTCAGGTGGATATTTAGGAAGATTTTTTTAAACACTCCTATTTTCTCCTATTTGGGTGAAAATAGAACAGGCAGTGTACCTGTGGGACTGAGACTACCAGAACAGCTCATTTTGAGCCCTTTTTAGCTGCAGAGTGAGTATGGAAAGCCTGAGTTACAGACAGAACAACAGACATCAATGCATATGGAAAACACATGGTAATGCCTGTGTGTGTTAAAGTCAGATATTCACTGTGCTTCTAATATCACAGACAAAATCAGTCCTATTTCCACTAGACCTGGTTAATTGGCTTGCAAGGCTTTCAATGCAAAAATGCATGAAAATTTTCCTTTGGGGTTATGGCAGCGGCTGAGGACTTTTTAAAAATTCACATCATTGCTGAGGAAGAAAAGAAACAGCATGCCAAAAACCCTGCAAACAGAAAAGAGAAAATAAAATGAATCTAAGTCTTTCAGCCTGGCTTATCATTGCTGGAGACGATGTCTCCTGTGGCTGCTATTCCTACAACAGCTGCTGTGTGGCATTGCTCCCCTTCAGATGGAAAGGAAACAGTGCTCAACACAGTGAGTCAACAGCGCTGGCTTTAGCGCTTTTCTTCCAGACAGCCCTATTCCCTGTCCTCATAACAAACTGTTCTAATTGTTATGTTGACTATTATGGCTAAAATTGCAATGCTCTGCTGTTCCATTTTTTTTTTTTTGTCTGTATTTCTATAAAGCTATGGGGAGGGGGGAAAAAAGTGCCTTTTACAAATTATTTTTAAGGGGAAAAAAGAAATGCCTTGAAAAATAATCTGCTGGCTATAAAATCTATTATGAAATATATTTCAATTAAAAGACTACATAATTTATATGCATAAGCTTTTCTTCTGTCAAGTTTATATTTTTGTTGTCTTGTCATAATGCCCTGAAGTAAGTACTTTTGAATTTTAAACTTTAGCATTTATCTTAGCAATCATGCTGTGAAGATAAATATCCCTTGAGGAAGATACACAATTGGATCTTGTATACTAGTAAGTTAGGCTCTGTACCAGTTATTACTGCACTAGGAAGCATGGGGGTTCAATAACAACCATTAGCATTTAGAGATACTCTGTTTATGTTCAGTGTATTGTACATGCACCAGTTAATTAAAGGCACACAACGGTTGTGATCCTGAAGCTCAGCTCTGGAATCCTTGGAAAACATTTGGGTGGCATAAAAGGGTCATAAATGAGTTTAAAATTATCATTAAAATTTCCCCTGGTGATAAACTTTCTGTAGAGGTCTTTTTCTTAGGTCTCTTCTAGTGCAGGGAATATGGAAGCAGCACAGCTGAGAACTCCTATGGTACAGCAATACTTTAGAGCAACAGCAGCAGTTCCTGAAATGGAAGGCACACTTCATCTTTCACCAGTTTAAATGGTTCCTGCACGTCTTTGCACGGTAAGTGTGAGCCAAGGGGTTCACTGGAAAATCACCTTTTTTTTTTTTTTTTTTTTTTTTTTTTTTTGTCAACAGGACACTTTTTGGCTGGCTCAGTACTTTGATCTGATTTACTCAGTGGCCCTGTAGAAGTCCTTGGGGCCAGCACAACAAGGGAAAATGAAGAAAATGTTGTGGGACAACAGAAAGGTGAGGACAGTCACACAAATGAGTATTCAGCTGTCACACACCTTAGTTTCAGGATGGTAATTATCTCAGGTGTTTAACTTATGGAAGAATGTGGTCACCTTTAAACTAATCTAAGACTGCACTGTTATGAAAGCAGACAGCTATCCTCTGTGACACAGCTCCAGAACTCAGATGGCCTTGTAGTTAGCCAGACCTTACTGAAAAATCCAGGAAAAAAAGTGATTAGAAAATGTACTGGTACTGACATGTGGAGGAAGTATTACTGGAGAATTTGGAACAGAGTAAAATATGTGTTTGTGCTTTCCTGATACCTGCAAAGACGTAGAATAGCTGAAACTGATGCTGAAACTGCCCCTATAGACTTGCTCTAGATTGGCTTTTGAAGGAGTCTCTTTCAGTTTGCTGAAAAAATAAATGGCCATTAGACCACCAAAATAAATATTAAATTAGTTTTTAAACAAAAATTAGAAGCAATAAGCACCTCTGAGCCAACACACAGGGTCCTAGAAATAAACCTGATTTCCCAGCACAAGACTCATATCATTCTCTGAAAGATGGTCTCTGCTGAGGGTGGTCCTGAAGCCCCTTTGGCTTACATGGGAACAAGCTCTGCCCCTACTTTGGGCAAAGAGCCTATGACTAATGAGAAGGTGCCACTCCACAGGCAAGCAGGTGAGCCACAAGCTGGTCCCAGTCTCTCCCTGCTGGCTTCTCTGCCCCCACTTTGCCTGCCAGCCTGCAAGGGGGTCACTGCGGTGGTTATTTATCTCTACAGTGAGGACTTGCTTTCAGGCATAGTCTTATTGATTTCAGTGTTGGCTATACTGCTTGTTTTGTAACCTGAACAACTGATACTCTTCTCTGCCAAGTTGCATGAAAGCCAAGCTGGTAACAGGACCCCATAACATTTCAGAGAGTGTTACAACCTTTGTCCTTAGCTATTATTGCCTTTAGGCTTCATAAGAGGTGAGGATCCAGATTTATGATTCTTATGTTTGCAATATAAGTTCAAGAGCCTTTCTTTTTTTAATTTTTTTATTTTGATCTTGGTTCCTGACTTCTTACAGAAACAAAATGTTTGTGATCATGATCATTCTTCCTGAGTCTAACTCTCTTTTCCTTGCCAAATGTTTGGAGCTCTTAGCCAGTTTCAACTAGCTAGGGAAGATAAGAATTTATATTTCATTTCTAAAGCATTTTTAGGAAAAGTGGGGATCGGTTCCCAGAACCTATCCATGAAAGGATGTTCTGCCAGGAAGGATGACTGATCAGTTGTCATCAGGTGTTACAGCCCAGCAGTCACCAAACAAATAGCTCTGGACCCATTTCTAATTACATTGATCTTGCAGTATCTTGTAGACTTTTAGGGGTATAGATTGGCAGGAATATTCTGGGACAGTATGGGGACTTGTAGTTAGTTCCTGAAAAAGAGGTTTCTGTAGTTTTGTTTCTAACGGATCTTGTATTTATTTCCTTTCTTATCCCTGTTGACTGCTGTCCTGATTGTGACAATCTTGTTTTTATATAACGAATCCAGAGATACTGCCCCAGTCAGCTGCTCAATGCACTGGGAGCAACTGTCTGTCCTCAGCATTTGATACATTCTTTTCCTCTCTCCATGAAAGCTTGAGAAAATAGATTTAAAAAATCCTTAAGACTTGCCAGAACTGTGGCTCATCTCCCTCCCTGGCTCAGATAAGCTGGTGGGTAGGAGTACTGTGTACTAAGACTGTGCTTTGCAAATGACCAACTGCTCAACTCATATTATTCAGAGGAAATTTCCTGTAATACTACAGGCAAAAATACCCTGCCAGTGTAGGACATGCATATATCCAGGTACAGAAGGTTTGAGATTCCCTTTCTGAAGGTAAATGCTGCCCTGATCAATTTAGCTTGAGAGTTCAGGCAGTCTTACTTGTAGGTGAGATCTTGCCACCTATTTTTGTTCACAGGCCTTAATAAGAAATCATAAAGAGATTTCCCAAAGTACAGTTCTTTTAGAGCTTTCCTTTGCCAGTCCAGTTTTTCTTCTATGTCTCTCGCTGTAACATCCCCCAAACAGCATAGGCTGACATTTCTGATCACTGCTACCATATCTTTAGCTTTACAGTAAAGTCTTTAACCATTCTAGGGCTAAATTTCAGGCCAGTATGTGTTCTGTGGCACCTCAGCACCAGATACTCCCTCTGGGTATGATGCACAGAGCAGATTCCCCCTCCTCCCAGGACAGTACGGCACATACACATTGTATTACCACTCCATTCTTCCCTGTCAGATTTGTCTGTCCCTGAAAGCATTCATGCACTGGAACAGAAAATACAAACTAAAAAAAAATTATAAAAATTAGAATATAAATGCATAAAAAAATATAGACTCATATGCAGTGTAAATCAAATTAATTATACTCAAGTCAAAAACGGATATCCTGATATTCACTAGATGGGAGTTCATCTTATAATTTCTAGCAGTACAAGCAGCCGTGCTTCAGTTTTACCTGCAGTTTTCACAGAACACCAGTATTTTAAGCATGCAACAAAACAGCAAACCACAGTGTAGCCATTGCTTCCTTATAGCTGGTTGCTTACTTTAGACAGGAAGAAATCTGTTCTTTTCAAAATATAATGGAAAGGATTACTAGCCACCAAATATATAGCAGTTGGAGGTGTCAGTTTGAATGCAACACACACATCAAAATACAAACGTTTTTAACAGGTTCTAGTGCAGAACCACAAAAAGAAAATTAGTAATGCACTTGTTCTATCCATGCTCCATTCTTCCATGTATTTTTATAATTTAAACATATTAAAAGAAAATAAAATCTGATGAATGTATAAAAAGAAAAGGATTCATTTTGCAATTGTAACCTAATCGGCTCCAAATCTCTGCAGGTTGTAGGGCACACCACTGAGCTGAAGTCATGTTGAAGAAACAGCTTAAAATGACTCACACTCCCTGGTTTCTGGGTAGATTAGGTATTTGGGGGGAGAGGGAGAAAAGAGGGGTGTTTGGGACTTTTTGTCGTTCTTTTCCCAAAGCGCAGAAAGGAATGGCTTCAAATGCTGCAAGCATCCTGTTTGAAAAGGTGACTTCAGAGTGCAGGACTACCTGGATTGATTTTCCCAGACATGGGAAGTGGCACTAGGTGGGCTGTGTGATCTCCAGACAGCTGTGCTCTTTCTTTGTGAAACGCTCCGAGATTTACGATTTCAAGCCACTGGTGCAAAGGAAAAAGACTTAGCAAAATTAAGAGAGAGAGAAATAAGTTTTATATAGGATTTTTAAAGCAATCTGAACAATTCTATTTGCAGGGATATTATTCTCCCTTCAGATTTATCATATGATGCAAAAATTCTACAGAAGGGGTAGCATCCTTTATTAAATTAAGGGGCTATTTAGAGTAATTTCTATAGAATCCAATTTAATTTCTATAAACCCCTATAGGTTTCAATCCTTTTCTGTTCTGTAGGATTTCTCCATAGGGACAGTTATTAGTGGTTGCAGGATTTGATTTGCAGCAAAGTTGTTTTGTAGAAGGGAAAAATGGCTTCACTAAGGAACGATTTTAATGTAAAGCAGTGTCTGCTTTTGCAGGTAACAGCCCTAGGCTGTTCCTTCGGCCAAGCTGGAGCTGGATATACCCACAGTGGTGAAACAAAACTATATAGGGGTACAGTGAACTTTGCCTGAGTGACATTTGGAGGGTTCACTGAGAAATCCACTTTTTGGGTTTGTTTTTTTTCCCCCATTTTCTGAGTGTTTTCAAGGCAGACTCACTCAGCCATCAGCTGAATGGGAGGTCTGACTGCTTGTAGTGAGTAACTCAGGTATAAAAGCAAGTTCTTTTAAGGGGGAAATGGCTCCTTAATCTGCCATTTGGTAGAAGCTGGCAGTTTCTCAGCACCAAGTAACATCCTATAGATCTACCTGCGATGGTGCAGCTCTTATTGCCCTCCCCATTACCTGACTGCCTGCCAACAATTCGAGGCTGCATTTTATGAGGCAACAATACACACGGGCTCTGCCAAAGCAGGCTCGGAACAACGTGAGTAGGAGAAGCAACTCAGCCAGCAGCGACAGCTCCTCTGCCCCAGCTCAAATGACTAACTGGATAGGAAAATCAGATTCACAGACTCTCTTAAACACTGAATCACGCTCTTGTGTCTAAAGTACTTTGCAAACACATGTTCCCAGTTGCCTCTCCAGCACACTGTGGCCCTTTGAATCAACAGCAACGGGAAGGAGCGCAGACCCAGGGTTTCATTTTGCCAGCAGCCTGCAGCACGGAGAGCGCGCAAGTCGCACACACCTTAAATTTTAGCGGTTGCCATGGCGATGAAAGGAGGCATTACAAAATGCACAAGCTGTTGAACATGTTGCGGGAGCTGAGAGGAAGGGCTAAGAATAAACTTTGGGCTAATTCTCCGTAACGGCGCGCTCCGAGCAGCTGCTGCTCGGCCAGCATCACATCCCAGGGCCGCATCCCAGTTAAGCAGCTCGTTAATATGAGGCAGATTGGAGCGGGAGGGTGTCGCCCCGCTGAGCACTCGCGGGTCCTGGTACCCAGCACAACGGCTGCAAATGGAATGTTCTAAAGAAAGAAAGGGCTAATTTTGTTATGATGATTATTATTACTATTTAATTCCTCATTTCCATGGGGCTGACAGATAGGATTGCGCCAGCTGCCGGCGTATGAATAACCCTTTTTTTTTTTTTTTAATTTTTTTTTTATTTTAATACTGACTGCAAAAGTCCCCTCATGACAAAGGTTGTAGTGATGAGCTGGAACAATAGGAAAGGTGCCCCTGCAGCTGAGACAGGAGCAGGAGTTTGGAAGGGGAAGGAAGATGAATCTCACCCTTCACCATTTCTGCAGCTGTGTGTGTCGCTCCCGGAACCACAGAACAGAACCACAGAACAGAATCACAAAATGTACTGAGTTGGAAGGGACCCACAAGAACCACTGAGTCCAACCCCTGTCTCTGCCTACCAAAGAGGAAGCATATCTGGGGGCCTGGTTCCTAACATCAGGGCAAAGAAACCTTGAGGGTGTATTTCAGACAGAGTATTCCTGCCTCCCAAAACATCCTGACACAAGGACACAGGATCACATAGAGTGAGCAGGTAACTGCTCTGTGTGCTCCTTGTAGAAAGCTGGCCTGAAAGACAGTTTTTCATTTTCCATATCCCTCAAACCTGTGCCTCCACACTCGCTAGTCTGAGGCAGAATTCTTTTGCAAAGTCTGTTTTCTGCCTGACAAAAACCCACTAGATGGCAACATCCCTCATCCCCTCACCCAGCACTGCCTGAGCCGGATCCCTCTTGGAGCAGGGGGCTGAGTGTGTTGGGGGGTGGCAGATAAGACACAAAGATCTTGGATGTTATTGTGTGCTGAGATTTCCAAAGTGCAAAGAGAAACAGATCAGCAGAAAATTCATTGCCAAACTCATCCTAGCTTTAAATAGAAATTTAATTGTCAATGGCAAAGTGTGGGTTACCTGTATCTGTTGACAACATGGACAGCTACTTCTGAGCACCTGTGCAGATTTCAGGGCCTGTAACTCAAATAGCTCAGTTCATTAAGGATATAAAAACTACAACCCCCAAAAAAATCTGATCAGCAAACTCCTTGCCCTCTGCTCTCACAGCCTTTCCCTACTGCCTTGTCTTTCTCTCAAGTATTGTCTTAAACTAATTTTGATTACAAACCTTCTGTGTCTGCATCTGTTTATATATCTGTAAAGTGCTCATTACATTTTGAGCATAATTTACAAGATTAATAGGAAATTCTCCAGGTTTCTTTCTGCACAGGGCCCACCCTATCAGTCTCAAATGTATGTTCAGGCATACAAGTTCTTGGAGGCACTAGAAAAGCACTCAAAACCATGCAGGGAAAATAAATGTGTTGCAGGAGCGCAGACGTAAGAAAGTGTAGGATGGAACTTAGAGAAAGGGAAAAAACTTGGATATGTATTTCCACAGAGTGTTGTAGTGATTCAAGATTGAAGGGGAGAGTGGGATAATATCACCATCTGAAGTGGCAGCTTATCATGAAGTAGAAAAGGTCAAGTTTTGAGTCTCCCATATAGGTCAATATATGACACATTTCTCAGAGATATAACCCCATCCCTGCCGCAGGATCTGGTAATGATGTCCTGGGTGATGAGACACCTGTGATTTGATGCTGAGAACAAAGCACTCAACCCCCTGGCTGAGTGGTTCCTGCTGAACCCTAGAGTGGTTCCTGCTGGACAAACTGAAAACCTTTAATCTTCAGGTTTCATCCACCCTCTTAGTTCCAAAAGGTGGATGCATCTCACATGAGAAAATTTGCCTATCAGCATGGGTTAAATTTGGGGTGCGTGTTTCTTCTCCCTGTTCCCAATACAGACCTTTCTTGGCATTACTGTTGTGAAACCTCACTCCAACTTTTTTCCTGTAGCATGAACACATGAGGTTCAAGCCAAGCTCAGCTTTTTAAAAGGGTGATAAAGGCAAGGAGCCCTGGGAAGGAGTGCCACAACTGTCTCCACAGAAATTCAGGCTAGCGATGAGAAAGCTGTGAAAATCAATGAGATTTAACATGTTGGCTTTTGTCTTTAAGCAAGGTCCTACTAGAAATGTCCCCTATCTGCCCCCACCAAAGAGAAGGGAAGGGGAAGAGTGAGATGAAGTTCATTAAACATGGATAATTAGAGTATGACTGGCATAGAAAGATTAGTAGCTATATTGTCTGGAGCACTGTAGTGTAAGAAAGACCATCCACACGACAGATAAAACCCAGAGGAAATATCTGCAGGGCAAGAAAGACTGAAACTGTGCTTTTGTAATGGTTAAAGTTAATGCAATAAGAAGGCCCTCAGCTTCAGTAACTCATCCGTAACCCTCTGGTGTGGCTCACTGCAGGTCTTACAAGGAGCAAGAGACTGGTGATGTCTTACCTCGCAGTGACTGCTCCCATCTTTAATCAGCAGATGAAACCTGTGCCATGGCAAATCATAGACCTGCAGGAGCACAGGACACTTTGGCAATGGATTCAGATCATTTTCCTCAAGCTATTTAAGAATGGTCACTAAGGACATATGTACACTGAATGGTGAGGGAAATTAACACTGCCACATATTGGTTATCCACACCTACGCCTGAAACGAACATGTTTCCAATTAAAAGTGAAAGAGACAATTGTTGAAGTCACTTTGGCAGTGAGAACTCTCCAGCTGCCTCTAGATTCCTGAATAAGTGAAATGTTTGACACAGAAGCATATGTTTTTGGCAACGTTGTTTAATCCATGTTTTAAAGGGAAAATTGAAATTCTACAAGGTGTGAAAAAAAAAAAAAAGATCACTGGAACATTTTCTGTTTGGAGTGACAGAGACCATGTCACCCTTCTATTCCTGTTCTCTGTAGACTTTCATTTTGCAAGAACTGCCTTACAAATGAACAGAGAGGGAACATGCTGGGCAGGCACATAGCAGGAGAAAGCAGAGGTAGCAGCAGACTCCCAAAACAGTCACACTCTGCAAGATACTGAAAAAGGGCCTTGGAAGTAGAAATGCAATCTGAATTATAAAATCAGTGAAATCTCCTGCATGATAACAGCACATGTTTAAAAATTTGGTCTTCTTATTTGTTGTTAAAGCTGAAGAGGTGGGATGTAGATGGGGAAACACAACCTATAAATGTAAGGGGGTGACAAGTTACACTTTACAGGCATCCCTCAGCTCTGCCTCCCAACCCAGCACCCAGCCTAGACTGTCTCTCACTTCAGCAAGCCAGAAACTTGAATAGGCCCAACTGAGTCATCTAACATTGTCTGCTACTGCAGGCATGTAGCTCTGACTTGAAAAGGACACAGAACACTGTGGCTATATGTGTTTTTAGTGCACTTTCACAAGGTTTGGTTCTAGAAACCAGCACTCAACTAACTTCCTTTATAAAGTCTGCTCTTTAATATGCTGAAATGTAAGCATTTTTTCCACATATCAAGTAAAATCCTATTTAATAATTTCAATTTCAAGTCACAAAAAAAGAGATGGAAAACAAAACCAAACCTCATCAAATTACTTGTTTCAAGTAACAGCCAATCATAAAAGAAAAAAAACAAAAAAAAACACAAACAAAAAACAAAACAAACAACAAAAACAAACAAACAAACAAAAAAACCAAACACCACAACTATAAAAACTTAGTATGTATCACATGCTTCTGCTAAGGGCTGCTTAAAAAGATGCATTTATTTCCCTTCTGTGCTTTCTGTTTCTTATCCAGTCTTTGCCCCTCTGTAATGTGTTTTCCTTCATATTCCATGACGGCTTAGTTTCCTTAACAGCTTTTTGTAAGAGAATTTCTCAAAAGCTTCTTGAAAGTCCTAATAGATTATGTCAGCCAGTACTCCTTTATCCAATATTTATTTGATGCTTTCAAAGAATTCTAGTAAATTTAAGAAGCTTGATTTTCCTTTACACAACACACATTTCTTTGTCTGTTAGCTATCATGCTTATCTAGGATTTTTTTATAATCCTACTTTTAATTATCATTGCAGTCCATTTGCTGAAGTAAGACTCACTGGTGTGTAATTCCCAGGACCATCCCTAATGTCTTTTTAAAAGACAGATAAAACATCTCCAGTGGATGGTGTTAATGAGAGATTGTACATTTCTGTACAGCTCAACCACTTCGTCCTTAGGTTTCCTCAGCATCTGGTGCAGGTGGCTTGTTACCCAGGTTGGAATCTAGCCAGGACAGAGGGGTTAACACCTCTACCCATGAGAAAAGTGCTCTGAAATCTTTAATGGCCAGACGCACCAAGAACATCAACCTCTATGTATCTGCTGATATTCTGCTTTTCCAGGAGCATGGTGTCCCATGCTGGGAAAATATCATGGCTTTCATCTGTGGACTCAAAGGGCAGAATTTTCTTGCAGTTTTATAGACTACAAAACTGATAGAACCATTTCAGCCATTTGTATACAAATATGCAGCAATTAGAGTGAATGAATGAAGCTCATTCCATAATTCCACTGAGCACTATAGTATCATGTAATCAGTTTATTCTACCTGCAACATAAAATTCTACTTAGTTACACAAGAGTACATTTTATCAATTATTGATTTATGAACATCTAAGGCTTTCTTCAGTCACCATTTATGCTCTTGGTTTTATCATCTCTGCTGTGCTGAGAGTGGTGTCATCCAGTGGCATAGTCTATACTACTTAAAATTCCACATACTTCAGTAGATTACCCCATTAACCATTATGTTTTCCAGGCTGTATAGATTAAAGTAATTAAACTTGTCCTCAAAGACCTAGCTTCTTGATTATGGGATCATTCTACCGCCTGCAGCACATTTGAGGTGATTTGCAGTAATATTGTCTTTGGGAATTTAGTGACCATATTACACTGACAGCAGTGAGAGCTGGTGGCCTTCGCAAAAATCCAAATTTTATCTGTGCCCCTTAGAAAATATCCCACAGAGGCATGCTGGGGCAAGGCAGCAGCGTTGTGGGTGGCTAGATAGCTTTGGAAGACTGGAACTGGCCTGTCTAGCTCCCTAAATCAGGATTTATTGTTTTGGGCTGTAATGAACTTGCAACTGTGTTCTGGTTGGAAGTGACTGAAAGAGGTTTACAGAAGACTGTACATTGGCCCATGTGAAATGAGTTGGATAGCATCAGCAGAAAGAACAGGTGCCCATATCATACTTAAACCAAAGTATCCCACTCAATTCTCAGGATAATAACTTCAGCATGAAGGCCAAGGATAAAATGAGAATGGTGACTAAACTGCTTTTCCCTCCCGTGGAGGTGTCCCTTCAGGTCAAACGAATGCATGTTGGTCTGAAAATCTAAGGAAAGCTGCATATTTTCTGACTATGTTTTATCTTTTCTGTGGATAAAAGGGAGATTTAAGAATGTCAATCCTGCATCTTTCACCGGCATGAAATTTGCTAAAAAATGTGTAAAGGAGGCAAAAAAAAAAATTGATGCTTGCAGACAGGCTGCTGATACATTGTGGAGAAATTTTCAAAACCATTCCCTTTAGAAATAATTCATCTTGTGTGTCATATATTTTTCTTTTTTTCTCTGTACTTTTTCCTCCTTACAAAGGACTGGAAAACAGGATCCTCAATGCTTAAGAGTTAATCTGCTTTTGCTACCTATTCCTCACCTGCAGTCAATATTCCCCCTCTGTGACAACCACAGCTATGAATTTATTTATACAGCAGCAGTGCCCAGGGGCCCCAGTAGGGATCAGCATTTCATTTATAATATGCAGCAAAATATAGCAGAGTCCCATGTGACTTTTTTTCTTAATAAACAAAGGATGAAAGGATATAAGTGGTTCTTCCCATTTTACAGATGGGAAACTAAAACCCAAAGAGATTAAAAGGCAGATGCAGAAAAGGATTTAGACGATGTACTGACTGCCACTTAGCCTGCATCCCATATACTCGTTACTCTCACTTCTGGCCATCTGCTTTTGGAATGATCTCTATATTTCATGGATTCTTAGGTTTTTTGACTAAACTTCCCTAGGGACATGTATTTCTGCCATAATATAACCTGAATCTGGAGCTGCTCAATATATATTTCAATCCAAAATTCCCAATGGGATTCAAAAACTAGAATTTTTTTTGCTTGGCTCGTCAATGTTCCTGCTGGATTGAACTTCTCATAAAAAAGTGACAGTGGACCTCTTGTACACAAGAACCTAACAGAAACCGGGAACTTGGATGACTAATTCATGGTGGTGCTTGGTTTCCCTTTCTTTTTTTTTTTTTTCTCTCCCATGACTTTGCATTATATTTAGAATGTGGATGTAGGCTTGTGTCCTTTGCATTTTAGATGCAATGTGTAGGCATCTAATGATGTTTAGTATACAGTTTTCCAGATAATATACAAGGAATAAGAATGGAGGGTGTTTGTTGATAATCCTGAGTTTAGGAGTTGAACTCAATTCCTGGAGTCTAAAGGCCTATTTTTATTTTATTTATGTCTTTTCTTGGAACATTTTTATATTTTGTTTAAGACTGCTGATCTAGTAGGTTGGTCTAAGCTTATCTGAAACAAGACACAGGTGCTTTGACGACTACAAATAATAAAGTAAGACCATTAGAAATTAATACTACCAGATAAATTCTATCTGGTTAAGACAGAAGTTCCTGGAAAGGACATTGCAAGGAGCTAAGTCACTGCTGCATCTCCTTTTGTTTTTCAGGCTTTTTTCCTATATAGCTGGGTTTACAAACTTTGCCTTTAGAAAGTTCCTGAATTTTACTCTGACCCTGGCTACAGCTCTGATTGTCTTGTCTTGCTGTCCAGCCTTCACAAAGGGGCAAAGACTATAACAATCTTTCTCAGAAATTCTGCAATCCACACCAATGAGGAATATTTTGGTCTAGTCTGAGGTGCATCTTAATTTCTGACTTCTTCTGTGTTCAGGAATGGTTCCAGGTATCAGAGTCCATATACAATGAAAGTGTCTCTGCTATGGTCAATTCAGGGAATAATTATTCATTCTTGGAATTTCTGGGGCTATTCAAGACTATTTAAATACTGGGGATACTGCCAGATAGAAGCTCAGTTGTTATCATCTATTCTTGGAAGTTAACATAATTTAACATTATGGAGACAAGCCATTCTGTGCCACTTGTCTTCAGTGCTGGAAAATAGTACCAATACAAATAATAATAATATATATGGTATTGACTAATGAGTCAGATTAGGAGTCAGACTTTTATTGTCCTCTATTTCTAGATGTTCTTGGTTTTTTGCATAGCTGTGCATTGTAATGAAGAGCAAGATTTATATTGTTTTCTTGTATAAAGAATACCAGTCTCTGAGCTACAGTAAATTTGCATGCTTTCACTGAAATCCACAGGACCGTGATTAAATTTGAACTACCGATTAAATCTTTTGTTCAGTTATCACCAGGTTCTTAGTGCTTTGCAAGATCAAGCTGCATGGATCTAATCCAATTATCTTTGCCAAAGGAAGTTTGACTTTGACTGCACCAGGATGAGTAACTGTGTATCATGATTTCAGAGCCATTGTAATGAAACCCCCTTGTTCTGCAATTACGCTGGGAACTTTCAAACACACATTTGACAAATGTTGCACTCTTGAGAGACATCAGAGCGATTCTTCTGATGGCTGAAATGTTTCATCTCACCCCACAACAGAAAAGGAGCAGGTAGCTTCAACCCACCCCTTCTCTAATGTACCCCAGACTGGTAACCCCAACTCCTGGGACTCAGAGATTTGTAGCATTATGTGTTCCTTGAAAGAAAACATCTCCCAAGTGGGTCAGGGGAAAAGGCTCAGAGAATGGCCCAACAGGAGTCTCAAATGTGTGCAATACACAAGTTGATTTTCTCCACGCCTTTTTTTTTGGTCCTACTCCTTCTCCTCTCTCTTATGAGAGAGAGAGCTTTAGTCTTCTGTTTAATAACAGTCTGGGTTAGCCAGACAAGATAATTTATTTCACAAACCTTCTGTGATCTGGTGACCAAAATGCAGCTAAATCAACATCTTAAACAGCCTACCATGAGTACAAGTTCTTGGGGAGCTAATAGGAATATGCACTCTGCTTCTTTTTCTCCACATTGGAGAGTAGAGTCAGAAGCAAAAAGAGAAGCTGAATTTTGTAGGTTTGCTGTGTTTTTCTCATTGTGGCCTTTCTTTGTCTTTTCTCCCTCTCCTGTTTCACTCATTTTCCTTATTTTCCCTGAAAAGAAGTAAATTAGCAACAACAGCAATCCTGGCCCTTCTCAGCTAAGTTCTTTAAGGATGTTTTTCGCTTTTCTGTTCCAAAGAACATTTATTACTATCTTTAACACAGTGTTTCAGTGTGTTAAAGCACAGTAATCTCTCTAGAGGTTTTATTTTTTTTTTCTACAGCTAAAGGGGTAATAAAGAATATAGTTAAAGCCTCACTTAATAGTTTAAAATTTCATGCTTCCACCTTTTTTCTCTTCATTCCCAAATGACTAAGCAGATTAACTCAGTGGTGCTAGACTGGGAGAAGCAGTGACATTAAACATTGTTCAGTGAAAAAATCAGAAAGTTCCGCTGGAGCAGGAACCAGACTGAGGCTCTTTTCCCTGGACCCACTACACCCAGAGACTGCACTGATCTGTAGGTTAATGAATTATGGAAAAAAAAAAAAAAAACCAACCAACCAAACCAGAAACAAAAGCAAATACCACAAAACAAACAAAAAAAGAAAAAAAAAAGGAAGACTGCAGGTGTTTTAAAATGTGTTTTAAACTGGCTTATTTGGTTTATTTTTCAAAAAACTTTTACTGTCTTCTGACAGAAGAAGACCATCAAGCATTCAAGCTGAGGACAGCCTCAATCCTGAAATTCCATGGATATAAGAGAGAGAGGGAAAGCATTGCACAAACATGCATGGCATGTTTGCATGGCATGCAGCACACCTGAGACACACCTATATGGAACAGTTGCTGTCCTTCTTAGAATTATGTTTCCAAATTCTCATTGAACTGAAAGCAAAATATTAGGACTTGGCATGATCCAAGCAGAGGTGTGCTGAACTGCGTTTCTGCATACCAAATTTTACATTTTGGACAGAGAAAACAAAGCTTGCCATTTCCAGAATACGTATCACTTATGGTCTTCTGAGGAATATTTTGCTCACACAAACCCAAAACACATGTGCAGCAGTAACTCAGCACTGCGTACATCTAACAATGGAAAGCTTTGCTGCACTTCAATCCCATGCTTTCAATTTGTGGCCAGGCAGCTGAACACACCTTCAATGATCCTTGGATTCCTTTTTGAGTCTATGAGCTGGAATCCATCACTTCCCAACATTTTCAAGTGTGAGCATTTGAAAGGTTTATTCTGATCATTAATCAGCCCCTCCAATTAAGCACAATTACACCCTATAATGATAGTTATAATTATTGATTGATTAATCTTTCAACTATTAATTAAGATTCTTAATTAAAGGAGTTTTTTCATGTTATTTAAACTGAAACATGACTAATTATTTTATAATTTACCCAGTATGTGCAAAAACTGCATTAGTTCTGTTGTGTTTTCTCTGTTTCACTGCTGCATTGAAAAAGCAAGGTTTAGATTTTCAAAAAGAGCTGTGTCTCTACCCTTGTGTGGCCAACTTGTGGACAACTTTGTCCATCCAGGTTTTCAGAAAGGGCTGAATCTAAAATGACTTCTACAACCGGAGATGCAAAGTGATCTCACAAGATTAAATAGTTAATTTGAAAATCTTGGAATTTGCCTGCCAATTACCATGGATATTTCAGTTATTATTCCTTAGCCTTCAAGGGGTCTCACAATACATAATCTAAAGAAATCATTTGTGCTCTGGCATGAATGTAAGCACAACTGAAGTTGCACTATGTGAAGTATGGTGCAAGGTTCTAGTCTCCAAAACAATTCCAGTCTCTAATGTATATATTTTGGCTAGCACAAAACTGAAGTACAGCTGCAGAGAATGAATTCATAAAGGCAGAGAAAGAGACGAAGGACTCATATTTATAGTCACAATTCTTCCTATTTGGAAGAAAATATTTTTCAACTAGATGATAAATTTACAGAAAGAATAATTTCTAGGACTGCTTATCATTGTTTAATTCAACTTTATACTTGTATTACAGTAGACTGAACTCTTTATCTCAATGCTTTCAAAATCATATTTTGGGGGAACCTTTTATACCCAAACAACTTTTTTCTTTTTCCCAGCACATCCAAACTGTTTGTCTTTCATGAAACCATGGCAGTCTTAGTTCTATTAAAAATGATGGATACAGGATCGAGTTTTTAAAGGAATCCTATCAACAAAATTTTTGGTGTCTACAACTAAGTTAACCACTTGGTGCATGGACACTGGGTAGAAACAAAGAATTCTAAGTTGTGATTGATGAGATGCTTAAATACATCCTTAAAATGACAGGCAAGTGATTGTCCTTACAACTTACTTTTCTCTGTTGATTGTAAAGGAAGGCAAAGATGTCTAGCTCGGATATAAAGCCCTAAAAATAAGTAAAATCAACCTCTCCCTGTGCTTTGGACTCTTACACATTCTATTTAAAATTTTGACTACAGTCTGTGCCAAAAACTTTTTATGCTGGAATACACATTCTGAGAATATTCACTTTAGCAGTTGTTTTGTTGAACATGGGATTATTTGTGTGAACATAAATAAGGTTGGAAGAATTGTATTGTTTAGTCCAATAATACAACTGGTCTTGGTAGAACACAGTGTAAAGACATGCACCTTTTATTAGGAAATTAATCAACAGGGGATATTGATTTACAAACTAATAGATTCTGTTAGAATAGATTCTTCTAACTATAAAACTTTCAGTCTGGGGCATGTTATTTTTACCTTACAGACATCAAAATGAATTGTTCCCTGGTTATATTTTTCTAAAAGCTTTACCTCTATGGAATAAAAGAAAGTTATGTCATTTCCAGTTAATCCCTTGCCATCTTGGAAACAAAAAAAAAAAAAAGAAAAAGGGAAAAAAAAAGGGGGAAAAGAAGCTCAAAAGAATAAGTCAGCTGCATGTATGGCAGATGCAGCTGTTGTACCTCATTCTATTAGTAATGGGGTTTGTTGATAGTATACGCAAGTAAGCTGGAAATCCTTTAAAGCTCAAGACATATTTCAAACAACATATAAACTAAACTGCCAGGCAAGGCTAAATAATTATAGAAGTGTCTGCTTCATAAATTCATTTGCATCAGACCCTGTCCCAAACTTGGCAGAGATCAATAGGGGAAGAAACCTTTGCACCAAGAGGATACTAATCTCTGAGAACTGGCCCATTTAGAGGTTGGGAGGAAACCTGCTTGTGCTTGGGAGGGATTATTGGTTTGGTTTTGTTTTGTTTTTAACCCAGCCTTTCACCTGCAGATGGCTACAGCAGCACCTTGTCAAGATAAGCTGTCTGGCTTAAATCACCCTTTGCTCTGTATCAGCAGTGGGATGAAAACACAACTTGGAATGGAACTTAAAGGCCTGGGATTTTCATCATGGTGATGTCTGTACAAGAGAGATATTCAGGAATGAATACAATTTGTATTGTATGAAGTGCTGGGATTGACTTCGTGCAGCTTTTCACTGCAAGTTCTTCTGAGTCCTCATCAGAAGTCCATTGTAGCCAACTGAAAGAGTCCCCTTTTCTGTGATTATTAGCTAGGCTTGTACTTGTCCAAAATGTCTGGTGTGAGATTTATATGCTGAGACTGCAGTATGTTCAGTCTCCAAGCACAGAACAAATCTTGATATATTTTCTATATTATTTGACCAACTTCCCTTGACTTTCATTGAGTTTAGATGATGTGAAAACTCATCAGTAACCTGTAAAGTCTCCTTCACACTTTGAATATCAGTGACCACTTTCCATCAATAACTATATGGAAACCAGTTCTTGCCAGATCAGAAACCATTTATGAACATAAATTTACATAAACTATAAATCATCTCCTTCCAAGGAATCTGTGTAAAAATCGCAAAATTGAGAAAATATGTTACACTGTTTTTTCTTATTTACCTTCTCTGATCTTAAGCATATAAAAATATTCTTCTAATCTGTCAACTGATGAATGTTCATAGACAGATTTCAACACTCAACAAATATATTACTAAAATAGGTTCCAGTTTTTAAATCATTACTGTTTCACCTATAGCCTTGTTAGTCCAGGGCTTAAATTATCCACTCACTTCTTCGTGTCACTGGAGACAATAAATATTGGCAATCACTAGTTTGGGTGATTTTTCTGTCTCATTCAAATTGTACCACAAGGTGAGTTCTCAGCGATGAACTGAATTTCCCTGAAGTTCACAGAGCTTTCGTTATCAGCATCTCTCCCTCGCACACAGGGCCCTGCATTGCTCACACAGACAGCACCAAAATGCACTGCAGAGCTTTTAATGCATTCTGAATAGCTCTTGTCATTCAGGATCCTTCATTTCATGTTTCAGATTTTCCCAGGGGGCTTTGATGTTAATCCATTTCACACTTCTAACACATCTGCTCTTCTTCTGGCTTTCTTATCTCTTCCGAGCATTCAAATAAAAAAAACTAAAATAAGAAAAAAAGGAGAAAAAAAAAAGGAAAAGAAAAAAAAAGTTTTAGCTGTCATTGTGCAGTTTCTGAAGCAAGACTTTAATGATGAAGCACACTCCAGCTAACTTCATTGATACTTGGTTTTAGCCACACAAGGAGTTTTGTATGCACAATATATCCAAGACTAACTGCTTCCCCATTACTTTGAATTTCTCTTGGCTCTTTATGTAAATGAAGAAAAAGCTGCCCGTCACAGTACCTAGAAATAAGACAGTGTGGTCCAGTGATTAGTTTTTGTACATCAGCAGGTTTTATAAGAAGAAGCCACCCCTCTCCAACAGCATCAATTAAACTGTGACCAAAACAACTTTCATGTGTAGGTGTGAAATGCTGAACAAACATTGTGCAGTGGTCACTTCTAGTTATAACGAGAGTTGCCAAAATTCAGTGTTCTGATCCTTGATCTCAGACAAATTAACTTTTCTTTCCTCAGAGGCCCAAGATTTAAAGGGGAAATAAGTTATGCTAATAAGAAAGATAATTCAGAATTCCTTATTATTCTCCGCTACACCACAAGTGAAATGTAGCTCACGTACTTATACCAGCTCTATGCAACAAGTCAAAGCTGAATGCTCACTCTCAGTCCATAGTTAGTGGTAAAGTACTGGGAGCTCTGGGTGTGAGTCATCCCATCCCAAGATTTCAGTCTAGATGGGATGAATCACCAGCTCTAGGTGTCATTTTCCACTGTCACACAAAGTTTCTGGATGACAGCTTTAGCTAAAAGTTTTACATTCAGGTAGCTAGAGCCAAGTAAAAATATTCCTAACTTTTGATTTTATCTTGGAGAATAAAAGAACTATTATAAATGTCCTTAGTTTCCTTTTTATCCTTTCTTTCCCCTTTGGCTGGGTGAGGCATTAAGGCTATTAATGATAGTCCCCATTTTAAATATGAAAATGTACTATTTCATGGTTAAACTTTGCAAGAAATGTTCTATTGTACAGTTGCACCTTATTTGAGGCATATTTTGTAGGACTGACCAAAACTGGTTGCTTAATAAAGGCAATACCTTAATAATGCTGGAAAAGAATTGTATTCAAAGCATCTCTACAGACAGGAGGTTACCTAATAACATTCTATTGTAGGCCTGTCACTGTCTATGAAAGACATGCATTATCATATAAATGAAAAGACATCTCTTTTCCATCATCTATATCCTCACTTCCCCCTAAAATATATTAAAAAAAAAAAAAAAAGGAAAAGAAAAATCTGTCCAGAGCAAACTTTAAAAACATGAAGTTCTTTGTGAATTTTTGCCAACTCTTGGAAGCTCTCTAGTAGTTTAAAACCACATCAAAATATAATGATAATGAGGCAAAAGTGACATCTTATTAGTGGGTGGATAATTAATATTAAAAAGCAAGATTATCCCATTAACAGCCTACTGACCATGACTTTCCCATGGGATGATGGTTTCTGGCTTACTGCCTTGTTTCCTGTTGTCCCAGAACTCCTGCTGAGAAGAGGGAGGTATTTAGTCACAAAACTGCTTGACTTCTTTCTGTGAAAAAATGTAGGATGTTCTCATTTGGCCATTGCAGGTGTTGGCTTGCAAAGATGTTTGAGGCATTTGTGTTGATTTAAGCATTTAAGATGATGTAGGCATTAAAAAAGTTTGTCATAAACAGTGCAATTTCTAGTAGCAGGGAAGTAAAAGGATGTGTACGAACAGGCAGGTAATGGATCTGACTAGAAAATCTGATTAATAAAACGAAATGTTATTCACATAATCAATCCCATTTGGTTCAAAAGAAATCAACTACTGAACTGTAATTACATTAAAGCAAAGACAACTTTTCTATGACGGAACAATCAGAAAATCTGATTTTCCAAATGAAACACTATACCAACAGTGGTCTCACTGCTATTTTCAGAGAAAAAAATAGTTGACAACAGCATCAATAGAAATTAAACATATGGATGAAAAGAACCATCAGAATTAAATGCTCTAATAAGGTCATGTTGATTTCTCTTTGTCAGAACTATAATTTTGTGCATAACACAGACATCTGGATAGTTAATACTTACTTTGGAAAAAGAGATATTTTGAAAATATCCTGTTCCTGGTAAACAAAATTTTCAGGTTTCAGAGATGATTGGATAGCTCTGTTGAAACAGAGTTACAGCTGTAGGCCTAGAAGTCCCAATGCTTAGGAAATTTTGGACATCTGCCTCAGAATATTCGAAAGACAATGTCTGAAAGTACAGCATAGGTGCAAAACAGTTGGGTCTTTTGTTTTGCTCAAATAGAGCCCTTTATCACTGTATTTTTTATTTCACTCAAAAATGGCTAGAAGTAGGTTAACTTTATATGTGTATGTCCATATGTATACATCTAGAATGTTAAGATTTGGGAAAAAAAAAAAAAAAGAAACAAAACAAGAAGACGTAGATAGAAAAACAATATATGGCAAAATAGACTCAACCAGAAAGACATCTTTTATTTTGTTTTATGCAGTCAAAATCCATATTCTTTTTTGACCTGATGCTGAAGAAGTCTGGGAGATATGATTTAGATATTTTGTCTTGTCCTGTTCTTCATGGTGCCAGTTGGAGTTTTACAACCCATGCAATGTTTTAATCTCCACTCCTAGTTAGAAGAGAGTTTGCGTCACACGTTTCAGTGGTAAACTGAGGCAGTGAGGACCCTGAAAGATAGAGTCCCTCAGAGAAGAAAGGGAAGGAAGGCAGCAGGCCATCAATCAGCCGTGTCTCCCTTTGGGTAAGCTGGTAACAAATGAGTGCTTCTGACTTTGGTGATGCAAACTGATTTGATATGAAGGTGCTTTTGCCAAAATAATATTGTCCATGCTGGTTTTTTTTCCAGTTAGACATAAGGAATTTTTGACATTTTCCCTGATGTCTTTAAGTTTTTATTTGCTTGCTGCTGCTGCTAGATAACAGAGCTGCTAGTCAAGTTCACGAAATGTGGTCTGAAGCTATGCTGTTCATGCTGAAGATGAACGTATGGAGGGATTTTTAGTGTTAAGTGTCTGAAGTGTTCATCATTTTTCTTTAACACATTTCAAAGAACACTGGAATTCATCCTGAACAAAAAGACCGAGACTGTAATTGTCTGGTATGGCTTAATTTTGCACTCTGTGCTACCAATATTCTTCCATGCTATCCACTTGCCTCTTTCTTTTCAGAAATAGTCACATGGCTCATAATCTTCTCTTCTGTGTCTGGTGACAATGGCCTTTGAGTCTACAGACTCATCTCCTCTGCTTTTGAATAACCTTTGTTGGCCAAATATTGTCTTTCTTGAGCTGAGTAATTTATTTTCTAGGAAACAGACAGGTTTTCTGGCTGTAATAGACAAACACTCCCACCCTCCCTCATCATTCAGTTCTGGAACATTTTATTCACTCCTTTTGCCCACAATACCTCCTAATTCAAATAGGTATGACTGAAGAATATGACTGACCTCACTTATAGGGTGATGAGAGATCTGGAATTTTTTTTGCTTCTTCACAGTGAATTGAATGACTATTAAAATGAAGAACCAAACACCTTTCTCTGACTCATATTGATATTTTGTTCCAGAATGAAAAAATAAGATAAGAATGTCTAGGACATCTGATTAGACATTAGAATTATGAACACATCTAAGGTTTCCAAAACAACTTGCTCATTTGAAGAGTAACAATACCTAAAGTACCTCAGAAACACTATTAGTCTTTTTAAGAAATGGTGTTCTCCTTCAGCTTGAAATACAGTATTTCAAGCTGAAGGAGAACACCATTTCTTAAAAATCATCAAGTTTCTAAGGAAGATTTTAACTCAGTTACCCAAATAGCCAAGTTACCAGTTACCCATATGTTCAAGATTGGATGAGGATTCTAAATAAATTTTCTAGCCTGGCAAGTGATGTTCTGTTGTAGGAGGTAAATTGTACAGACTTTATAGTCTATATTGAATTTTAGTCTCTCCAAACAAGACGGGCAAACAGCACAGAAGTTCTTAGATATAATTTTGATTTTTGACTCACTAACTTCAGATCATACAATCACAGAATGTTCTGAGTTGGTGGGACTTGACTCCCTTCTACATGTTGGAAATCGTGACAGCACGTTCACACATGCACACACTATCAAAGAAAAACTGAAAATCTTTCCCAATGCAAAATGGTCCTCCCAGACAAGGAGGTTGTTATTAAGTCAGGAACCCTGTAGACAGGGAAACCATGTGGCTGAAATGAATTTAAAGAAAACCCACACTAGAATTTACAAAAGCCATACGAACCGCAAAGCTGGAACAGAGCAGACCGGTGCCACTGGATGCTGGGAAGAGAGAAAGTTTCAAAAACGTGAAGGCAAAGGTTGTAGAGAGGAGAAGGAGAGAGCACATATTTTAAAAGGACATTTTATCCTTTGAAAACCTGTTTGCTTTGGTCTGTTACTAAAAAAATTAGGACAAGGATTATTGTCCTATTCGTTTCACCCTGTTTCATGGAACATTGTTCTATAAAAATAAGTTACTGTTATTATCATGATAAATAAAGGACAGATCTGAACAGCGCTATAAATTTTGGTAGTTTTAGATCTATTGCATGAATTTAAATGGATGTTTTTGTCACGGTTATCTATTCCCTTGACCACTCTTTTCAAAGAATTAAGGATATAGAATTTTAATATTCAAATAAACTGCATTTTGCAGCGTAATTTCTTCAGTATTTGGAAATGAAGCAGTGCTAATAATAATGATCATGCCAAAATATAAATACTAACTATAAATAATTGCTACTAGACACAAGCAAAACACAGAGCTTAGATCTTTTCATAATCAAGCTCCTTTATCCTTGTTCAGTGAGCTGTTGTATTAGGATGAGGATGAAGACCTTGAAAATTCTGACTTCCCAAATGATACAAAATCACCCAGGTCCAGAAATAAACCAGTAATCAGAGAAATGTGTCTGCAAAAAATCTTAGATGTTGTGAAGAACTAAACAAAACCAGTCTGCAAACAACATTTCCAGCTTTTACAGCATTATTGCAGTTATATCATGTTCCACAAGTTACTGCCTTCCAACCACAAAACCTTCTAAGGACACTCTTTAGCCACACCGACATACACTCCCAAAACTAATTTCCAATTAGTAAAAAAATGGAACGTGGAACAAAATCCAGACATGTAGCTGATCACTGCTATAAGGCTTAAGAGAATAAATAAGGTTATCCACACTAGAATTTGTGTACTTTCTTTTCTGCCTAGATTTGACCCTCATCCAAGATATTGTGGTGGAGAAACAGGAAAGTTTCCTGGGAATATTTTGAAATAACATGGTCATGTTTTATTTATTTCAGAGGAAAGAGAGGGCATTGTGGAAATAGTTGAATTTGGCAAGAAAGTGCAGAGTCATCCAAACCAATAGCTTCAGAGGTGAAGTTTCAGGGTTGTTTCACTGCAACTTTCAAAGATTTTGTTAGCATTAAATCTACATTCTTGTCAAAATAAAAAGAAGAAAGCAACCCCACAGTCCAAAAGATACAAGTTTCTTTATGCAGTTGCTCATCTAAATTCAAATTATTGCTCTGTCAATATTGCAGAATCTCAAAACCACTTGCAATTTCTTAATGTTCAGGTGTATTTTTCTCAGTCTTAAATTTAGAAATATTCATTCCTTTTCAACAAATATTCACAAGAAAAATATCTTGTACTTGAACTCCTTACAACAGAAGTCAGCTTGACTACTTTCATGTGCTACTCCAGTGAAGAATGGAAGAAGTTGCATGAGAAAAATACATTTTGAAAAAAATAACATATTTTGTGAATCAGAACACCCTTTCTCATTCAGCTTCTGCTAAAATGTCTGATATTTTAGGATCCTTTCCCCTTTTCATCCCCAGAATTCAGTGCCAATTCCATGTAAAATTAATAACCTGATCCAAATTAGCACTGTTTCAGGATGGAAATTGATCAAGATGACCTCCAAAGGTCCTTTGTAACCAAAATTGTTGTGTTCCTGAGGCTACTGTTCAGCATGACTTTTTGGAGGTTGTCAAAAAAGGAAAAAGAAGGAGATGTCTAGGCTTCAGCAGTCGTGTCTGGTGACGTGCAGTCAGTTGCTGATCCAAATTTACTCAATGCTCGATTATATAAGATCCTAATGGAATAGGGATATAAAACAGAAAAGATAAAATACATATTATTAATTGATATTATATGAATATAAGTAATTTATTCACCTTTAAAAATTAGAGAAGAGCTGGAAATAGCTTTAAATACAAACAAGTGGTGTGAATGGATTTTATTCTATTTTGACATATAGCTGACCTGCATAACAAAACTTTCACTGAGTCTATGCAGTATCTAGACGTGGGTGGAGGGTTGGAAGTCTTCCTTAACATATACTTGAATAATCCAGAAATAACATAATCACCTCTGCTTTACAAATCTTTACTTTTGCAAATGAGTAACCCTTTTCTTCCTCATCAATTTGGAGACCTGTACTCTCATTATTGTAGCTTATTTTGTTCATGAAATGAGCAGAGGTTATGCTGACATTATAATAACTGATCAAAAATGAGAACAGAAACAAGGCAACGAAAATAACCTAAAACTTTCTCAACAAACAAAATATAAAAGAACCTTTCTGAAACAGTTTTAAACTGTTTTTTTTTTTTTAACAGAGCCTGAATTCTTTGCATAATATAATGAATAACACACACTAGGCATTGAAAAAATAGGTCTGTAATTATACTACAGGGGCTTGGTGACACTGATAAAACATTCACCATCACCCTCTCATTGGAATTAGGCTAATTATGTACATAGTTGGGTGTCCATTAATCCTATTATTATTATTATTATTTAACAGTATTATTCATAATGTAAGGTTTCCTTCCTTTAATTTCAGACCTGTAACAATCGAGAATGTTCCATGCTTAATTAGCAGCCAAAAGCTTGAAAGTACAGTATAATGGGACATTATGGGGGCTCTATAGTGAGTTAATGACATAGCAACCAGCTAACGAGAATGAGGAATTTTTATAGTGGCATTCTAAACTGAACAGTGTGGAAGCACAAGTTGTGTCAAATAACATCATTGCCAGTATCCCTACTTAGTCTCCAGAAGTGAGATAGGTGCCAGAACCACATCTTGCACTTCTCAGAGGAGTAAGACACATACATGCCCTACCAGTGGTTTTCTCTAGTAGGAGGAAAGTTTAGTAAACTTTGAGTAAAACTTGCATTAGCAGTGCTCATCTCCGGGAGTCTCTCTAGGAGCCATTCTCTGAGACCAAAATCTATCTCAAACAATGGAATAAGGGCAGGGACAGGAGAAAACAAAAATCCTAGGCTGAAAGAGTCCAAAAACAAATACCTTTTTATAAAACTGCCCTTCATCCTGGACAATGTTAGGTTGGTCTGCAGGATGGCAGTGTTCACTATACACCATGGAAAAGATCATTTCCAGAAAGGGAGATTTTACTGAATTCAGCATAATACTGATATTTAAGTGAGCTGGACTTTACTCTTATTTTTCAGGTACAAGTTCACTGAGTAATATGAGATTTGTATACTCTACTCCCACATATAAAACATATTAATATTATTTTACTGCAACAAGGTGTTGATTTACAGAGGACAACGAACAGTCTTTAAGCAATTGTTCATTTTTTAACTGTGCAGCAAGAAAGAACCTAGTATTTTCCACAAAGTTTTGTAGTATTAGTGCTACTGCAATTCAACCTAAATTAAGCTTATTGAAGTAAGTATATTTTTACATCAAGTGACTACAGTAGCCTGCACAGAATACTCTCTATTCTACCTAATTTAGTAAAGGCTGAACTATTAATTACAACTTTGCTCTGGGAATACTTTCCTGTGTTTGTTTAAGAATAGTCAGACTTGTAATCAGATTAAGATATTTCTCTATAACAGATGATATTACTTACTTTTCAGAAATGCTTCTCCTTCAACTCCAATTCCTTACAATCCTGTGGCTTTTGTTAGAGACTTTACTCTGAGGTGGCTGCATTTAAATTATGTGAATTCTTCCTCCATATTCTCATGATTTACCCTTTTAAAAGTGCAACTTCAGACTGTTTCTGTCACTAGATATGAATCGGTGTGAGTGTAGATCTCAGGTGATAATCCTTCACATAGCTGAGACAAAACTTTGTAGGAAGAAGTCATGAAGTAGTAACCACTCTGTGTTGCATCATTTCTACCTCTGTTACCAGAAGTCTCTGGTCTGAAAACCAGCTCCTCCTTTACTTTTCCTGAGTAAAAGAACTTGGACTGTGAAAGTCAGCTCCGATTCAAGAAATTTCAAAATATTTCTTTTTTTGTTTTGGTTTTGTTTTGGGTTTTTTTCAGTTTTGTTTGGTTTGGTGGTTTTTTGTTTGTTTTGTTGTTGTTCTTGTTGTTGTTGTTGTTGTTGTTGTATTTTGATTTTTTTGGGGTTGGGTTTTTTTTTCTGGTTATTTTTTGGATTTTTTTATTCTTGTTTCCTGGTTAGTGGAACAAAACTTAAAAGCTGACATCAAGGAGGAGAATTAAAATATAAATATCTTTCTCCCATCCACCCCAAATTAGTGAGAAAAGTAGATAATATAAAACTGTACAAAAATATAAGTGGAAAGAATTATTGCCCCATTTTTCTGTGAGTGAATGGTTTTAGCATACAAATAAGATAGCATAAGAGAAAGCAAAAGGTAGATCAAACAGTATTTCATAGAGTCTCTATTGAAGAACATATGCCTCTTCTTTTTGGTAAGGATGAAGATACTACAGCAGAACAAAAAGGTTTTTCCTGTTGATGTTGTTTCCCTGCCTTCCTTGAATTTGTTTCAGTGATTGCATTTTTCTCTTCAAGTTTCTATACTGGTTTTTAGCTGAGCTGAATATAGGAAAGAGTAATTTTGATTTGCTATAAAGGCTTGACAAGACAAGTAATTGTTTACATTTGAGAATTTAACCCTAAAATCAAAATAAAACAAAATGCAATAATTTCTTATTCAAGTATTATTGGTCCTGCACATATTCTGTGTCAAGAGAAAAAGAATTACCATTTCTCTCATTCCCTTTGTGCAAATCAGAAATGAAAACTAAATAACCGGGCATAGCATGCCAAACACTCATAAATCAAATCTGCCCCCAAATAAGCACTATTCATAATAAAAATATGCAAATAGCATTGACAGAAGCCATGCAAATAATTTCAGAAGTAAATCAGGGTAAGTGGGCAGTAATAAATTTCAGTTTGACTGGAACAGCAGAAATTTAGACGAATTAGTGAAAGGTGGGAATGTTTTACAACCAGATGGAAAGACAGTAATCACCTGATCAAGTGCAACTGGACACTGCAAATTATTCCATCTTTCTCTTTAGGATGAGACATGCATGGGATATTAACCAGACTTCTTCCAGACTTATTTCTGTAAATCTTTTGGGTGGGGAAAAAAATTGTACAGAAATATCAACAACATCATGTAATGCTTCTGCATGCAAACCCAAACCAGTAACAATTAGAGATAAGGAATAAAAATCTGCTCTTTGCTGTGGAGTTTCAACAAGGCTCCCTCCATTGTGCTTGTGCAAGGGACCTTAAGATAAAATGCTAACTCCTTTCTTCCTTTCCTGGCTGCATCATGTAGGAGAAAAGGAAGCAGCAAAGACAGCCCTGACAAACACAGGCATGCCAGGGATTCTTGCTGCCTCTTTGGACAACACCTATGCTATATTAATCCTTGTACCTGATGTCTAGGAACCAGGGTGGCAGGTGTCACAGGGACTGGAAACACAGACAAATCAGGCAGTTCAATGAGACAGAACCATGAGTTTCAGTATCTAAGGCTCATGTGCTCCAGGGATCTAACCTGACTTTTAGTTTCCACACACAGTCCTAAACCACCATGGTATTTGTACAGAAGTGTCTCTGTGGCTGGTGTGGATATATTATGTTTGTGTTAGAATGGCCAAATAGAAAGAATATAACCAGCGGCTTCAAGTCTTAGGTTCTCCACCATGCGACTGAATACATGGTGAGACCCCTACACTGGAATCAAAGTTTCTTCCTAGTTGTTTGGTGGGAGTTTATGACTTACTATTTGAGTTGCTTATCAAAAAAAGAGATGGACGGTGTTTCAAACAGGAGTACGAATTAACTGTCCCTTTAAAATTTCTGGAGGAAAATAATTATATACTTCCTAAACAAGATTATTGTCCTACCTTCAGATTAGATACATCTTCAGGCAGAAAAATTTTAGCAGACCTTCATTTCTTTCTTGCCTTCAACTCCTTCCTGACTGAAAAGATAATTTTTCAATAGCTTTTTAGTTGTTGTTGTTGGCGTTTTTTTGGTTTG
The DNA here is from genome assembly GCA_013400955.1 of Drymodes brunneopygia. Lineage (NCBI taxonomy): Eukaryota > Metazoa > Chordata > Aves > Passeriformes > Petroicidae > Drymodes > Drymodes brunneopygia. Next base: position 9,979 of record VZTZ01045664.1, on the reverse strand, counting down.
TTTTTTTTTTTTCTCTGCCTTTCTTTTCTTTTTTTTTTTCTTCCAACACACAAACTTTAGTCTAATTTCTTAGGTGACTGAGATGCTAATCAAGCAACTCAAGACAGAGAGGCTAGTGAAAATAATCAAATGTGAAACTGTCCAGGGGAAACACTTTATTTTGAAGTAAAAGAGAGGAAATTGTCATTTTGAAGCCACTAGAGACAGCCTTCTTGTTACAAAGAAGACCCTGGGGAGTCACTACCTGATTTGCTCTTAGTCAGGCTGGCATCTCAGTGACAGGGCAATTGTAATTAGGATGAATAAAATGAGAGAAGTGCCAGCTCCCCAATTTGTAATTCAGTGAGCGACATTAAAGACACAGTATTATGTTTAATTTTTTGAGGAATCAGGCACTGTGCTAACAGGTAGCAGGACTTCCCCCTACAGAGATGACTTACATAAAATCTGAATCTCTTTCCATGAAGAGAACAAATACGACACAGGCAAGGGACCCCACATGGTTATGGAACTTTAGGCAATCTTCAGGAAAAGATAAGATAGAAAATCAGATATTGGGACTTGTTTTGCCTTCTGAGAAGAGTCACACAAGAGGAAAACAATGAAGCTTCGCTGACGTAACTGCTATTACGGTCTGATCTTTCATCTTTTAATCTGACTAATGAAAATTACAGGGTACAGATGCATCAAAGACCATTCCTATTTTTGCCATTTGAATCAGTAACTCCAAAACAGAATGTTTTCAGCATCATTTTCTGGGTATTTATAATTAATTTCCAGGTAAAAATAACAGTTGTTCCAGAAAATGTGCAAATTTACATATGTAAAAACTTAAAGTTCATATTTAATAACTGAACTCTGCTCAAAATCTCTTCTAAAAGTGAGATGTCATGACTCAAATAGAAAAACATGCACAATGGGAAAGTTTGCTGTCAATCTTCATTTCCAAACATGAACTAAAATTCTCGGAAGAAATTTCATCTTCTCTAAAGGTAGAAAATAAACACGAAACCTCTGCAAAGGATAAGTTCAGATTGCAAAGAATAAGTCAGGACTGTTACAAAATAATCAGTGTGCAGATTTATGTATAAAGAATATGGTTCCCCAGAGGCTGAGCTCTGGCTTCAACTCTTCATTGGTACTACAAGTGCGTATCAGGTACCCTGTGAAGACACAACCAGGGAGTGATAAGTATACTGCACATAATTTTGCCTTTTGTTTCTGTGAGTTGAAAAAAAAGCCCTGAATATGAATATAATTCAAAGTTGGAAAAGCTTCCTTTTGTACAAACATGAATGGTCCAGAAAGGCAGTGAAATATGCCAGTATATGACACACACACACACAAACATATATATATACGTACACACATATATATGCTGTATTTTCCTTTCTAAATTTACATTTTTAAATTGGAGGCAAAGGTTCCAGAAGCCTGGTGAAAATTCATATTTGAATGATACTGTGACCATCAACATGGCAGGGGCCACAAGTTCTACACAATCAAGTCCTCTGCCACAGCAACTCAAAATGATAAATACAACAATAACCATGCACTGTCACTGAGCTCAACCTTGGCCATGTCTAATTTGTAGCAGTGCCTCAGTCTAATCCTAGTGAAGTTCCTGTCTATATTACAGATTGAAACTGGTTTGTTAGCAGGTGGGCTGGGAGACAACCTTTCTGTGATTGGTCCCTCTGGCAGTTCTGCATCTGTAATGTAGGTGGACTGTCAGGGTTACTTTAAGATTTCTTTTTTGGAGCTGTCAGCTCAGTCAATGCCACAGCCATTAAATTCTGTTCAAAATATCAGTTTTCAAAGAGAAAGTCCTTTTTTGACTTGCTCCAGTTGCCTTCCTCACCTTGTTTTGTCATGAAAGTCATGAAGCCAACAGCTATGTATTGTTATTACTTGTAGTTTTGGGTTGGTCAAATTAATTTTTTCTGCTGATGTTTAAGTCTTGGCTTTCTATCTATCTATCCGTCTATTTATCTATCTATCTGTCTATCTATCTGTAAATCCATCCATCCATCCATCCATCCATCCATCCATCCATCTATCTATCTATATGTAATCTATACAGTTTTTTCCTGAACGGGGAAAGCAGCAATTCCAAACTCTGCAATAAATCCCACAAGAGTTATCACCAGATTCCACCCTTATCATCATTACATCATGGGGTTTAAAACAAAACCAAATAAGAACAATTTAAAAAACCAACCAAACAGAAGAAAACAGCAACAACAAAAAAACCCAAACAAACAAACTAAAAACAACCAAGAAAAACCCAAAACAAAACAAAACTGAAAAAAAACCCAACCCAAAAAATGCCCAAACCCAAACAAAACAAAAAACCAACAAAAAACCCAACAAACCTACAAAAAAAACACCAACAACCTCCCCCCCAAAGAAAAGAACCAACCCAAAGGTAGAAAAATATTCGTCCCTTTACAGTACATCCCCCCCAGAGATTCATAGGAAATCAACCAGAGAAGAAGACCTGTGCTTTTTGAGGGCAAAGTAAATGACACTTTAAATTTAAGCAAAGGGAAAGATAACTGGGAGGTAAATCAGGTGATTCTTATTAAAAGGGAGGATGAAGAAAAGCTCCTTGGCTATCATACCTCAGTTCCAAATTAGTAAATCTGTTTGTAAGATACTCTTTTGAAACTTCTCAGTTTGAAAAACAGGATATGAGACATTAGACAGAAAAAAAAAAGGGGAAAAAAGCCAAAACCAAAAAAACTTTTAGTCTTGTGTGCCACCATTATATCATTGTTCAGAAAATAATCAAGCTGGCTAAAATCCTGTGGCAATATCCTAAGCCCTCTGTTTTTAAATCCCCCCAGTCTTGTCACCCCATTTCACTGTGCTGAATCCTAGCAACACTTTTGTATCCAGCTTTCATCAACAACATGGTAAACTTTTCTGCTGGAACAAGGGCTCAAGGATGTCTTCTAATAGCCCAGCAACAGCACAAGTGTAAAATCTGTTAAGGTTTGATGCGAAATAATAACGGCAAATAAATAAATAAATAGATAAAGCATTGCAAATTACTGCTAGCCAAAGAAGATAAGTAGAATAAGAGGACTGGTATGAATACATCCATGGAAACTGGCTAGAGAGTATTTAGATCTGTTTTAATGAGGAAAAAGACAAGCTAATGATGTCTGGAAAATAATGGGAACATTGAATTCAACAAAATGCGTTGTGTTCAAATGAAACACATCTTCAACAAAATACTTTAAAAAAATCAGTAAATAAGAACAAAACCCTGTATCTATCACTAAACAATGAGAAAACTTCAGTAAAAACTTGAGAACCTTCAAAAGCACCCCAGTGTGAGGAATTCTGGGTATCACAAGGAATGACTAGCTAGGTCAATATTCAATACCATATAAATATCTCCTCCTACAGAGAGAACAAAATCTCCTAGGGAGGATTTAGGATCTCCTAGGATCTTCTAGGGTTACAGTCTTCTAGGGTGGGGTATGAAAAACATTTCAAAGGCAGGTGAATGATTGACTCAGTGAAACAAAATCAGCAGATGAGAGCTAAAATATAACCTATATGTTTTACTGTTGGGGCTAACATATGTATATAGTCCTAAATCATTCATAAATCATGGAAGACACAAGACCATTACTTCCATTATTCTTTGGACAGGTAGACAGCATTCACTCCACATGAGACACAGGGTGCCAAAAATCACCCTCAGTCTGTAAAAGTACATATACATTCCTGTAATTGTCCAGGAGTCTGGCAAAACATTTCAAGTGCACCCAGAGCTTCCCATGGAAGACAAAAGTAACTAATCCACGCTGCTTTCTTCACTACACTTGAAATGTTAAATGAAGTGCAAGGTGTGTTCAAAATCACTTCAGTCAACTTAATTTGAGGTGTAGGTTGGAGTCCACATTTAGGAAACGACAATGGAGAAGCCTCTGGTTCAACCCTCTGCTTGTGGGCAAAACAGAGCCTACTTGCAATGCACATTGGGCTTGTCTTGGCCACTAGCTCTTATCCCATGGTGCTCGTGACAGAATCACAAGTTCAAGGCACCCTTCTAATGAAATAAATATCCTGTGGTGGAAGAAGAGATGGGATTTTTAATGAGCTAAATCTTGGGGAGGTAACAGATAAGTTGCAGATAGACAAGGGAACATGGGTCCGGGATCACATCAAGTCTGAGTCTTGGCTCGGAATGGCAAAGTCCATGTAGACAGCCATAAATGCTACCCACTGCCTTATTTAGAGACTCCAGCTTGTAAAAGTAATCCATTCTGTTAGGGATTACACCTGTGCAGTAAGCCACAAGGATGAAAAGCTTTGCACTATTCTAATACAAATCTCCTTATTGTGTGCACAGACCAGACACAGAACTGAGTTGCTAATGTGCTTAAAATTCAGGCTCCTGGTTCCAATCAGATAAATCAGTTCTTTTTCAAAGTATAAGAGAAAAGGCTCATTTTCACCCCTGGCATAAGAACATGAAGGGGTGTAACAAATCTAGCTCCCAGTAGAGCTGAAAAATTTCTGTGAAATATTTGATAAATATTTGTTCAAATGCTTTGGGCCCTGACCCAAAAAATCATGTGTACAGATGAAAAGCAGATGAGTGCTACTAGCAAAATGAAAGGAGTATCTGTAGAAATATTCACAGGTCAAAGTCAAGCATACACTAAAACATTTCTTCTGGGTGGCTCTGCTTTATGGCTGGTATGAGCACAGATTCTAAGCACGGAACTAGGGGTACAATTTATTTCAGGCAGAGAGGAATCATTGCTATTATTGTTCTTACTGATGCTTTGCAGCCCTTATAGTGAGTGCACTTTGACTTTTATAATGTTTTTCCTTGATCTTAGTGTGGTTTGTTCTCTTGCTATGTATCACAAAGCAGCTTATGCTAGCATAACTGCATCTACAATAGCACTTACATTGGTATTTCTGTAGCAGTACATCAGGAACTGATGAGAAATAAATAAAGACAACAACAAAATCCTCATTCTCCTATATGGAACATCCAAATCAGACATAGAATATCTTCTCTCTTGTCCTTCTGCTTCTCAGAAAGAATAAAACAACAAATAGAAATAGGCAGGCAAGACTGAACATATAAAACTTCTTCGGTACATGAAGATATTAAATAGCCAAAAGCTCAGACAAAAAGAAGCCTGAAAAGATTGAGACAGATCTCTAAATTGGGAAGAATAATAACAAATGAGTATTTATTTTTTCTCATGACACAAAAATTATAGATAGTCAAAAAGAATTATCAGATGTGAAGTTCTAAAAGCAAACAAAGGAAAGAACTTTTACATAAAGCAGAATTAATTATGCAACTGGTTGCCACACTAACTTGTGGATGTTAACTGCACCAAGCAGTTTCAAGAGATGATTAGACAAATTAATGAAAGTTCTTTCTACAGGATACACAGATGTAAATACTCCAGGTGTTAAGGCTCTTCACTGAATGAAGACAGACAGTATTTGGGAAGTATTAACCTGTGCATGTTCTGGTTCTGGACTCTTTCAGGCCATTGCCTATAGGATATTGGGTTAGATAGGAGAAGGATTTAGATCATGGGATAAATATTGAAATGTAATTTGTCATGGCAGGCAAACACAGACAGGCATTTCCAGTCTCACACACTGTTGTCTCTTTATAGCAAGGCCTGCAGTGCCTACATTTAGTGTGGTTTTTCACCTCCTCTGTGTCCACAGGTCTAGTGCAAATAGGTCAGGCTAACTGCAGTCTTCTGATTAGTTTTGTTTAGCGCAGTCTGAGCTGAAGGGAAAGAGAGCTTTTGGCACTAGATGACATCTAAGCATAGAAAATTCATGGAGTCCTAAAGGGACAGGCCACCTACACCTTGGGGAATGGATGCAAAAATAAAAAGATTTGCTTTGTTGTCTGATATCTAGTTGCCAAATTCCCAAGATAGTACCTCTACTTAAGTTTAGATTTAGATTCCATTTTCATTTCAAGCATCTCTAAGTGCCTTTTCTCTAACTGTCATTAGGAGCTACTTTATAAATTTTAGCCAACTGCACTCTTTAACCTGGCAGAATTTGCCAGTTTAAATGACTTAGGTTTGTATTTTTAAAGACATCTAGATTCCATTTCACATACTCACCTTCCTGATCTTTAATGCTTTTTGGTTAATGTCACAGAGGACATAACCCAGAAAACCTGTGTGAAACTCACTTCTACAGTCAAACAACCCTCCCTTGCAAACATCTGAGAGCCTTCCAGTCTCCTTAGTTGTGATTAATGGGTCTATTCATGTGTGTAAATTTATTAACAGAAATATTCATAGAACCAGATACTAAACCAATGAGGAATGAATTAACAGGTTAAAATGGGTGTACAGAGCTGATCAGGTTATGCTCCATCTTAACTTCTTTGCAGTGACCTAAATTATTTCTTTATAGCCTACCAAAAAAAAAAAAAAAACCAAACCAAAAAGAACCCAAGAAGACCTTTCAGCTGAAAATCCTATCTGGCAGACTTCTGCCTTTTTGTTTTCCTTGTCATGGAGGCAAACTCCCATCCAGATGCTCACTCCCCACTAGTCATCAAAAGCACAGGGGCGGAAAGTAGAAAAAAACAGAAGCAAGAGATTTTGTGGGTTGAGATTAAGACAGGGATTAAGACTTATCAATTACTGTCACTGTCAAAGAAGACAGGAAAGTGAAATTAATTTATTGCCAATTAAAATAGATTTGAGTAGTGAGGAACAAAAAAGAGACAAACCTTAAGGCAGCTTGTTTCCTTTTTCTTTCCCAGAGTCTTCAGACTCCTCTACCCACATCCAAGTTGCCCAGGGGGTACAGTCAGTATCAATTTCTGGCAAAGACTTCTTGTTTTCCACCAGAACTTAAGAGACCTAACAAGAAATAGGGCAAAAAATCCCCTAGACCAGCTCCAAGGGGATGATCCAAGGATGGGTTACTGGGGTAAATGATTTCACATTGGATGTACCTGCTAGATACACTAATTAATTACCTTATAAAAATTGCAGGGATCCTTTACCATACAAGCACATAGCCATATTTTGTGCACCTGAAACCTTTCATTAAAGAATTAATCTTTATCTTACCACTCTTACCACTGTTTGGAAAATTTTGTCTTTTGTTTCCAGGCAACATCAGGAATATTTGGTCTCTTCTGGAGTGAGGTCCTTCACATGAGCATCTACCCCAGAGTGATCCTCTTGGCAGACAGCAGTGTGGGTACCTGTTCCAGACTGAGAGTCTCCATAGCATGCTGGGGGGGCTTGCTGCTGCTCCTTCCTGCTTCCTTCTCCAGTGTTTGTGTGAGTGTTTCTTACTCTTGTTACAGAAATCACAAGAAAATTCCATGGAAATGCAGAGATGAACATCACAATGGGGAAGGACATGTGGAAACATTCATTCAGGAACGTTGGGCATAGCTGGCTGCATTCCCAGTGCACGCACTCCTTGGGCAGCAAAAATTACATGCCCTCTGTGGTAAAATAAATCACAAATAGAGAATACCATCCCACATATCAAAAAGCTTTTGCTCTCAGGGTAGGTGTTTAAGATGGAGGTGAACCGTCAGTACACAATGACCAAAGATTTGAAAACATGACCTAGCCAATAGCTAGAAATCACACATCACACATAGGCATCAGCTGAGGTACCAAACACTCTCCAGAAGAAGCTGTCTCCCTGGGATACAAGTGTCCATCACTTCTTGTGAAGGAACTGGGAACCTGAGGGAGACGGGACCACTAGAGAGACCACTGGTCTGATCTCTCTGGAGAAACACAGAGTTCCTGCACTGCCAAAAGTCATCTGAAGTCAGAAATATGTGGAATCATGGTGCTTTTGTTTCTGTGAATGTCACTGGTGAAGATGTCTCCCGAGCAACTAGGAAGCCCCACCCCACCTCTGTCCACCTGGCCTGTTTCACAGCTGTGTGATAAGGGGTAAAGAGCATCCTACACAGTTCTCAAGGGTTATATGAAAAGTTAAAACAACTTTTCCTCTGTTTCCCAACAAGGAAAGAAGAGGACATTTTGCGCTATGCTTCAGCTGAAAATCTAAATGTTGAATATGAAGAAAATCTTTAACCAGTCTAAGAGGAAGAGTTCAGGCAGTGGAATAAAATACCAGAAAGGGCTAGTGTAAATGAAGAAATAATATTCAGGGCAGGATGTGATACCAAATTATTAGGGATGGAAAAAGTCTGTGAAGTCAATCTTGCCACAATGCAGGGGGATGGAATAGCTGTCCAGAGGCCTCCATTCCAGCCTTAATAAATGCGTATAGGAGAATACTGCATTGGCAGTTAAAGGAGACACCAAGGGTGCAAGCACAGAGCCGTGATATTAAAGGACAGAGACAACACTCTATTTACAATAAAATAAACATCGTTTACACATGTGTTACCAATTTAAGTGAGAATATTGGAAATGAAAGCAGGCACTGTTAGGCTACATTTACAAGAGATGTGTTTGATGGAACATTTCAACATGCTTTGATTGAGACCCCTGCTAATTTCCTTTTGAAAATTGTAGAGTAAAATGTGCTGGTGAATTGTAAAGGTTTCATCCCCCTTGATGTATTTTTGTTGAACACGACTTGCAGACTTCAAATTTTAATACTCTGTCCCTAGACTGCTGTCACTCACCATATCACACTTCTCAATTCACAAGGGCTAGAGTTTGGGGGAAAATGGCCCAAACATAATCATTGGGACACTTTGTTTATCACAGGGATATATTGTCAAAATGTAAATTTATATTTTATAATTCCCATGGGAAATAAAAAGGTGGCATTTAAAAGCGAAAACACAAACAAAAAAAAAGGACTTTTTCTTCCTCACTACCTGCCATGCTCTATCAGAAAACAAAAGTATTTCCTGATTATATTGCATTTATTTCCCAAGTGCTTCCTTCTCCTTCATAGGACCTTTTTCATCAGGGTTTCAGAAAAATGTTATGCTTTTCTTTCCTCCCTAAGTCTGCCAGTGTTCAAACTTACAGATGGCAGCATCCTTCTCAGACGTCATTTTCATTGCTACAAACTTCTGTGCCTCTGGAGGAGGCCAGCTTATGGTTCTGTTATGCCACTAATGAGTCTCCCATCTCTTCAGCAGTAAACAGTCTTTTTACTAGTCAATATTTGTGCTGCATTGTGCACACAAAATCCTATGAATCTTGCCCCCACTAGTGAGCACATTTTATGGATATAAATAGATTTTTTTGTTGTCTTCCAAAGACTCAGGATTACTGGCTTTTTTTGTGTATTCACAATGTCTTGTGTACTTAGATCATAAATTTTCCATGAAAAATGGATGCCTGTGGCAGTGGGCAATCTAACTATCTGTATTATTTATTCAGTTTCTCTGGAGCAAAAACTAAATATATTGACTTTTGGCTAGTTAGTTGCGCTTGGTCCTTGTGATTCTACCTAGAATAAAACACAGATCGAGGTCATTTAAAAAGTGTGAGCTTTTCCAGGAAAAGCTCAAATTCAATATTTCTTAGTAAACACACTGGACTTCACTGTAAAAAATGAATGAAATGGGTTCAAGGAAGATCTAATTGGATATATTAGTATTCTATGAATGTGGGACCATAGTATGGACACAATAAAGTACAAGAGACTCTTAATTTATACTTGTTGCTATACAGGATCACCAGGTAAAACTAAATAGAACCCTGTTTTGGCAATGTCCTGTGGAAATAAATAAACACTTTTTCCCAAACATATAACCTGAAGTTTAAGACATAAGTAATAGCAGGAAGGGTTTATGAACTAAATAAAATTGGCATAAATAAAAGCTATTTGCTCCCATTTATGACCGTTCTTGACGTGGGGTTTTCAGAGGAGCACCAGGACAGGTCTATTGAGTTGCACTAAGGCATCTGGTCACATTGTAGCTATTCTAGATTTATTACGATGTATTTCAAATGAGAATTGGATTTTTGTTGCAGTGGTTTGTGTC
>VZTZ01045660.1:0-63247 GCA_013400955.1 Drymodes brunneopygia | reverse complement strand
AGACAGCCCTCGGCTGCGAGGAATAAATGGGAATAAATCAAAGTGGGGGCTGCTCCGGGCAGGGGGTGCCCGGGGCCCGCCCCGCTCCGCCCGGGAGCGCTAGAGCGGAGACGGGGAAAGGCACTGTGCAAACTTTTAATGAAATCACCGGCGGTATCGATTTTTGTGGGTTTTTTTACCGCGCTTCAGACATTGGAAAGTGTCCCTCTGGGGATGGGGGAGGGGGCAGAAGGCAGCGGTGCAACGCGAGCTGTATTGGATATTGAGTTATTTAATATTTTAGAAAATCAACGGCGTCTCTGAGGGTCCTCCAGAGAGGAAAGGACTCCGTGGGGGGGGTTTGAGCCAACCCGCAGAGCTGGGCTTTAGCCGTGCAGGTATCAGTTTGCAGGCCCTTCGTGGAGCTCTGGGGGCCCGTGTTATCCCCCGGCTCTGCCCCTCGGACAACGCGTTCGTGAAGTGCCACATCCCCACATCCGAGTATTTCCTACTTGCCTCTTCTCCAAACTGTTTAGAAATTACTAGTAGCGGATAAGTAAATTGCAAGTAAACCTAGTGAATTAGGATGATTCTCTATCAGTTTAATTTATGTTTTATAGTTAGTTTAGCCTTCTGATTTGATTGCCTTAGTAATGTGAATTGCCTACAGCTGCTGATGATACAGCTTTAATTCTGTTTTAAAGGTCATGTAAACATGTGCCTGTAGCATAAGGAATGCAAATTCAATTCCCTTTTAATGCTTCCTCACATTCACTTCACAGCCTTCACCTAGAAAATTAGCAGGATTTAATAGGGAACCGTGTGGCTGTTGTGATTCCATTAAAAACCTCTCTCCCCCCCAGGCGTGGCTCTCCCGGGCCACCCCACGCCCGTGACGCGGACACGGAGGCGCTTCCCATACCCGTTTTGGGGGAAATCGAGGCATTTTCCGCTCATCCCCTTCACCTGGGAGCTTTAGCTGCAGGTAACTATCCCGGAGCTGGAGAAGCCGGCGGCACCGGGAATTACCACAAAGCATCACCCAGGTGTGCGTAAGGCTGTAGTGCAGCCGCGTGTTCCTTACGTCACGATGCTGGGAAAGAGAAAAATGGATAAAAATTCTAGTTTTGGGCCGAGCTGGGCTCTCGGCATCAACAGGAGGAGAAGCTGCGCCGCGATGCCAAGGTGATAGGTGTAAACGCGAGACGCCTGCGCCTTGAAGACGGGCATTTTCGAATTAATTTTTAAATGCAGCCAGACCTGAGTTCATCAGAGATTCCTTCACCCTACTGCAGGAGAAAAAAAGAAAAAAAGAGAAAAAGGTAGAGCCAGAAAAAAAAAAAGTTATTATACCACTGTCTTCCCCCTGGTTCAAAGGGTTTTAGTGAAGTTGCTGGGAAGTTTCGCCTTTGAACGGGCAGGCTCTAACGAGCGGGGAAGAGCGTCAGAAAAAGCTACTCTGGAGTGGCTTTGAAAAGGGAACGATCTGCCACTGCAAGGCGAGCCAGGGCGAGAGGAGATTCCGCGGCCCCTCCGGCCGCAGGGACCCGGGCGGCTCCGGGCGAGCGGGGCCGGCAGCGCCCGGGGAGCTGCACCGGGACCGGGGCACCGGGGGGACCGGCCCCGTGCACCCTGCGGGCTCCTTCGCTGCGACAGCGGTGTCGCAAGAGGTACCCCCGCACCCCCGGGGTGTTTCTCTGCGTTTAGGGGGGGCTTCTGCGTTATCCCAAACACATCCCGTCCGCCCGCGGGATGAGGGCAGCATTCCTCCCCTTCATCTTCATCGTTATCGCCCCAGCCTTCATCCCCATCACCTGTGCCTCCCCACCGGCATTCCCATCTCTGCCTTCATCCCCATCACCCCCACGTCCCTCTACCTTCATCCCCATCACCTCTGTCTTCATCCCCACCCCCCTGCCTCCCCAGCCCTGCCTGTGCCAGGCCCCGCTGGGCCACCCCACTCCCCACTCGCTGTGAAAAGGGTTCAGTCGCCCTGAGGTGCTCCCGGAGGCCCAAGGAGCCGCGGTGCTGAGAGCACCTGCCCCCTCTCCTTGCAGTGGCAGCGGGGAGCTCGCCCTGTGCCCGTCTCTCTCCTCAGCAAAAATGAGCGTTTTTTAGCAAAATCGGAATACTTGTAGTAACAGCTCATTGGTGATTCTGCTAATGTTGCACACCTCATTAAATAGCCCCAAACACAAGGCGGTTTAAATGACTTTATTGAATTAAAAATAGCATAGGAAATCACCTATGGTACTTTCATCAAATAATTACTGTAAACTCTATACATACAGCGAGAGATCCCTTTTAACAAATCCATTCCTAAAACACGGGGGGGTTTTGCTTAATGGCTGAAACAACTTAGAGCAGCACAACTGGCTTAAAACATTGAGCTACACTCGGGCACTTCCTAATATGTTCCTGTGTGTTTCCCTGAGTGTTTTTCTTCCTTATCTTTTTTATATCTGAAGTTCTATTCCCCTCCTCTACTCCATGTATTTGATCATTTTTTCAAGTCCCTTGGCTGAACCAATCTCTTTTCATGCAGAGGATAAAAAGAGAAAAACTTCAAAGTAGGTTCAGGTAATTAACAGCTGAGGGGAATATAATCTAAACCATAGGCCCTGCTTTGCACCCAGGTCTGCTTTCAGAGCCAGCCGGCAAGGGAGTGCCTATTCCCTATAGCATCCAAATCTGCTTCCTCTGAACAGCTTTGCCAGGCCTCCAGTTATCACATCTGCATTTCAAACACCATGTCTCTGGCATTAATTATTAATTAGCCTACAGTCACCCCAGAGGATTTAAGTTCCAGCCTGCACATACTTATTCATTGACCTCTATCTTAGTTTTTGTTGGAAAAAAACCCACTAGAATGCTTAATAATTTCCTTTCTCTCAGACCCTCTGTTCTAGTTTCATGGCAGGGAAACAGTATATTTTGAGATGGAAAATCACAGGGTTGTCTAGAAATTTGTTTAGAGCAAAACGCTATGTCAAGAGTTTGAACAAACCGTTTCAAAAGATTTAGAAGGAGTTTTGCTGGAGTATTTTTACCTTTGACAAATGAATTTATGGATTTCCCAGGACTGAGAAATGGTGGAGACAAACGCAAGGCAGTTTGGCTCTGCTTGGAACAGTGCTCTATGTGCACTTTAAAAATACAAACTGGATTTAATCACTGGGTAGCACATTTAGAGGATCAGACCAAGGCAAACGTTTCTGGGGTTACCCTGCTATTGACACTGGTAAGAAGGAAAATAAAAATGCTGTTGCAAGGCACAGGAGTGCTTGGGCATTAAATCTGAGCTCTGTCCTCAGGAATATGGAGCTGGAGGAGCCTATTTTTGTGTCAGTCCCGAGGTGGTTTGGGAGAGGCTCTTTAGCCATTAGAATAAGTACATATCTCACTGCTGCTTTCTTTGCCATTTTGCATCTTGAGATTAAGGCTCCAGGAGTAAAAAAATCAGAGTAATCAGGCACAAACTGAGTTATATGATTCTCTTTTTCTCAAAACTCCGTGAAACCTGAAGTATTTGTTAGAGTTTGGATGAGCTGTTTGTTGGATACTCCCTTTTGTTAATGGATTTTAATATCTCACTGTACCACCCCTCTGATGAGACCTCTTTTAATTCCTCCTGCAATTGCCCCTAGACAAACTTAAAAATATCCCCGTGGTTCCTCATTTTTGTTTGTGGTGGTGCTATCTCTGATCATCATTGAAACATGAAATATTGCTCCATTTTGCTTCCTAAGGAAGTGTTTAGTCTGTAATCACGAGGTCAGACTGGTTGACTTCTGTGCCAGCCTAGAATTGATTTTTGAAAGCGTTTAATCTACGCCTAAGACTCTTTGAATTCCTATTTAGTGAAGGATATGGAAAAGAGCTCTGAGACACAAACATTGGTACTTAAACTGCTGGGCTATCTCGGGAAACAAAAATGCCTTTTTCCAAAATTGCAGCTCAACCAGCCCTTTCTGAAAATCATAAGCCTGTGCTGAAATGAGCACCTGAAAATAGATGTAGGGACCAAAACTGTTGACTTCCATGAGGGATCTCTCTCCTCAACCTCCCTGAGAGTTTTGAGGAGTTGGTTTGCTGCTGCTCTTTTATTATTTTCACATTTTCTGGGTAGATCCGAGGAGCATTCAGCATTCAGTAATAACTATTCTTTTCCTCTGCTTCAAATATTTAGAATATTTCTTCCATTCAATTTAAACAGCAAAAAGTGCCTGTATTTCACAAGGAAAAGAGGAACAGGCAATACTTCAAATTTAATTTCCAGGAAGATGGTTCCCATTTATAAAACAACAGATTGTATCTCGATGCTGGAGAGGGAGGTAGATCCAGACTATTTTAATAAGACATCCAGGACCTTTTAATCACTTCTGCAGTGATACTAATACCAGTAATAACAGTGATAATGGAAAAAAAACCCTGGTGTGAAACCAGGGCTGGAATCTGTTCTCAGTAAATGTCAGAATGTTTCTGAAATTAAAACTTAGTGTTAATGTAGCTCTGTTCCATATGAATATTAAAGAGGAATGGGGACTAAATTTCTGCCACAGCAGAGTGAGATGTTGTTTTAGAAAACAACCACATGGCAGCTCGATCTGCAGGGATGGATCTGGGGTGATTTTTGGGGATGGCTGAGGCTGAGGGCAGCTGGGCTGGGTTTGAGCCCCTCTGCTGCTGCCTCCTCCTTTTGCCTTTTGTTTACATTCATTGCCATTTATTAACCAGGTCCTTGGGATAGAGGTTCCATGCCCCAAGATTGGAAAGCTGTTACCAGTGCTGTTAAATTGCATTTCTGTGTGGTTGTAGAGCCAGGAGTGAGGAAAGCATGAATGTACAGATACAGTGGGTTTGACATGTTGTGAAATATTTGTACTGTTCGTGTTAGGAGAGATGAATTTCTATAAGAAGCCTATTTTATGCTTCATTTTATATATATTTGCATTTATAGCTTTCTGTTAAAGCTTAAATATTTTACTCTGTTGGTGAGATCTAACCCTTGGCAAGTCTGGAAATGCTTTGACCTCCATTCTTATTACACCCTTCACTTTTTTTTCCATTTAAAATAACACCTGCAATAGTTTTCCAGCCGTGCCTGACATCCACCAAGGGCTGAGCTTGAACTGCATTTTGTATTTCGAATGTTTCACACGAACATGTTCGGAATTCAGATTTGGAGGTTGCAGATCACTTTTTATGTAGAGAAGCCACATGGGTAATTCTGATTTTCAATTACTTGAAGAGTGATTATGGTAAAAGACTGTTGATTCCTTGTGTGTTCGGGCTCCATGGGCATCTCTTGATGAAACCCTGGATGCAGGTTGAGGGAATCTTTGCCACCTGTGCATTTGTAGGTGGGAACAAAGCTCTTGTGAAAGGGGTGGGTGAAGGTGGAGATGTCTGTGGGTATTGCTGTGTCAGCAGAAATGGGTTTTTTTTGGAGTAAGAGGAGAATGTGGGGCTGGACCTTGAGCTGACATCACTGGGCAGGGTGGTGCTGGAATCTGGGGAGCAAGGCTGGGTTACAGGAGCTGAGGATGTGGCAGTGCCACCAAAGGCTGCACGAGTGACAACAGAACGATTCTGGGTGATGTCTGCAATAACCGACGCCTCTCGAAGATCCTCGCACTCCTCGGTGGTTTTGCCTGGCAATGAAAGTGCCCTGGATGAGCAGAATTGATGTGATGAGGGGGTGAACAGGGAGGGTCAGTGAGGAGCCAGCAGATTCCTGTGCCCAGGAGGTGCCACAGATCCTCAGCTGTGGGACAGCAGGGGATGAGTGGGGACTTTGGCACAGTGACAATCACCCAGGTATTGCTGTACTCAGCCTAAACCCTGAGCTCACTGTTTCCCTGACTACAACCAGACCATGCCCCGTCCTCCCAAGCTTTCCTTTCAGCCACATCAGCCCTAAAACCCCCAAAGTGTAACATCCTCAGAGCCCCTGCTGACCCTGCCTGGTGCCTCATCCTGCACTGAACTCACCCTGCACCGAGCAGGGAAGGGCTCAGGCTGAGCCTGGCAGCCCACAGCCCCAGCTCGTGGGCAGCTGCAGAGGGTTTGGGGGATTGTTCCTGCCAGGCAGCCCCTGGCACAGCCGGGCACACCCTGCTCCTGCTCCTGCTCCTGCTCCTGCTCCTGCTCCTGCTCCTGCTCCTGCTTCTGCTCCTGTTCCTGCTCCAGCTCCTGCTCCTGCTCCAGCTCCAGCTCCAGCTCCTGCTCCTTCTCCAGCTCCTGCTCCTGCTCCTGCTCCTGCTCCTGCTCCAGCTCCTGCTCCTGCTCCTGCTCCTGCTCCTGCTCCTGCTCCTGCTTCTGCTCCTGGCTCCTGCTCCTGCTCCTGACCCGCCACCTCCACCCGGAGCACTGCTCTGGGCTGGTCACTGAGCCCCTCGGCACTGCTCCTGTGGAAAGTTTTAAAAACTTTTTAGAGTTCCCCATCCTCCCACTTACGTATTTTCCTTTCTTTTTCCTATCTTATTTTAGTTTCTCTTTCCCCCTCCAAGCAAAAATCGCCAGGGCTCCGCTTACTGCCCTTGCTGGGAGTTTGCAGTGCAGTGAGTGAATGGGGCCAGGTTTAAGGTGAATTGTCACAGTTTGGGTGACTTTGACCAGCTGGAAGTCCCAGCCCATTTGGTTGCAAATAATGTGCTTTCTACAATTAAACCTTTCCTCACCAAAATCATAGAATATTGGAATGGTTTGGGTTGGAAAAGACCTTAAAGATCATCTCATTCCAACCCGCTGCCACAGGCAGGGGAAAAAAAAATATGAACAGCATTTTAAAAGCCATTTATATACACAATCCAATGACCAGGGATGATATTTTTATTGGGAGTTTTTGGCTTTCATTATCATTGCTCTAAGTTTTGAAATCACAAACCAGTGTGTATGTGTGTGCCATGTAACTGCTCCCACCAAATCACATGTAACACTCCACAGTAATTGTGTTCATAATTATGGAGTTAATTGAATTTCTGCAATAGTTAAAAACGGGCACATAAAAGTCTCTCAAGATTAAATGTTTTAGTTAGGGAAGAATGCGCTCTTTTGGAATATTGAATAAAACAAAAGCAGTTCTCACATACAAGTGAGTTTAAGACTGATAAAATAACCTCCCAAAATGAACCTTGTCCATAAATGCTGTTCCAAACTGGGGGGGTCACAGAGAAGCCAGGGATTTTTGTGCTCTGAGAAGGAAAAGCAGCGTGAACTGAGGTGTTTGTGAGCTGGAAAGCCACGGTAGAGGAGCTGCAGCCTCTGCATCTGCAAGGCTTGGGAGGTATAAGATTGCTCTAAAAATGCTCTGCTGCCAAATTAGCCCTGCTATTAACAGGGCAATACTGGAACAATGTGTTAGAAAGTCAGATTTTACTTTAGCGTTTGGAAAGGAGTGGTAACTCTTTCTTTTTTTAAATTTTTATTTTTATTTTGTGATCCCGTTGGTGTTTTTGTGCTGCTTTGGGCTAACTTAACTCACTGATTCCACAGAGGAGTCATGAGATGTAAAACCATGGAGAATGTGGACCTGTGGGTCTGCTGTCTTTGTCTAGTTTGTTAACAATTGATTTATCTTTGGAGAGAAAAGAATAAGGGGAAGAATTCCCAATATGTTTGATATACCTGGATATCTCACTATGGGCAGAGTCATCCTGAAAATGAGAAAGGATTGATAAAAATGTATTGGACTCTTCTCTTCTCTTCTCTTCTCTTCTCTTCTCTTCTCTTCTCTTCTCTTCTCTTCTCTTCTCTTGCATAATCACTCCATTTTTTTTCAAGGAAAATAATTTTTAAAGTTTACTTATGACAAGAACAGTCAAACATTTTCAACAATAAAACAATACACATTTGTTAAAAACAGCCCCAAGTGTCAGCTAGCACAGCAATGACCCAGCCCTGTAGGAAACCCAGCTTTAATACCCCTTTTCCAAAGGATCATGTGTGGAGTTTCATTATTTTCTGGTAAGATTCACAGGAGACTGTTTCTTTTAATATCCTGTTTTTCCTACTGATGAGATTGGCTTGAGCGGGTAAAATATAAAATATTGATAATTAGACCTCAGGTCCCTCATGTTTGGCAGCTGAGAGTTTCCATTCACTGCTCTTTTTGTTAAAAGTTGCCCGTTCCTTTCGACGACCGGGCTTTATTTTAAATATTACTGATGTGAGCTGATGGAGTAAAAAATAGATGAAGTCCCCCCAAAGTCCCCCAAAGTGCAGGGGCTTTATTTGTGTGGTTTGTGCCTCAGCAGCCCCGCTCCCCTCCCCCAGCAGAGCACTACAAAGCGTGTTGTACAGGGACTCCATTAATCCTACATTTCCTAGATGGTATCTGAGGCACAGTGGGTTTCCACAGAAATTAATTTGTCCTGACAACAGGCCTAAAGATTGGAGTCCAGGGATCACTTGGCAAATTCCCTTTAAACTGAGCACAATAATAAACAGAAAGCTGATAACGACAGTTCTGAAAGACCACACAGAGGCCGGAGCGCGAGCGCGGGCGCTCGGTGTGGATCCGCGGGTGCCTCCGATAACGGAGCCGGGAGCTTCCACGCCTGATAGGAAAATGAGCCCCCTGATTTATGCACACTTTAATATCCCAGCGCTGGGCAGGGCTCGCTCCAGCTCCTACGGGCGTTTTTAACTCTTTTCTGGAACGGAAACAAAAGTTCGAGGCTGATCCGGTTCAGTCCGTTCTTATTTAATTTTCGTTTTAACAGCTCCGGGGCCATTCTTTGTTTTAATACAGCTCTAATTTCCTCAGTGCATCTTCCATGCATAAACATTAGCAAAAGCTGGGCAGTGGGTAAGATTGTATTTCAAGGAATGAACTGAAAAAGTTCTCCATCTAAATCTATTTTCTTTGAGATGTGGTAGTTTAGGGTTCAATCATCTCCTATGTGGTAATTCCTTCTTAAAAATAGTAAAAAGCATTTTAGACAGAGTTACTGCCTGTTTGCTTGGTTTTATTTATCTTTGCCTTTGCTTCTTTAAATGCTGTTGTTTTCCCAAAGTTAAGGGATGGAAATAAATACTGATATGGGAAGTGAATAAACAAACACTCAGTGGATATTTTAGAACTTGTCAAGATAAGAGCATTTCAACCCCTGATATTCATTAACATAGAATTTAGAGTTTTGATGATAATTAGGATTTGTGGCGTGTCAGTAAAGCTCTGCCAGTTGCATCTCTGGAAGAAGTAATCATAATATTAAGAGTTAGGACTGATAGGGTGATGCTGAGTAAGGGAGACGTTGTGTAACTTTTCACTGTTTGAGCACACGCTATTTAATGATTTAAGCAACGAGTTTAAAAAGGAGGACAAGCTAAAAAGATGTGTGGAAAAATAGATTTTATTATTGAAAGATACCTTGAAATTAAAGGCTAATTTTGTTCTCAGAGTCCAAACTATGAAATAACAGCCTATGATGCAGAGGGGACTGTGTACCTCTAAAAGGATGATCCTAAAGGTCTTTCCCAACCTCAGCCAGTCTGTGATTGTCCAAGGCAACCTTGACAGGTATGGCTGTGCACCTGAACTGCAGGAGTTCTGTTTGATCACTGTTAATGGGGCAGATGTTTCTCTGGAGGTGAAAACCCAGCAGCTGAGACCTCCAAACTCAGTGATCCTTAAACACAATGCCTCCTCCACAAGCTTTCCAACCTATGCAAACACTGCAGAGCTGGAGGTGAGCAGTGATGAGTTGCTGTGGATGGGTCATGCCCAGGAGGGATGGGCAGGAGCAGGTGGGTGATCCTTGCCCATCCCTCCATCCCTGCTCCCAGAGGGGTGGCAGGGTGCCAGTGGCTGCCTGGTTACAGAATTGGAATGTCCCTGCCCTTGGCATTTGCCATGCAGAGGGTTTATAAATAAAAAAGCTCTGTCTCACGTGCTTTTCCAGCACAGCCAATGCCCAAACCACCCCTGACTTTGATAAGGGCAGCACAGGACTCGTTAGGTAAGAGCTTAACGAGCTGAGAGGTGGGACTGCGTCATCCTGGCAGAGCGGGGTGTTTGCACCCCACCTCCCTGCTGAGGAATAAACCCTTTCACTTTCGGTATTGACTCCAAATTAGTTTGTACACTACAAATTAATCAATTACCGCCGCTGCATTTTGGCGATGAAATCCAGGCGGAGCAGGGCAATTTGTATTTGTCACACTAAAGGGACTCTATTGTACAGAAAGGCAGAGGATTTGAGAACAACTGGGTTTAAAGCTGCCGAGCTCCTCTTTCTGGAGCCTGCTGCAGGAGTAAATTGACTGGCTGTGCCTCTTGGTTCTGCAAAAGAACAAACCCAAAAACTCCCCTCCACTTTTTATATCAAAACCGCTCCGTGCATTTCAGCGTACGAGCTATTGGTTTTTTTGAATTTGGATCAAATCAGGCATTTTTCCCCCAGCAAATAGTCCTCCAGTGTGCTTTATACATTTGATTCAAAGGCCTGTGTATTATTTGATGTTCTTAGGAGATAAACAATAAACTTTTGAATATGTTTTTTCCATTTGAATACAAGCCTAGGGATGCTTCACCCTGCATCCTAAAGCCTGATTTCCCCTGGGACTCATTATCATGCAGCTCACATGTTCAGTCACCTACACTGTTGAACTTACTATCAAATAACCTTCGAAATGTTACTAGTTATTACGTGTCAGAGGGCAGATTTATGATAAACTAACTTTGAAACAAAATAATGAATTCTCAGCGTTCTGTTTCCAGCAGCATTTCTGGTAATTTGGCCGGATTTAAATTTTAAAACAGTAAGTTGCCTTTTTCTCTTATTCTGTCATATAAAACAGCTCCCTCCCCTCGTGAAATTTCTCCCTCTTTAAATATGGTTTACGAGGATTTGAACAGTGCCTATAAAGAATAAAACTGAGAACATTTGTCTGGGAGCTACCCAAGTGCCCACTGGAGTTCATTTGTGATTAAACCTGCAGAGCTTTCTAACTTGGTGAAAGTTAAATTAACTTAACCCTTAGCAGAGCCCACCTGTACCCAAAACACAGCTGGGCAGTAGATGTTTGCAGACAGAAATATTTCCTCCTCATGCCTTTTACTGCCAGTATTTTACAGTTTTGAATGGTGTTCTTGTATCAGGGTGACAAAAATCAAAGGTGTTGCCTTCTCAGAGAGCTGGTTTAAGGCAGACCAGAAAGGTTTTCCAAGAGGGTACCCTGAATTTCAGCCCCCAAAGTCCATATTTAGGGAACTAAATAATTGGCCAATTTTCCTGAAGGCTGAGCATGACTTGAGGGGATCTGTGGGCACTTGGCCTCTTTCAAATGGCAGCCAGAGCCACCGTGACTTTTAAAGAGATTATATCAGAGGGAGGAAATACAGGTAGATAAATGCCACGCACCCGTTTTGCAGCTGATTAGAGGAGCAAACATCTGCAGGTGAAATTTAAAAGCACCCCACAATGTCAAAAATAAAGTCTGGCTAATTTGGGGAAAAACCATTGCTGCTCTCTTGGCATCAGTGGGGTTTTTGTGGTCGTGTTTCAGAGGAGCACGGGGCAGATTAATGTCTGCAGGATTTTCATCTCCTACCAGACAAAGTCGAGGCTTTGAGATAGTGCTGATCTGTGAGACTGCACAGAAAGTGCCTGACCCGGGGTGGCTCTGTGAAGCTGGGGATAGAACCTCCATCTTCAGGGCTCTCTCTCATCTCCTTTGCTCCCCTCGCCGTGATTATGGTTCTCCAAGGGCACCACGGGCAAAAGTTCCCTAGCAGGATATCTATTAATATTTATGCAGCAATTCAGGAGGTAATGCATTGTTAAAATACAGGTTGGAAATGCACCAAATTTAATCACTTTTAGCACTAGAAATTATCTATTTCTACGTCAGATAGAAGGCGGGGGGGGCATCATTATGATATTTTATTTTTTATCCAACTTATTTTCCGGTTCCGACGCGGCTTGAATTAAAGGGCAGTAAATGAGCTTGTGCAGATAAAGTTTTTCTAAGGAATTTCTCTGTGAAATTTAATGTGAGGAGTTAAAAAATATTTAAAGTGAGCACTCAGTCAGTCAGAATGTGCAGGGATCAGCCGTGCCACGTCAGCCAGGCCCTGTCTTCATGTGCTGGATCTGGTGTGCACAGAGACCACTGGGATTTGCCCTTTGCTTCCATGCAATTCCTCCTGCCTGCACGGAGAAAGAATATTTTTATCACTGATATCACTTCATTTTTGCAGCTGTCTGCTGGCATCAGGTTAGTAATATAAACTCTGTCAGAGAGCAATCTCTGCCTTCCTCAGGCGGCAAAATCTACAATTATTATTTAGAGTTCACCTCCTCAGAAAGTGGTCCTTCACTGAAACTGTTCGACCCCAAAAAGAATTGTTAGTTATTGTTACCTGAGGACCTCCTACTGCCTTCCCTTGGCCAAATAAGGCTCTTTTTGTTTTGAATAGGAGTTTTTTACTAAGACCAAGCTCCGAGCTTTCATGCAAGCAAGATAAATCCAGAGAAAGTAAAATATTAATTAAAGTGTATTAAGAAAAAATAAAAAAAGAAAACGTTTGAGAGGAGCGTGGTGCTCAAATAGAGCACTTTTTTTTCAGGTCACTTGGCTTTCTGATGTCATTTCTGGCAGCTTCGTTAGCCTGGCTCCATCACGTTCTGCTCCGAACGATAACGTGATGGGAGATGATCAAAGTGAGAATGCAAAAGGCTCAGGACATTTAAAAAATGTTCTATTCTGGAAATTGTTCTAAAACTATAAACAGATTACATTAAAAATCTGTCTTACCCAACATGGTTGCTCATCATCCTTTTTTAGAAGGAGCTATTGAGAAGTTTGGGTAAACAGCCTTGAAGTCTTTATGATGGCAGGCTGGAAATTTCTCCGGAGTTTTCGGCAGCCCGAGCCCCTGTGAAATGGAATGTAACCCATTTCTGCTGTTAGGTGCCTTGTTTTAATCTTGCTACTTGAAAGTGGCAAAGCATATGGGTCAGATCACCCACTCCTGCTAATGGACACAGCTCCCTGGACTTGGGTGTCCAATTATGCCAGCTGAAGATCTGGCTGTTGCTGTGCTTTATTTCCTTATTTTTCTTGTCTTCCCGATCTCTGACCCTTCATCAAAGGAATGCTGTCTATAATATGATAATAATATGAAATTCTGAGCTCCCTTTCTGACAATATACCCCAAAGGATTGTCAGGATGCTCTCACCTTCATGGGAAGAGCAGCTGATGAGCACTTTCAGCCTCAGGATTGTCTTTTCCTGGCACAGGGAGGAAGTTGGGTGCCTGTCCCTGGCCTTATGGTGGGGTATTAACCATTTCTGCATCTCCAAGGAGCAATTGCTCTGTGGGCTAAATGAATAAATAAACTCATTGACAGGTCAACAAAACTACAGGGAGGCCATTCTTCCTGACTTTAGCTGTATTTTAGTGCTCAGGAAAGTGAGAAATTTGTGAGTTTTTAAGCACTCCATTCTTTGGTGCTCTCAACCAGTGTGAGGATGTGGCTGAAGCTGGAGGCAGAAACCCACAGGCACTGTGACACCTTGGCTAGGGAATGGAGCTTCAAGGGAGGATTTTGGTCTCCAGGCAGGATTTGACTTTCTGTTTTGATTTATGGGCTGAATATGAATGTGTATTTTAAGGAATCATTAGAGTTTGTGCTTTGAAATGTGCAGGTTTGTGTGGGAAAGGGTGCCCGGGCTCCTTGCACAGCCCCACTTCCTTCATAATGGCAGAAAAAAATGGCAGAGAATTGCCTGTAGGAAGAAAACCCTTCACCTCAGGCTCTTCACACCAAATAAGTGTTGGGATGGTCAGGAATGGCATGATCCATGAGATCTCTCCAGTCTACTCCAGGCGTTTTTTTATTTAAATCAGTTTTGGTGCTGTTGATGGGGAAACGCTTGAGAAGTGTTGGGGTTTGTAGGTGCAAATAAAGAAAGGCACAGCAGGAAGGAGCTCAGCCAACAACTGGGATGTCCTTAATGTTGGGAGAGGCACATCAGGACAATCCCCTGAAATCCACAGTGAGGGATTTTGGCACCTGCCAGGCTCCCCTGTCCCCACCCTGCTGCAGACTGGAGCTCCTCTCCTTGGGTGGCAGCAGCCCTTGCAGCTGGTGACCCTCATTTGGTGCCCTTTGGCTCTGCCTTCGCCCCAGCTCTTATCATTTGGGTAAATGCTGTTCTTGTTTACAATAATGGGAATTTGGAGCAGCCCCTCTGCCATTTCTCCAGCACAAATATTGCACTGGGGGTGATTCCCAGATCCTGCTTGGTGCAGATGGAGCCTGGGAGGTGAGGGAGGCTCCTTCCCAACATCCTGACATCCTCCCCCAGGGCTGTGAGCATCCAGCCACACAATTCATCTGTGAGATGGGGGAGCTGCCCTTGGTCTTTTTTCCCCCTCTCATCCAACAGCACTTCCCTTCCCAGCTCCAAACCCAGCTCAGGACCCATGGATGCAGCCCCAGTTCCTTCCCTGCAGCTCGTGGCTGTGGGTTCAGCCTGGAGAAAAGGCTGCCTGGCCATGACAAACTGTGCACTGGCTCCTTGATTTGTGTAAGCTCAGATTTTCCACTAATTCACTTCTATATCCTGGATGAAAAACACAGCCCCAGGGCTGCCATAAACCATGGAGCTGCAGGAGCCACAAAGGGCCGTCCTGGCAGCTGGGAATCAGTGGAGCATGCGGAGCATTGGGACCAGGGCAGGACTCATACCCAGTGCATGTCAGAGGGGCCGTGGTGTGGGAGCAGGTCTGGCCCTTCCCTGGGGTGGTTCCAGCCCTGGCTCAGCCCAGTCAGGGACAGGCAGGAGCCAGAGTTGTGTCCTGGCCACCACACCAGCTCTGGGCAGTGCCCACTGCCCAAAACCAGCCCCTGGTTTGGGCTGTTTGGTGGCAAACATCCTGACTCGCTGTGCTTTGCTCTCCCTGCACCCCAGGGCTTTGTTTTGTGCCATGGTGCAATTCCCCAGCGTTAATTTCCTGCATAAACCACCCATGGATAATTTGAGAGCGTTTTCTTTTAAGAGCAGCGAGAGTGGCACATGGGCTGATTCCCCAAATGATTGCTTGTCTTGTGACAGAGAGCTGTTGACCTGCTCCTTTAATGTTACAAGTCTGCATCTAACTGCTCTCTTAATCCAACCTACTTCCTTCTTTTTAATGAAATTGTCCCTTTAGCCTTTTTTTTTTTTCCTGGGCTGCCTTTTCAACACTAACATTAGAAACAGTCTGCTCAGTTCTTCCCTCTGCTAACATCTTGCCCAGAGCTAACTTGCAGCTTCACTCTGTCAGCTGTAAGATATAGATATACTGTTGTCTTAATTACTCATATTTCTCCTGCTGCTCATAATTCTGCTTGTTCCACCAAAGAGCTCTTCAGAGAGCTTTGCCGCTTCCCTCTCCCTTTCTTTGGGGGTTTAAAGGTTGTCAGATATATAAACGATCCTTGTTGCAGAGCTTTGGTGGTGACAGTGTCCTTTGTGGGGAAGATTTAGGGGGATGGGAGCACTAAATATGGATGCTTTTAGGCTCCATCTCTGAGGAAGGAGAGAACACACATCGCTCTACCTTGCATAACAGAGCACCAGGGAGGGTGTTTGGCAAATCCCTTCTCTAATGAACAGTGAGGCAGCTGTTTCTTCTGCAGCTTAAAGTGTAGATGCTGATTGTCAGGAGAAGGGTTTTCTTTATCCACCACTGATTATCCGTGGCTGTATCTGGCTGGCTGCTATTCCTCTAAAAATGCTGTTGAAAAGGGAATGGACACTTATAAAAAAAAAATCACTGCTGTGCCACAGGGAAGCTGTAGTCCTTTGTGGTTTCAGCTCTCTCTTTTATGATTATATACTACTGTTTCTGTTATCTCTATTAATTAATCTGTCTGCCACAGCAAGCATTGCATGTTGAGTGATGTAGAGTAGACTGACAACGTGACGTCCGTGGTTTTTTGGCACAGCTTGGAACAAGTTCTGTCACCTCTGTGAGCTCTGTAGCGAGTTAAACCTTTGGCCAAAGTCCTTCTCTCGTGGCTATTTTGGGCCCACTCTCCATTTTAGCAGCCCTCAGCTCCAAGGTAGTTCAGTGGCAGAATAGATTTTAGTATTCAGCTGGTTGTCTCAGTTCAGCTGGCTGACAGGTTCAGGACGCAGTACTGTGAGTTTATTGTTAATTGAATAAATTAGGAGCCTGTCAAACTGCTGTGCTTGAGCCTGTTTCCCTCACAGAGCTTGTGGTGGTGGAGTGGCTGGAGCTGGGACTGTGCTTTCCAGGAGTGGGGCTTAATCCCCTCACTCCAGGTTTTGTTATTATATATTATTTTATATATTTATATACATTTTAAAAACAATTATCTGGTGAAAATGCTGTGCAAGAAATATTTGAACATCAGAGCGGTGAGAGGTGGTGACACCAAAGATAACACACAGATTTCATCTGATCTAATGGCAGTAACAGGCAAATAAACACCAAGCTGCAGAAAGTCATGACCAAACCCTTCCAGTAGCACAGATGTGACTAAAGAATCTGTTAGAGGAGGCAAATGGAAACAGATGAGAGAAACTGGTGAGAGAAATTAGAAATAAAGAGTAATTCGGTTCCGTGCAGGTGAACAGCACAGGGAAAATACATCTTCAGTTCAGTGCTCTGCTCTTGTAGAGCTGAAAGGGATCAGAGGAGCTGTCTCGGGCAAGTCAGGTTCCAGGCAAGGCCACAGGAGTGAGGACATGAGGGAAATCCTGGCAGGTTTTCTCAGTCCAGACCATTGCCTGCAGGAAACCCAGAGTCAGGAGCACCCTGTGGGTAACACAGAGCAACCCCAGCCCCGGGCTAGACAGGAGACTGCTGAGGGTGGCCCTGTTCAAGGTCCAGGTTCCCTGAGGTTTGCCACAGAAATGGGTTTGGTGCAGAGAAAACAGCCAAGGGCTCAGTGTGGGCATCTCCCCCTCTCTGTGTGCAGGGTCAGCTCTGCCCCAGCATCTCCCTGCCTGTGCCCAGCAGGGCACCAGGGCTCCTCCTGAGGACTCTGGGGCCACCAGCTGAGCCTGGCACTGCTCTGAGGGCTGCTGGAGGCTGCAGAGTGCACGTGGTGAGCTGGAATTTGGCTCTGTTTGCTCAAGGTTTCCTCTTGGAGCCGCAGTGCTGCCTGCTGGAGCATCTCTGAGGGCACACAGGGTGGGTGAGTTGGTGGCCACACAGCTGCTTTGGCAGCCTGGCAGCTCTGGCACTGGGCTGGTCCCTGCAGAGGTGCTGGGCACAGGCACTGACCTGCTGCCTCAGCTCTCCAAATACGGGGCTGCTTCCCCATGAACTCCTCTCGGCAAAGCCAAGGGCTGTTAAAAGAAGAAGGTCTCGTGACTGTGTGGTACTCGGATGCCATGGCAATGTAATTAGCTGCAGAGCAATCTTGCTAAAAACGTCCCTGCTGGAGGAGAGGACGGGGTGGGAGAGGATGGATGTTAAAGGGGAGGAAGTTTCCAGACCTGTGGCTTCACCACAGCTCGGCTGCTCGAGCCAAGTCCTGCAGCTCCAGCGTGAATCCAGAGGTTCAGGGCACAAGGTTTACTACAGTGTCCACCTGGGAGAGAAAGCAGCACAAACTCCTGGAGCTGTTATGGGATTATGTAACAGCTTCCCACCCCCCAGCCTCTGGAAAATTTTACGAAATATCTTAGGCTAAAAAACCTTTTGGAGCTGCTGGATAACTTGAAGCAAACTTCAGGAAAGTATTCCCATTACTTTCCCCTCGTTCTCCTTTTTTTCTCTTCAATGTTATCTGTGGATCCAGTGACTCCCGGGCTGCTTAATCCAAAGGAGGCAGACACAGGGTTCTGCATGGAACTCGGGAAGCCTCAGTGCAGGAAAGCTGTGCTGCTGATTAGTTTATCTCTGTGACTCTGCCAAACCCACAGAATCTGGCAACCTGGCAACTCTTTTTATATCCGTTAGGCCTTTCTTCCTCCCTCCCTCCCTCATGACCTCTGTGGCTGCATTTGCCAAAAGTTGCCCGTGTTAGATATGAGGCTCTGTATCAGCATCCACAGGGCAGATGCTCCCAGGTTGCTGAAGAATTGAGGAATTCCAGAATACTGGAGTTGTGTGAAGCATTTGGAGTTAAACTTTAGCTCTGATGAACTGGAATTTACTGTAGAGAGCCATTTCACCAAGTTCTGTTCTCAGCTGTGTCCTCTAGAGAGGAAGGAATCAGTTTCTGTAGTTTGGGGTTAATCCTACTGCACATTTATATAAGAAATTATAGATGGTGGTTTTGGGTTAAATGAAGACTAACCACAGTAATAAAAAGTAAGGTTTCATAGAGATATTTTTTAAAAATTAAGTGAGATAGTGCAGTGATGCACTGGAGGGTGAGCTGGGATTTGGTGGCATTTTGGTGGATTTCTGTATTCAGACATTGTTCTCCTTTACTTGAATTTTCCTGCATGTTAGGACAAGGCACAGGCAGCCGTGTTCTCCATCCTGATGAATGAAACAGAGCTCAAGGAGTTGAGCTGAGATTGGCTTCCCCTGCAACAAAAATTTCTCTCTATTACCCAAATCATAATTTTAAACTGTGAAAACTCTTCATCAGGACTGCAGCATTTTAACTCCTTACATTTTGCAACCTGTTCTTTGCAGAGTTACAAAAATATCCCCGTTCACTAAAGTTTTTCAGAGTTTGCTCTGGGTTGTAAAAGTCTGTAAGGTCACCTTGGTTGCTGCACATCAGTGTGGTCCCCACAGGGTGTTCTCGAGGAGACAACCATTGCTGTGATTTAATCCAAATCTGTTTAATCACGTATAATCCACAAAATTCAAATATGCTCGCCCAGGATCCAGTTTCAGAGCTGTACTGAAGGCAGGGAAATCTTGTGTTGTCACAAGTCCTGCTGACATCAGTGGGGTTTCTTATTGATGCAGGACTTAGTGCTGGCGCATGCAATTACAGCAAAATTTGGGGTTTAGCATATTTGCAATTCACTGTGTCTTTAGGAAGCTGTTGCTTGGAGGTGAGTGAGTAAATGAGCTCTGGGCCACATCCAGCAAAGTCTCTGACTGAAGAGTTGTGCCAAGGGCCAGGGAAAATCATACAATAATCTGAAATCATTTGTGGTGTGATGAAAAAAAACTGTAAAGGTTTGGTTTATGTTTTTGTCTTAGAAATTTCACTTGCTACAAATGGAAAAAGATCCTGTGCTTCCCTCAAGATGTTGTGTGTTGGGTCAGAAATGTTTCAACAGCAAAAACCAGAGGATTTGTCAGCAAAAATAATTCACAGATATTATTGCAGTGTTGCTGGTTATGATTTTCCTCTCCAAGATCCCAAAATCTGCTCAGCCCCATTACTGGGATGTGCACAATGTTCTGTGGCTTTGGAGCCTGCATCCCAAACTTGCATCCCAATTTCTGCATCCCAAACCCTGCATCCTCAAACCCTTCATCCCCANAAACCTGCATCCCAAATCTGCATCCCCAAACTCTGCATCCCAAAACCTGCATCCCAAACCTGCATCCCCAAAATTTGTATCCCCAAATCTGCATCCCCAACCTGCATCCCCAAACCCTGCATCCCCAAATCTGCACCCCCAAATCTGCATCCCAAATCTGCATCCCAAACCTACATCCAAACCCTGAATCCCAAACCTGCATCCCAAACCCTGCATCCCAATCCTGCATCCCAAACCCTGCATCCCAAACCCAGCATCCCAAACTTGCATCCCAATCCTGCATCCCAAACCCTGCATCCCCAAACCTGCCCAGAACTGGGAGAGCTGTAAGCAGCTGAGCAATCCTGGTGAGCAGAGCCCACACAACTGTGCAAAATAATCCCCCCCAAAAAAGATGGAAAGGGCAAAAAGAAAACCCCACATTTTCCAAACCAGTGAAACCCCAGCCAGGCTTCAAGGTAAACCCTGGAGTAAATAAATTGTGCATGATCTGANCTGCATCCCAAATCTGCATCCCCAAACTCTGCATCCCAAAACCTGCATCCCAAACCTGCATCCCCAAAATTTGTATCCCCAAATCTGCATCCCCAACCTGCATCCCCAAACCCTGCATCCCCAAATCTGCACCCCCAAATCTGCATCCCAAATCTGCATCCCAAACCTACATCCAAACCCTGAATCCCAAACCTGCATCCCAAACCCTGCATCCCAATCCTGCATCCCAAACCCTGCATCCCAAACCCAGCATCCCAAACTTGCATCCCAATCCTGCATCCCAAACCCTGCATCCCAAACCTGCATCCCAAACCTACATCCCAATCCTGCATCCCAAACCCTGCATCCCCAAACCTGCCCAGAACTGGGAGAGCTGTAAGCAGCTGAGCAATCCTGGTGAGCAGAGCCCACACAACTGTGCAAAATAATCCCCCCCAAAAAAGATGGAAAGGGCAAAAAGAAAACCCCACATTTTCCAAACCAGTGAAACCCCAGCCAGGCTTCAAGGTAAACCCTGGAGTAAATAAATTGTGCATGATCTGAGAGGCTGAATCCATACCCAGAACCACAGTTTGTTGCTCAACCAGTGAAATAATAAATACAAGGTGAACTTTTTTCAGCCTGCAAACTGTGTCACCTCTGGAACATTTCTGACCTGACTATTTTTTTTTCTTTGTGGCCATTTTGCAATTTTCTCTGGGTTTGTTTTGATTGTAAATAGGCACACACATTAGCTAAAGCCAGATAATTTTCTCCTGGCCAGCTTTGCCAGTAAATCACTGAGCTATGTAATTGGGTTTGTATAAAATTATGCACTGCAAACTTGGGAATAAGTAAAACAGGAACAAAAAGTTGATTTTTGTAAATAGTACCATCTTTTTTTCATGCAAAACTTCTGTTTGACTCCATTTTTCTATTCCCTATCACGATCATTCTTTAAATGTGGGATGAAAATCCAACTATAGGAGAAATTCAAGCAGAACTGGTAATAATTTCTGGTTTGGCTTGTAGGTGGAGATGAATACTACAAGCAAAATGTTCTGAAGATGATGGTGTTCAGACAAATACCCAATTTGATTCTGATAAATTGGATGCAAGACTTTGACCAGCATGAGAAGAACAGGTGAGAACCCTTGAGACTGATGCAGAAATAATCAGTGTTTTGATGGTCAGGAAAAATATTGCTCCAGCAGCACAATAGATCTTCTATTAGAAACTCAAAATACTAATTACAATCTGCCTAAAGACTTATTATAAATGAAGTGGAGATAGAAACATGTTTATATTATGGGGAGGCTTATTTGCAGATAAGCAGGAAACCAGTCACACATCTTCACAAACATAATTTTAGCTGTTTTAATTAGCAGGTTTGCTTTGATTTAATTTAATTCAGCGATTCCCTCTATCTTTACTGACACATGTGCAAATAAAATGGGCTGACCTGACTCCTGACACGCCGTTTCCTTTCTCATTTCTGCTTTTGTTGTTGTTGATTCCGGCGCTGTTTACGGTGGAATGATGGGGTCAGCACTTCCTCCCAGCACGGCCGCAGATGGAGGGTGGGGATGACAACTCTGCATCTTGAGGGGTTTTTTTTTCCCCCCAGCACTGCTGGTTCCCGAGGTGCTGGGTGTCAAAGGCCAGCAGGAGTCCCAATAACCTCCAGTTTCCAATTCTATTTGGGGTCGGAATGACAAAAAATATGCTTTTTTTTTTTTGGTGTGGTTGTGGGGAAAGTGAAGCGACCTTTTATTTGCTGCAGAGCCAGACCCTGGAATCTGGCTTTGTGCATCAGCTTTGGGTGGAAAAACAAGCTTTAAAGCTGTCACAATTCATATATTTAATGTTTGGAGATTTGGTGGGTTTATTTAACAGCGAAAGTTGTTATTGACAGAATAAGAACACGTAGTCCACGATAAAATCACAACATTAGTACAGTGACAAAGCCCCAGTCTGTGTTGACTTGGTTAAGCTTTTTGTTGGTCTGAGGGCTTGGAAAGTATTTTTTCTTCTTTATGTCAGAAAAAAAAAGATTGTTAATACGCCAGGTGTTGTTCTCCCTTCCCCCTGCACCCCTCCCTCTGCAGAGTCTCACAGCTCTATGATAGGTAATTAAAACAATCACTGAAATGTTTCAAAGCTCTTGCAGCCTTTACTTGACTTTTAAAATTCCTATTTGAAGAAGAATGTTAAAATTAATTTGTATCTGGCTCAGCAAAGTGCTCTTTACTTGAGCAATGGACTTTACAACATTGCCAACAAAAAGAATGGAATTAATATTATATTTGCCTTTATCTGGGGTTATTCTGTTAACTGTTTTATACTGGAAATTAATTTCAATATCATACAGATGCCTACAAGTCCTGAATGCAGCAGTTTTAGCATGCAGCCACAGCTCTCCTAGTTCATAATTGTGGTAAAAATAAGAATTCAAAAGGAATAAACTTGCCAGGACAATTAAATGATTCTGCCCCCAGATAATGGAAGGACAAAGTTTATATTCTTGGGCTGTAAAATCCATAAGAGAGAAAAGCGTCATTAAAGAAGTATTGTGTGGGTATTTTGAAAAGAATGGTGATTTTACAAGTTTGTCTTTCTACTGAGGAAAAAACTTTGGAGACATTGGGATAGGAACATTTTTGATGTGGAAACTCTCCTCTGTTTTTCTTCCCCATCTCTATTTTTTGTGTTTCAGTTCCCTCCTGTGGGGCTTTGGAAACCTTGTAATTCATCCTTTATGGAATTCTTGGTCTATGGGACAGGATTTGATTATTAAAATCAGCTTTCTTGTAATACATTCTTTTTGATCCTTAAAAAACCCATAATCTTTACAAATGAGTGTTTTATGTCCCTGTAAAGGGGATCCTTCTCCCCTCATTTCCTG
Organism: Drymodes brunneopygia; assembly: GCA_013400955.1. Classification (NCBI taxonomy): domain Eukaryota; kingdom Metazoa; phylum Chordata; class Aves; order Passeriformes; family Petroicidae; genus Drymodes; species Drymodes brunneopygia. The sequence goes on along the minus strand of VZTZ01045660.1, from coordinate 40,458 downwards.
GTGTGCCCCTCTTTGGGATTGGCACTTCCCTGGCATAGGCAGGAGTGGTGGCAAGAAAAGGCAAGTTGAGGAATTTTCAGGACAAATGGAATTGGTTCAGGCTTCGAAATTACTGATTTAAAAAAGGGAAAAAGCCACATAGGATGAAAGGTTTTGCACCTCCCTTATTGGTGTGTGGGGAATCCTTGCCTGGTGTGGAAGTCAATATGTGAATAAAGCAAATGTTTTTGCACGTTTGCTCATGGAAATCTGAGAGATACCAAAAATATCAATACTGACAAATTCAAATAAGGACTTTTCCCCATTAAATTTCAAACTTACAGTTATTTGTGCAAATATTTCCTATTTATGAAAGACAGCACAACCTCATCCTCTGTTTTTTCTCCTTTGTGGGCATTTTAAACTCCTTCATGCAAGTTTCTAAATAATTTTCTTCTAACCACACACAATTACGGCAAACAAATTCACAAAGGTGGATGAAAATATGACTTCAATCCTCACCTGGGTTGTTGCATCAACACAACTCAACCTGACAGTGTGTTTTTGCCAGGTGGAACAAAGAGCAATAAATTAGTTCTGAACATTTATGATCTTGCATTATAAAGACTCCAACAGACTGTGTTCAAAATCAATTGTCAGAGTGATGGGGATTAATAACTCTGGTTCCGTAACCTTTTCCGTATCTGCAGCCTGGCTGAGGGCACGTTCCAAGATCTGCTGCCATATTTCATTATTGCAACCTCTGTTTGAAAGACCTTTTTGATGCTTAAAAAAAAGAAACAGATTAGTTTTCAGTAGGGCTGGATGAATAACTCAGAATTAATAATTCACTCAGTGAATTTTGCCTCTTAGTCTGTAGGAAGAGTGAAGGAAAAATAGTTGTCAAAATTTTTTCTAGTGACTCGTTGGGTTTTTTTTTATTAATCAAAAGTACAAATCAGAATTCAGGCTGTGCTATGTGTTTGTGATTGATCAGTCAGGTGGTATTGGTTTAATTCTCCAATTAATTGAGGACAAATACTAGAATAAATTTCATGATTAAATATTTGAGGAGGGAGTATTTAAAAATCCCTTTCCTCCTGCACACAAGCTTAAAATCAGGTTTTGAAAGAACTCTTGAGAGTAAAAATCCGAGTGAACGAAAATCATTGGAAAGGAAATGTAAATAAAGCAGGAATGTGGCCAAGCCAAGTTTATTACAAGACACAAAGAAGTTTGAGGCTTCCACAAAGTTTCCCTTCTTAGCTCCAGCACCTGTTTTGGGACAGGAGTAATAAATATTGGGATAAATATGGGAGCGAGGTAAACGAGAGCTTTATTGAATTTCCCTGCCTCCCCAGCCACTGTGCTGTGTTTTATGGGAGTGAAATATCTGATATAAGTGAAACCACATCCAGAATTGGCATTTTTGGCTCTCTTTGCCTCCCGACTGGAATCTTTGCATCCCACCCCTGCTGGGCTAAGAGGCATCCACGTCTTCTCTTATGTTTCTGTGCACTTTACTTTACTTCCTTGCTAAATAGAGATAAAACAGTTAAATATTTCCCAGCGAGATCCCCCCATGTGATGTGCAGGGCCGTGCATACCATCAAACTGTCATTTCCTTCGATTAACCTCCCCCTGACCTCCCTCCCCCGGGCGCTCCCCCAGCCCCTGGGCCCTCCCCTGCAGCCTCCTACTCTCTCAGGTGAGTGCCTGTGGCACTCAGGAGCTCCTGCAGAGCCCAGTGGAGATGTTGGGATGGAAAACTGGGCAGAATTCACCCCAAACTGCACAACCCAGAGCTGGATGTGCAAAGGAAACACAGCTCAGACAAGATCTCTATCAGAGGAAACCTGAATTTTAACAGTGTCTGTGAAGTGTTTTATGTATATTGTGAAATATTTAAAATCATAAAAGGTTCATGACTGAGATCTATGGGGTTTTTTTGTTGTAACTCCTGTTCTCAGGAGGGGCCAGTTTGTGGAGAATAAAATCACTACCAGGAGAGGATCAGAGTCAAGGAGTCACCTCCTTACAACAACAGAATTTGAATTGCCAGAGTTGTCCATCTTATCATTTTGAAACCCAACAGGTCGTTTTTATCTAAAGGTAGCCTGAAAATGAAATTTAGGAAGGCCAGAAGAAATAAAACATTTCAAAATTATTCATCCCCACAAAAATTTCAGTTACTCCAAACTGAGCTTTTTTTTGCCTGGTGGTTTGCAAGAAATGCTGATGTTGCTGTCAGCTTGGGAGAATTTTATTTTAATTTTTTCATCCTGAAATTCCTCTAGAGAGAACAATATGCAACTGAGATTATATGAATCCAGTCAGGTCACACTTTGGGCTGACAGAAGAGAAGAGCAAAGCCTGCACTGAATCCATAACTTTTGCATATGGAATAAAATATATTTTGGGATGATAATAAAGGCCACGTGTGATGAAGAATCTCTTCATCCCAAGGTGCACAAGCTGAAACTGAGCACTTTGGTTCTAGGCTTAATTTGACTGTTATATCTCATACTTTTTGCTGAGAGATTAAAAATGAGCCATCAGAAGCCTCAGCATCACAGCAATTCCTGTGGATGAGGTTGGTTTATCCCTTAAATCAGTCTGTGATGTAGCAAATAGGCCAGAAAATTCCTCAGCATTTCATCACCAGGCAGAATTTACAGATCTTACAGGATTTTTGTAGGTATAGGATCCTGGAAATGTTTAATTGGAAAAGACCTTTAAGGTCATCAAGTCCTTTTTTTTCCTGCTGAATCCCAGTTTGTCCCTTTTTTTAAATTATCCCATTAATGCTTGAAGAACAGAGTCTAAGTAAGCAGCGTTCCATGATTTCTACTCAGTCCTGAGATCATGAAACCCCTTGGAAAATAGTTTCAAAACAAGAAAAAATTGCAATGTAACATTCCTGTGCAAACACCAGATCCACTCATTCTGCCAAGAGTTTATAATCTGTTTTTTAAGTTTTTATTCATGCTGGCTTTTTATTTTTCCCCATTCCAGTGGGAATTTTACATTTATAAATCAGGTGGAAGCAGATATTGCAGATGCAGAGTGGGGATGTTGGTGAGAGTTTGTACTGACCGGTAGCACTGGTGGGAACTGGTGGGACTGGTTCAACTCTCTTTTAATTAATACTTTAAAAAGTAATTCTGTAATTCCACAGGAATTGTAAAAAATCCCACTTTTGGATTAAATGTCACCTGTTTTTGTCGCTGTTAGGGATCTTACAAATGATTCTCCAGGAAAAAAAAACCCCAATATTTTCTGTGCAATCCTCCCCCAGACCAATCTGCAGTGACGGGGCTGTACTCACCTGGTGGAGTGGAGAATTTAAATGGAAGAACAAAAAGAAACTGAAATTGCCTTAGGGATTGAGGTCAGGTGAAGGTTAATCAAAGGAAATGACAGTAAAATGGCATTCAGGGCTCTTGGTACATTTTTAATCATTCCTCTCTCTCTCTCGCTCATAAAAGACACAAAAGATGTCCAACTTTTTGCCATTGTGTTTAGTTAAGGATGACTTTTATTTTTGCCTTGATTGTTTTAAAATAGGCTTTCTTTTGGATTTCTCTCGTAGATTTAGCTCCTGGAAACTTGCATTGAAGTGCCTTAAAGATGTGTGTGGGAAATTGGGAATGTGTGTGTGGGGGGAAGAAGAATGTTAAGAAAAGGGAGTAATTTTCCCCAGAATATCTCTCATTTTAACTTCTCTTTCTCGAGTGATAGATTTTGAAGGATTTCTAGAAGTCATGAGTTTAGGGAATAAATACTCAGAAAAGCTAAATATTCACATTATTACACAAGTGTCAGGCTAAGTGAAGTTCATGACTGCAACTACTGGAAACAGGAATGGTTTCTTTCACACTCTGCTATCTACAAGTCATTGTTCTGGTTTTAAGGATAGATATTTTGTATCTTTTTTGTAAAAAGTATTAGAATAATCTCCATGACTGCAATGAAATCGTGAAGTCGTGTCTGAATTTGCAGGCTGTTGGTTGTATCCTGATTTTGTGTGCTTGAAAAGGCCCCGTTTGGGAACTTTCATTTCCCAAGTTTGGAGTTGTCACTTTGTGCCCGTCACCTCAGATAACTTTGGCATAACCACAACAGGAACAGGAGCAACTTTATGTAACTTATAACTGCCCAAGGCGACTTTGAAAAAATGTGAGCAATGCATTTTTTTTTTCCCAAGTCTGTTTGCATAGACTCCCTTCCCCCTGTAGCACAAAGGGTCCAAAAGGGGATGGATTAAACCCAAACAGCTTTTAACTGAGGTAACTTGGTGTAGCAAATGTGTTCTCCCTCCTCTCTTCATCAGCCTTGTGCAGGGAGAACACAGTTGAATGATGCAGCTGGAGTTGAGCTGAGCTTAGGCGGGACCTTGAGCCGAGCTTAGGCAAGACCTTAAGCCTTTGGAGGGGAACTTGTAGCTTAAAAACACCCCTGCAGCTCCATGTAAAGAATTTCCCCACGGTGCGTTGCAGGAAAATGGAATTTTATGCATATGAGATGCTCCAAATTTGGGGGGAAAAAAATAAAATAGTCTGGAAGTGATTTCTCTGAGTGTCCCTGTGCTGGTGTGGCCGGGATTGCCACTGGGAATGTGGCACCTTTCCCCCTGATCCCACTTAGCAAGAGCTGCCACATGGATGCCAGATGGGCTCCTTGCCAGGGAGGAGGAGGAGAAGGAGGAGGAGGAGGAGGGAAAGCCCTGCCCACCCTGCAAACACTGCCGAGAAAAAGCCTGACAGGGAATTGGTGTAAAAATCAGGAAAAATGGGAAATCTGTACCAGAAGTCGCTGGGCAAAGGTTGAGTTGAGCTGAGCTCTGTTCCAGGGAAGGGGAGAGGAACAAGGTGGGGAAAGTTGGGCTCTGGGGCTGGGAAAGAGAAGCTGCCAGCAACAAGTGCCTGGTTTTGCAGGCACAGAGAGATGAGGAACTCGGGGATTTCCAGGCTGACAGGGTCTGGCTGGGTTTTTATGATGCTGTAACCATGCCAGTGTCAGGTTTATGGAGGGCATTTTCAACTCAGCATCAGCCTGAGCAGCCAGCTCTGCCCCTGTAACTCCCCTGTCTGGTAAAACCTCTGTCCTACCAACAGAAATCCAAGTGATTTTTGGTGTGTGTTTGGCAGAACAGGAATATCTGTGTAAGAAAAAGAACAAAAAAGTGAGAGAGATAATTTAAAATGAGAACTGTGTACCTGTGTTGAAGGCAGTGTTATCTGCTGACAGCTGGAAAACTCTTGGACTGAAGGAATGTGATTTTTCCACCTGGTCTGGTGGAAGATGTCCCTGCCCATGGCAGGGGAGCTGTAACTGGATGGGCTTTAATGTCCCTCCCAAACCAAACCATTCTGTGATTTTTTATTAACAAACAACATGACCTCAGAATTTTGCTGAAATAAACACTAAAGAATCATGGCCAGATCATACCACTATTTTTAAAACATCCAATAAAAATTAATCAGTCTACTATAACTCTGCATGCCCAAATTATTCAAGTATGGCAAAGATCAAGTTGGTTTGAGTACTTCTGTTCCAACTACTGGGATCATCACTTCCTCTCCTGCCCATGGGGCCCATCCTTGATCAGGGCTGCTTGTGGGGACAAGAAATTATGATCTGAATGTGGCTGGAATAATGGGTTTGGGTGTTTTTCATATTACAAAGTGACTGAGGGATAAAATAGGAGTATTTAACATGGGTGGAAAGTGGGGTTTGTGGGCAGAAGGAGGGTCTTGTGCTCAGTCTCTGCTGAAGCTGAGGTGAGGCCAGTGAAGCAGCTGAGCTGAGGGGAAGCTCTGCTCGGTGTCTCACAGTTTTCCAGGCTGGTTTTAATATCTTGTACCAAATCACCAGCCTGAGAGGAGGGCTCAGGGTGAGGAACCTCACTGGAGCATCAGAGGAATGTGATAAAATATGATGGAGGAACAGCAACAGCTGATGGCTTTGCATTTCCTTTCACTCCCTGTTTTTGGAGAGAAACCTTCCATGCGAGTATTCTCAAGTGATGCCTTGGTTTCTGTTGGAATAAATTGCTTGTCTCAGTTTGATCCCTGAGCCTTTTGATAAAAATAACGTGGTGTTGTGCCTTATTAGAGGTGTGGTTGAGTCCAAACCCTGCCAGGGCTGTGCTGGGTGTGAGGGATCAGGGAAGGTCAGGGATGTGCTGAGTACAGAGGCTCTGGTGCCTGCTGGCAAAGAAGTTTTGTCTCTGGTGCTCTCAGCTTTCCACCTTCATCTCCCACCCTTCCACCATCAAGACGCAGGGATGCTCAGGAGAAAATTCACACTGTCTAATTTTAGATGTCCAATTTAGGTTGCTCCTGGCTGTAACAAAGCACGAGCTCTGTTTGCTGCAAGTCTCTTTGGCTGCAGAGTCAGATTCTCGTTTGAGCCCAGCTCTGGGTGAGCAGAAAGCACAGTGGGAGCAGCTCCACATCTCAGACAGGGCTGTTCCCCTGCCAGAGCTGTCACCAGGCCACTCAGGTCTCACTGAGCACCCAAATCAGATCCCTTGTGAGGGCAGAACCAGCCTTTGCACAGCAGCTCATTTTACTTGAGGGCTTCTGTGATAAATCCTCAATGCAAGCGAGGTTTGGAAAAGAAAGGAGCCAAAGCCTTTGAAAACATTTCCAAGTGGGAAAGTTTCACACTGAGCTTGGGGTGAAGGCCAGGTTTCAGCAGATGCCCAGTCAGGTGGGAATGATCTCCATGAAAACCTGCTGGGTCATCACTCCTCCTGGTGCTGTGTCCCATTCCATGAAAACCTGCTGGGTCATCACTCCTCCTGGTGCTGTGTCCCATTCCATGAAAACCTGCTGGGTCATCACTCCTCCTGGTGCTGTGTCCCATTCCATGAAAACCTGCTGGGTCATCACTCCTCCTGGTGCTGTGTCCCCTTGGCTCTGGCAGCTCTGCAATCCATGAGATGCAGAAGGCAGCCAGCTCTATTTTCAAGTTAGGGGAGGTATTCCCCCTTCCTGAGGTTATTGGTTATATCACCTGAAGTTAATTTAATGCTTAATAAACAAACAAACAAACCAGTTCTGAGGGGTTTTAACCTGAAAATGCCCTGGGAGCAGCCACTCCCTGCACTCTCTGCTGCAGGAGGATGGGATTCCAGAACCATCTGAGCACAACCCTGTGCCTTGGGCTCCAGGAAGAGCTTGCTTGAGCAGGGAGGTTGGACCACATGATCCCACCAGAGGTGCCTCCAACCTCACTCTATTCTGTGATGGTCTGGAGGAGCCATTAGCAACCAGGACATTTCTTTGTGGGGTTGGCTTGGAAACAGGAGCTGCCTGGAAGGAGACCTTTCCAATCAGGGGTGTTGCCCCTGCTGAAATGATCAGCAATTTGGGAGGGTCGTGGCTGCCCGGGCAGCCCTGAGAGGCTTTGGACCATTTGGTGAGGCCACCTGTGGTTATGGGTTTGCAGAATGTGTCACCACTTGACTCTGGCATCTGTTCAAAGTCCTAATTCTGTGGATCAGTGTCTTTCAGATGAAGAAAGTGAAATCCTCTCTTGCCCCTGGTGTCTGAATAAATTGATATCAAATTCTCTAATGAAAAGACAACTGTTGTCAGCAGAGGCAAGCAACAAGAAAATCTGGGACAGGAGGTAACTTCATGATGGATTCTACATCCTCAGGGACTTTCTGAGCTCTGAGGATTAATTTTCTATTATATCCACGTGTGGGGCTTCCCTTAAATACACTTCCACTAACAACTTAATACTTTTTTCAATTACAGCATCATAAAATGCTACAACTTTTTTTGACATTCAGCCACTTGCAGGCCAAAGCTTTCATGGTTTTGACTGTTACTGCTCCCTCTTACTTTTCTTAAATGATGCATCTTTTTGCTGCCCAGCTGAAGCCATGGTTTTGTGGAGAAAAAGGAAAAAAACCCCTGAGGACTGAATTCTGCAGTGGTTTGCACTCCATGAACTTGATCTGCAGTTCCTGATGAACTTGCAAATCCTTCACAAGTGTCTGTTCTCAACATTTTAGCTCACTTGTCTCAGTTTACTTTATTATCTTTATTTTTTAGATTTATTTATATATTATTTTACCATCTCTATTTCAGGTACAGTAACTCTGAGAATACTTTCAGACAAAAAAAAGGATATTTTTATTTGTCCACATGCTTGACTGTGTGAGACAGAGCCAGAGCCTCAGAGATCCAGAATCTCCTGCAGCAACCTCGTAGTGCATCTCAAAATGACTTGTTTGGGCTATGAGCCAATGATTTATAAAGAAGGATTTGGGTAGCTACAGGTTACAACATATTTTAGGAGAGTGGTCAGTAGCTCAAATAGCTGGGAGTTCTCTACCTGGAAATGTAGGGAGTTGGAGAAGGAAAAATAGATATTGTGAGGTGTCTGAAGTAGAACAGTGTGAAGTTTGAGTTATCTGAAAATGACCTGAGAGCTGAGGAGAGGCTCCAGCCTTGGTGGGGCTGTGTTCCCCTCTGGAATACTGATGGATCAGGGCTGTCACTCACATGGGGTCACTTCTGGTAGGACAAGGCTTGAGAAGACTTCTGCACCTGGGAACTCACAGAAACCTTTTGATTTTGTTGGCACAGAGGAGGAAGGATGCCCTGATTTCACAGGACAGTTCAGAACTCTGTAACTTTGGGAATATTAATCCAGTTGCCCCCAAGTAAATCAGTATTTTTCAATTTTTTTATGATTTTATAACCAAAAATAGATACGTTTAATGTAGATATGTGATTTTACAGCAAAATGTTATTAAATCAGGACGAGATGAATTGACAAGTTGGAGGTGATTGTAGAAGGAGCTTGGGCAGATTTGGAGATTCCCGTGGGAGAGCAGGGGCTCCTTGTGCTGGCACAGGGCAGGCAGGGACCAGGAGCTCTCTCTGTCCCCCAGCCAGGATGGAATCATGGAATGGTTTGAGTTTGAAGGAGCTTTAAGTTCATCCAGTGCCACCCCTGCCATGAACAGGGACATCTCCCACTATCCCAGGTTGCTCCAACCCTGTCCAACCTGGCCTTGGACACCTCCAGGAATGGGGAATCCACAACCCAAAGGCTGGGTCAATAGAAAACAAGGCTGCCCAGCTGCTTTCCCACATTTTCTCTCTCCTTCACTGAGGAACAGAGGGAAAAACCTTCCCAATGCTGACAAGGGACACGTCACCGAGTGTCAGCACGGGGAACATGAACTGATCCCAGTTAATCTTCCCTGCTTCCTTCCACACCTCCATTTTATAAACTGAAATTGGCAGGGAATTATGGCCACAAAACCTGATTTCTGCCTCAGTCCTGCTCCTCGGCACAGAACTACCTGACAATTAATATTTGTGTATACCTTTTGAAATCTGTGACCTTTGGGGAGTTGACAGAGCTATAATATTGGTCTTTGTGTGCTCGCCTGGCTTTTAAAGTCCCTGCCTGGTGGATGTAAGTTCAGTGGATACAGATCTGAAACTTGATTTCCTCAGTATAGCTGCATTAGCATTCAGCTGTGGGTATGTAAGATAATAGTATTAAAAGCAACCTTCCATCCTGTTGTCATGGATGCAGCACAGCCCAATCCTGGGAGCACTACACCACCAGTCTTTGTACAATCTCATTTTTATCTACAAATTTTGATTTAATTATACCAGAAATTCTGCAGCCCTCTATAATATATGATTTTATTTTCCATTTCAAGCATAAAAATGTAAGAATTGAGCAGCTCAGGTTCTTTGTCCAGCGCTCCTTCTTTTTATTTTTGCATTCCAAGTATCTGTCAGTATTAGTTATGAGACTGTGTGAAATAAGTAGCCATGAAAGATGCCTGCTTTTATGACAGAATGAGTGGTTTCATGAATTTTAAAGGAGCACATTTGTATTTTCTGTTCTTGAACTACATGGGCTACTCGCAAATATGACAGAAGATAATTGTTTGAGGAATTATGATGCCTTTCAAGATTTTGCGGGATATTACTATTTTCATAATCTTTCATTTATCAGCTTCCACGGCTCGATTTATTTACGGGCGTAATTTGGAAATTAAAGCACTCCCACTCTGGCAGCAAAGGTACATGTTTGCTCCGTGGGGCTCGTGCTCCCTCCCCTTGGCAAAAACAATGGATGTGCCAATTTTGGTGCCAGACACCGAGGAAGGTGAGAGGATTGGGGGCAGCCAGGTGTGATCCTGGCCCACGTGAGCCGGGAGGGAAGAGCCCCAAGCCTTGGGATGAGCGGGGATTTCAATCTCCGGCAGCACCCGTGGCACCAGGCAGAGCGTGTGCTCAGTTTGTTAGGATTTAAATGAAGGCATTGTTAGCAGGGATTTTGTGCCAGTGAGTAAAGGCTTCAAGCCTTTAATTGACTCGGGAAATCTTTTTAGTTGTGATTAGAGGGACAGATACTCAGCTGGTGAGGACTGATGGTGCTCCATTGAATCAATTTTCATACCCTGTCTGGAGTCAATGGAGCAGGGCTCATTTATAACCCTGTACCTGGCCTGTTATTATAACAAAAAAAAACATTTCAAGCCTGATATCTGAGTGGTACAGTAACCTTTTATCAGTGAGCTGCTTGGCTCAATTTTAAAAAAATCATCAAAATCAGGGATAAAATCCTTGGGCTAATAAATTCAGTGGCATGAGCTGCTTTCATTTGGTTGGGAATTTAAGTGTGGAAACCTATGGCTGTGTCCTATTTGCTTGAAAGCTCAGTGATGGATCTGCCATACTTTCATATTTAGCATAAGGTTGTCTTCTTATAGACTAAAATGAAGCATCTCTATATCTGTTTGAAGCATCTCTATACGAAGCATCTTTTAAAGACTAAATGAAGCATCTCTATAGTTTTTCTGGTTTAGCCTTGAAGTATTTTTATTTTTTTTCCCTTGGTAATGTTATCTCACTTTCTATCCTGCGATAACTGCATAGAAAGATTTTATTTTACGGTCCAAAAAAAATAAAAATCTGGATATCTTCATGTATTAAACTTGTCTCTCACATCTGAATATTATCACTGAAAATCCCCTCTCGAAATTCTGTGCACGCCCATAATTAAACTGCTCTGAAAGGTGCAGTCAGGAGAACCAGGCACCAACATTATGGAGTGAAAATTAAAGAGGCAAAACATCAGAGTGTCTACTGTATGTGCCTGCTGTTAGACACTCAAGCATGGAGAACAGGATACACCTCCATGGATGGATGGCTTTCCTTATTAAAAAAACACAGTAGGACTCACAGTAGGGGAACACACTAAAACAAGGCTTTGTAGTAATTTCCTTGAAAGAAATTTCCCAAGATAGCAACTTAAAAAAAAGCTTTTAATCTCACGACTGGCTCTATAGTGGGTTTTACTGGAGCTGGGATAAAAAAAACGCCCTTAGATTGCAGCCGATCTGGCAGAGTTGGTCTGAAGCCTCTTCCCTCCCAAGGAAAGAATTAGACTTCCCTTGCACCAGAACAAGATGTGATTCTGGCATATTTAAGAATCTTAAATACATATCTCTCAAGTCTGAAGTGATGTGGGAAAACAGAAAAGCCCTTTCCCAGCTGGAACCCTTGACCAACCACGCTGCCGTGCAACACCAAGCCAACGCGGTGGATCAAGGTTCCTTCCATGTGTCTAAATTTGAAACCACTGGCCCTCGTGATTTTGAGCTGATATTTTATTTTGGGTCTCTGAGCACTGTCCTTTCCCACTTGGGAGGAACAGAAAGTGTTGCTCATAAATTCCTGGAGAAGAATCCAGCAGGACCGTGTCCTGCAGCAGCTCGTTGTTCTGCGGTGGGCCAGTAACTCCCTCACTGAGATCTGCCTGACATGGTGTCTATATGATTACTAAACACCAAAACAAAGGGAAAAAAAACCCAAATATGACTAAATTCCCATGCAAACCTGCTGGAAGTTTGTCCTGCGTGTTATAGTTACCTGATAAACCAAACACTGCTGTGGCTGCAGCTCCGAGCTACTCTTGGTGCTGGTGCACGTGTCCAGGGCCACGCTCTGAAATCCTGTGGCTTCTCCTCAGCCTTCTCCTCCTGTTTTGATGCCGTGGCTGTGGGGAGGTGGTCCCAAGGGTTTGGTGGAAAGGGCTGGAGGTGCAGCAGGAGCTGCCCACCCTCCCCTCCAGGCAGCACCAGAGTGCCCAGCACCGCCGTGTGTGAGCATCGGCAGAGGAGAGGGAACATCTTGTACCTATCTTGTGTTAGCGAGCTGAGAACAGGCAAGGAACATGTCTGATAATGTGTTTCACATTGAAATAATTAAAGTGAATTGTTGCTGGAGGGAAATGTGCCTTTAAAAATTAACCCTGACATCTCTCCCACAATTTGGCATATTACAAGAGATCCTTTTTTCCCCTCTTTTTTTTTTTTTTTTTTTTTCCTTCTTTAGTTATGCTAAACTTGATATGCATTTTTCAGAGCTTTGGAAAATGCAGAGCCTTTGAAAACTTCCCTGTACGAATAGCCTATACTTACATGAGCAGCCCCATCTATTTTCCACTGAACTACTCGTAGGACTGATGTTTAAAGGAATGGGGCTGAAGTAAATGACACGTTCTGCAATGCCCTGGAGCCTCTGCTAGTTATTATTGTTTGAATCTCTGTCTTGATTGCATATATTGCAGTCTTCTATCACACAGGGAGCCAGTTTTGAAATCTGAATGTTGTTCCTCAAATAACCATCGAGCAGCTCGCTTTATTATTTCTTCTTATGCTGAAAAAAAAATCCTTGGAAATTGAAAGCAGTCATTTCCATAAAGCACTCAAAGTTTAAAAATGTTCGTTTTGAAGGAGCTGGAATATTTGAAAACAAATGTTAATGTCTATAAATGCAGTATTGCTTATTTTTTTAAAATTCGAGCTGTGACAACACCAATTACATTCACATTTTTGTCATCTGTAGGAAGTTAAATATACAATCAGGTATCAGTGATCGGGAAGTTTGGCTTCACTTTATTGTGGCTATAAAAGTTATTTACTGCTTGAAGAGTTGTGCAACTTTTTACTGGGGTGAGTTTCTGTATTTTCAGTTCTCCGCTCGATCATAATTTGTTAGTCCAGGGGTAGAAAATGTTGGGTTTCTCTCCCTTTATTTATTAATTTGAAGCTGCATTTCCAGCCTGGAAAAGGGCACAGGAGGTGGCAGGAGTGGTGAGGATGCTCAGGCTGCTTTTCCTTTCTGATGTGGCCGAAGTTGCCTCGGACCTCGGGAGTTCTCCAGGCTCTTTCCCAGTGCTGGTCACCTGGAGGAACCTGAGGGTGTTATTCCAGACCTGATGGTTGGAATTCTGAAATTCCTTGGCCTGAGGAACAGCTGAGGAGCTGCTGAGGCATTCCTGCCGTTCAATTCTGCATCTGAGAAAACGGGCACACAAATTGTCCTTCAGAGGCTGAAAAGTCTTTTTTCATTTTTTTTCTTTCTTTCTTTATTTTTTTCTTCTTTTGAACAATGGGAGGCAAACACAGTGCAATGCACAGGAGCAGAAACACACTTTTAATTTCTATCTGCAGTTCCCAGGTTGCAGGGCAGATTCCTGGGTGACGCTTTCTGTCCTGCAGCACCTCAGTCTGGGCTTTACACTGACAGAATTACCTTGCAGGACCCAAACCCTCCTGCATTTCTTAGTCAAGGAGAAGAGATTCAGCTTCATATTTCCTTGTCCCCTGAACTTTTGGCAATTTGGTGATCTTTGGCACAATCCTCCAAGATCCTGAGTATTCCCATGGACTTTTAATCAGGACAGCTGACGGCTCGTGATGCTTCCGATGACTGGGTGCTTCCTTAGTTTAACTTAAAACACAAAATACTTAAAAACATTCCTTAAAAACATTTTTCTTGGCTTGGGAAGGATTTTTGCCTTTTTTATAAAACCAGGAACTGAAGGAGTATTTGTTAGCTGCTGGGATATGCACTATAAGCCTGGCTGTACACAATATTACTGGGATGTACTTTTTGGCTATTAAAGGCTCATTAAAAAAATTAAAGTCCCCACAATTTACAATATTTTCCATTGAAATAGCATGTTAACACATTTCTTTAATCAGTGTGTAACTGTCAGGGGAAAGAACAATTCATCTAGTATATGCATACATTAGGGAAAAAAATTATCAGATTTAATTTTATTTGTTTTATATTCAGGGCTTTTTTGAAGGAATTCCTGCAGGGAAATGGTTAATCTATTTTTAACTAAAGCTTACTTTTGTAATCTATCCAGTGCTTAGAGTTCTGTCATTGATCTATGATTTATGTGATTTAAACCACCTCTTGGCTGTAACATTGGTTTCTATCCAAGATGCTGAGCTGAATACTAATTACGAGATCAAATTTATGCTGTTGGGCTAAGCAGCTGAAGGAGCTTTCCATGCAGGACTCCCTTAAACCACGCCACCGTTGAGCATTAGTGGAATATTTGGTGAGGGGGATGGGGGGAAAAAGCTGGAAAAGGGAAAAAAAAATCCAGCAGGAAGGCTGAAGTGTCCTTTGAAAGCTTTATTTTTAGTTCTCTTGAATGAGTGCACAGTGCTGGATGCAGAAATTCAGCCTGTGAATATGCACATGGGGCTGTTTTTCCAGCAGAATCTCACTAATTCCCCCTAACGACTGGGAAACCCACTGAGAAAAGCCAAATGGCACCAGCGAGCAAACAAATAAATATGATTGAGCAGATTTTATTCCAAGATGTATTTTATGCCTTTATTTTGACAAGTATCACATTGTCAGAATGATTTATGGTATTTCAGAGAGTACCAGTAAATGCACTGTAGGATGGGTCCTTACAGGAAGAAAGTCTGGGTAACAATAGCTTTGCTTTGCCTCTCCTTAAAGCATTTTTGCTGAGAAATCAGCCAAGAGCACCAATTTTACAGAAAATATAGGTTTCCTTCAGTAAGAATGAGTAACAATTCCATTCTCCTGCATCACCTTTGCAGAGGAGGTTGGGATGGCAGCAATTTTGTTTGGGGGAAAAGGGAGTCAAAACCTGTTCCGAGAGCTCGGAATCCAAACCCCAGTCTGAATAAAAATGAAATTTCCTATTGGAATTTTATTGATTGCAATGATTTTTGAGAGGGAACGTGTTCCAATGCACTATTTGACTTTTATCTCTGTTGGTATAACGTTGAGGTGTTTCATTTTGATGAGGCTGAAATATTTTAGCTCATTCACTTCTTGTATTTTTTTGTTTATTTATTCATTTATTTTTTTATTTATTTATAGTGTCATTTTCCTCTCTCCCAATGCTTTGCCTGATATTTTGTTCCAATTGGGCAACTGGAACCTTTTCAGCCTCCCACTGCACCTCATTAAAATGGAACACTTCCATAAAATGCCTTCCCAAATTCAACTTCACCAGAATCACTTTAGGAACATTGTCAGAGATCTTTTAGGAAACTTTAATCTTCCTCACTTGGGAAAATCCAGGGATTTCTCACAGAATTCCAGGTTGTGACTGTTTCTCCTGCCTTTTTAGCTGGGGAGTGGCATGTTCTGCCCTCGGGGTTTGGGAAACGCAGTCTTGGCCAACGGATCAGCGTGTGGGGATGTCCTCAGACACAGAGCAGGAGAAGGATTGGGATCCTCTGCTGTTTTCCCAGTGATATCCATGTTGCCACCAGTGAGGATCATTGTCTGGAGCCCCTTTTGGGGGGCTCTGTGTCCCCTCCCCTGGCAGAGGTTCCTGGAGCCAGCAGGTCTTCCTGCTCTGGCCGCAGGAGGCCCTTTAGTGGGGAATTAGTTTCCTTTTATCCTTATTCTTGCTCGCTTTAAAAACAAAACCCAAAGCAAATAAAAAACCCAGAAACAGAAATAAAGCAAACAGAAAACCTTGAAAAAGTTTCTTCCAAGGGTAATTTTAGACTAACGACCTCTTGTTGTGTACCTATTGCTCATGATCTTCCTCATTTATTATTTCTCCCATTTCTAACGTGGAGAAATCCATATTTCAGTTAGTTCCTTTTGCCTTTTCAGAATTATATTATCTATAGTCCACTTGATGTCATACTTGCTTTTAATGTGCACTGCTATAAACAATTTGCAACGGAAATAATCCACACTGTGCACATTTGGAGAAAAGCTTTTGAATATCCACATGTACATGTGGTGCTGAAGTGAGATGTGCTTGGGGACAGTTTTATGAAGAGGTGCCACAGTTCATGATCCTGTTTGTGTATCTTGCTGTCCTCTGTTTCCATCTTTACCTGTCCTCTCTATACCTACAGTAGATTAATCCCTAAATGATGCCAGTCTTAAACACAGTGAATTTCCTTACAGGCAAAAAGGGGAATGATTAAAAATCCTGGAAGGGCCCAGGGACACTGAGAGACCCCCACGCTGTGGCTGTGATTGCAGTCAGGTCACTTTGCCAGCTGCCTGGAACCTCTGGATGTGAGACATTCCCTCACTGCCTCTGCAGGGAAACAATTTGCACCCTCGGTGATGCTGCTGATCCTGAATGATCTGAGGTAAAACAACAGAAGTGAGGATGGGTCTGGAGTTAATTGCTGTTGTGGTCTGAGGGACTTCAAAGGGACGATTTTACCAGAAGCCTCATTAAATGGGTTGGATATTTTGCTGTGCTGAACAGGTGACTGGAGTGCTCCAAGGGGAGGTGTTTGAAGATGGGGAGCACCTCTGGGACTCTCTGTGCCCATGGAGCCACCAGGGCAGGGAGGAGCTCCAGCTCCAGAGATTCCCAAGGTGGGCCAAGGGCTGGACATGTGTCAGGGGAGGTTTGTGGGAGCCACAGACCCCAGGCCACCCCAGGGTCCCCATCCTGGGCAGGAGCTGTTTCTTTGGAGCCTTGGCTCATGGGGCTGATGCTGTGGAAGCCACACAGGACCTGTGTGGCCTCAGGACTCTCTGTGCCCATGGCCAGGACTCTGGATGCCATGGCAGCCTTCCTTCCCTGCACCAGGCCTTGCCCTGATCTACACCTGCCTCTTACACAGCTTTTACAGAGCAGAAACTCACTGAGGAGCAGAGAAACCCTCTATAAATTAGAATAAAGTAACATTCTAGAGGAAAGACGTATAATATTCTGAATATATATATATATATATATACACATATATACACACACACACGAAATATTTGTTCTATTTTCCTTTTCTTTCTCTGCAGCAGAACTGTTAAATTAACAATTACAGTTTTGGCAGTGAACTGAGGGGTTTTCAACTGATAGTACAGAAACTAAAATTGTAATGATTTAACACATCCCTGTGCTTACACCTGGATATCTTAAATGTGATTTATGCCTGATAGTTAAGCAGATATTTTGTATATCCTCATATATACATATCAATAGTACACAAGGGAATTTATTCCCTCAGTCACAGAACCATAATAGAATGATTTGGGTTGAAAGGGACCTCAAAGATCATCTTGTCCCATGGGGAGGGACACCTTCCACTGTCCCAGGTTGCTCCAGGCCTGGGACACTTCCAGGGATGGGGCAGCCACAGCTTCTCTGAGCAAGGACATCATGCCAGGGGAAATCCAGATTTTCTCTACTTCCATAGGGATGCTCCCTAATCCCACAGATGCAAAATTGAGGAGTAAAAGGTTTGAGCTCACCTCAGGCTGCTGAACATTCAAGATGAGAAAAACCCACCACAGAAATCAGGTGTTTGCCCTGATCCATTTATCAGAAGCACCCAAAAACTGCTTCTCCTCAAGTTTAAATCCCAACAAACAAACCCCAGGGGAATCCAAACCACATCGGGCATTTGGGACGCCCTTCTTAAGGAAGCAGCAGCACTGGAAGAGCTGAAGTAGCTTTAAAGCACTGCTGGGCTTTCATGGAAAATGGATACAAGTTCAGAGATCATTTATAAAAGAGCGTAGGAGCTCTGTAGTTTCTGTAAACCAGTGGAAATTAATAAAACCCAAGGCTGGCTATTAGATAAAGGCGAGCAGACAAAGTGTGTGTAACTACCCGTAGAGGGGCTGACATGATGAATGATGATGGATCCAAACCCATCTGAAGTTCTTGAGGAATAATAGCAGCATAAAGTCATTCCTGTAGGGTACCTAAACGTGCCTGAAACAACAGTATAATGAAGGTTGCATATTATGCTAAGAATGACAAGTATTTATGATTGGAAGGTGTCTGGGCTGGGATTATCAGTTTTTGTAAACCTTTTCTCGCTTCTTTAATCTTTGGTTTAAAGACCCATCCAGAGATTTAAGTACAAAAGGGGCTGATTCCTAGAATTGTCCCTCAGAGATAGTAAATACCCTCTCACCTCACCACAGTCAGCAGTGCCTGGTACTACAAAAGTGTTTTCCTTCTGGAGGAATGAATATTTTCCTTGGGGAGCAGCTGGGGAGAGGCACCTGAGTAGCAGGAAGGAGGCTGGGCAACAGCTCAGCTCAGTTAAATTAAGCTCTGCTCAACTAAACTCCTTCCTAGGACTGGGAAAGAAAAATCCTCATGGTGTGGTGCCAGTTGTGCCTAGTGAGTTTTACATTAATGCAATTGTAAATGTCATTGAATTTGCTATTTGGGAGTCTTTTAAGTGCATTTTTAATTTATGGTCACCGCACTTGTGGTTAAATGTGGCAGCTGAAGAAAAATAACGGGTGCAAGTGCAGAGAATAGACAGAAATTTGTGGGCATGCAGTGGAGTTTTAGCAGTGAAATGCCCCTTCTGCAGAGCTGCTGCCTTCCTGCTGTCTTTGTGCCTCTGGAGTGTTGTCCTGTTCAAATGAGACTGAAGGATTTTGATGACAGGTTTTTCTGACAAACACAGGATGACAAACACAACCTGCGTGTGTCTCAGTTTCAGAAGGAGAGAAACTTTTGTGCCATGCACAGATTGATTTCCAAAACCTGAGGGTTTCCAGCTCTCCCTAACCTTTGCTAGCACGCTGCAGCAATGTGTTCTTTGAGCGTGGTGATTCTCTTAGGTCTGTAAGAGCCTTTGAGACAGAGCTGATTTTTTCAGCCTCGACTGTGGAGATTTGTGACTTCAGATGTGAATGTCCCTTTCTCAACCCTGCTGCCAGTGACCCACTGCACAGCCAGTGTCTCACATTATAAAGTACTTATTCACAGAGGGCTCTGACCAAGGCTATCTGGAGGGTGGGAGATGCTTTCCTGGCAATGGGATGTGAACATCGTGGGGCAGATCTTCAGCTGGGATAAAAATCCTGCTCGGTCTCTGCGGCTCAAAGGACGTCTGTTAATTCATGTGGAAAATTCGTGACCCCGGGGAGATCACAGAGTTCAGTGTCCTTGAGCGAGTGCCACACTTTGCAGTCAAGATCAAAATGTCTTTCTCCCTCGAATTCCCTTGAATTTTGATTTTTCTGAAAGTCCTTTAAACCGTTTTATACCGAAACCTACAGTATTATCCAAGAAAACTTTGAGGAAGGCTCTGTGTGTTCTCCCTTTATCTTTTAATAAGTTTTTGAATTTCCACCCTGGTGGGAATATGGAGCCCTGAAAGCTCACCTGGATCCTCTGCTCATGGGCTGTGTTCATCCTGTGCAGAGGTTGAACTCTGGTGTGGCCAGTACCTCCATAGTGACCACCCAGGACTTTATTTGGTTTCCCTTGAAGAGCCTCAATCTTTGATTTCCAGTTTAATCACATCAAGAATTTCCTTGATGTTCCTTAATTTACTTAAGGTTCCTCCTTAATGCAGCCACCAGGACCCGAGTGCAGCTGTTTCACAGCCCTGCCGTGTTTGATGGAGTCTGTTATTTGTGTGTGATTCTTTCTTTGTTTATTTCTTTATTTTCAATATGTTGCATAAATTCACACAAACACATCTCAGAGACCTCCCCCCTCCCCATCAGCTTCTCATCATGGCTTCTACTGGAAGTCAGGCAAAGTTATCTTTACCACTGTGAATTTTATCAAGTTGAAATACAAACAATTAAAAAGAAGTGGTTTCAGGCGGCAAGTGCTTGAGTGCCACAGTCAAGTGCTGCATTTATGCACTGAACTTTTAATTTTTAAATTTTTTTACATTATTCTCTTGCAGTAGTTGCTTTATGTGAGTCCACAGAGCAGATGAAATGAACCATTGGGAGGAAATGTGGAAGTATTGATGAACAAAATGCTGTCAAGTGGACAGAGGTTTAGTATTTCCCTGCCCATCCCTTCCAATCTTTTTGGTTAATAATGAATTTCCTTATTTCATAAAGCAACTGCAGACCTGGAAAATGGCAAAAAAAGCTCAAGTTTGATAATCTGAGTAGTCAGTATGGGGGAAAATGTTGCTCTTGAGAAGGTCTGTCAGCTTTCCTTTGACTTACAAAGGGTTTCTCTACAGAGATCAGTGTTGGGAAGGTGCTGGGAGCATGGCACGGTCCTGAGCAGCATTACAGAGAATTCCAAGTTTCTTGATGAAAAGATTTGTAAGTGGTTGTTCATAAATAATCTGCTGCTCTCTGAAGGAGAGAACCTGCTCTCTGCTGTTCCCAGGTGGGAGGTTCTGGCTGGGGTGAGAGCCAGTCTCTGGTGTGCTCCTCACTGGGGCAGAGCTGCTCCCCCCATGGCCCTGGGTCCCCCTGTGCCAGCTCTGCTGCCCCTGCCTCCCCACCAAGTCCCTGCTCTGGGCTGGGTCAAGAACCTGAAAGCCAAGACCTGTTCCTAGCAGCAAATCCATCAAACATAAACCCTGGACTTACCTGAGAGCAGTTGTGTCATTAACAGAGGACTTAGAGGTCTTTTCCATCCCAAGTGGTTCTGTGATCAGGAGGACTCAGAGGCAGCACTTTGAGCTGCAGGCACACAGTTACCCCATCCCCAAAGGAGACCCCAGAGCAGGTGATCCCCATGGCAATGCTCCTGAGGCTTTTCTCCTTTCCCCAGCAAGAAGCTTTAGCTCGAAGCTGATGCCAACCCTGCTGTCTCTGCCGGTTCACTTTGTGTGATGCCTTTCCTATTTTGTGCTATTTTGACCTTCTCCAGCAGAAGGTGTGGTAGCCCTTCAGTGAAGGGCTGTGCAAGTGCCCTCGGGCCCTCCTCCCTCAATCAGTGAGTGCCCTGCTTGAAACGCTTCCTTTCTTGTTGCCTAAAATTCAGGATTGCTTTGCTCTGTGCAGCCACATCCCCTGGCCAGCCAGCAGAGCTCCTTGCAGTCAGCAGGCTCTTCTGGAGACTCAGGCTTCCTGGATTCCATTAACATTTTGTTAATGAAATAGTGCTTTGTCAAAGAGTCTTGAAAACTTAAAAGGGTATTTAAGCCTCTTCCATGAGTCAATACCATGTAATGTCAACATTACCACGAAGGGATAATTCAGAGATGTCACACAAAGCTTGTGTTATGCCATTTGCAGTCTGGCAAAACAGCTCAGCATTTATGTTGTTTAATCCATCTTCAGAAATCTTTTGTTCTGAAAAAGTTTGAGATCAATCTTGTCAGTATTTACTGACACAAAGCTGATGTAAGTCACTGTGCTCCTATTGACTTCATCTGGGTTGTAATGATTTACCCCAGGCTCGAATTAAGCCCAAATTAGGCATATGAAGAACTCAGTATCAAACTTTTAAGGAGATGGAGCTGAATGGCACAGATCTTGGAAATGAGGATGTGGATGGAAGTAGACTGGAGGAACAGTTTGCAAAGCCCTGGGATGGTACAGACACAAGTTGAAGAGACTTGAAGGAGAATAACCTTATCTAAAGCTTTGCATTGATGAAACAATGTACTTCTCTGCTAGAAGGAAAGAGGGAATACAGAACTGGAGTTCAGATCTGAGTGCTGGCAGTGTGATTGGGGGTGTGGGGTCTGAATTCCACAATACTTGTGGCTGCAGTGTCCTGGGCTTGTCACCGTCACAGCAATTCTTGTCAAGGTACACGAAGCCTTTTTTCCATTCCTCCTCCCTTTCTTTTTTTAGCAATTCTGTAATCATACCCACTACAGAAGGAAGTCGTTTCATCCCCTTGGATGGTGCAGTGATGCTGTTTGTTTTACCTTTGTACTTTTTAATCCTTTTCCATTAAAGCTCCCTGTAATTGATGTATTTGAATGTAGTAAGCAGTGGCCTCAGCTTGCTTTGAAGAAAATAGACTGCCTTACTTCATCCTTGGCTGAATCCAAAATGCTTTCCCGTGATTATTCCTTGGCTCTGTTAAATCTATTTCCCTTTCAGACTCCACGGATAGATGGGGTCAACTCCACAATATCTGAAGTGATGGGAAGTTCTTTAAAAATCATTCACATATTTTGGTGGCAAAGGTTCAGTGTTTCATATTCACACGTAGGATTTTTGTTCCCACCCAGGCATTGTGGAAGCAGGCAGCATCCCAGACCAGAGGAGGAGCTCAGCAGGAGGAGAGCAAGTGGGGGGAAATATTCCCAGTGTGGTGTTGCTGCTGGTGGCTCAGGTAATTTGCAGGTTCTTTGGGAGTCAGGGATGCTTTCTGGCTTGATTGCACACAGCAGGAAGAAAAATAGTGTGAGGCTCTTCATTTGTACTTTTATACTGTTCTACAGCCCGGGAAACATTCGGGGCATAAATCAATTGCTCCTTCAGCAGAGAGCCAAGGAGGCCTTGCAGCCTCCTTGCTGCAGGTGAGGTCGGTGCAAGAGCAGTGGGATGAGGATAAAATATGGGCAAAAGAAAACACGGTGCAAAAGCAGGGTTGGAAACCCTCTGAGAGCAGGTCTGAGCACAGTGTGTGTTCCTTATGGGGTGAAGGGGCCTCAAAATGCTCAGCTCTTCTGGGGAAATTCCTTGGCCAAACTGGGCTGCACCTGGGTATGTACAGCACAAGCATAAGTAGACAATTAAATTAAATTTTAGCCTTATCTCACAGATCCCAGTATACTCAATCAGGTGCTTTAGAGGAATCATACATTTGCTCAGTAGAAAGGTGTGGAAAAAACCTCACAAATGTTATGTAAGGAGCAGAATCAGACATAAAGTTTATGATCCATCCTGACCTGGTGTTCTAACCCAAATGTGGGGGGAGCACAGTGAACCTGAAACTCAGCACTGCAGCAAAATGAAGCATGGTAATGGAGGGGATGTTTAAATTGAGGTTAAAAGAAAAGCAAACCCAGGTACTTCTAATAAAAAGAAAAAATTGATATGGGGAGTGATGTCAGGGTATCTGTGAAGTGCCATTCAGGCACAGACTGTCCCAAAGGCTTTATAGCTTTTAATAAAAACACAATGTGAATAAGAGGAGGCTGAGAAAGCAGTGCAGGATGATGTGCATTTTAATCTAGTATTTAAAAAAGGAGAAAAAGTAGTCCTTGGAGACAACAAAAACTGAAGAACTGTTACAAGTGAGAGAAACTGTGCAGAGGTGGGATTTGTGCCAGTGTGGATGTTGGCCAGGGAAGAGGAAGGATGGAAGAGGAGGGATGTGGCCACATCAGGTGTGTGATGGCAGTGGGAGCAGGAGAGAGCCCCTGCTACCTCAGGGCAGTGGGGTTAAACCCCAGAGATGGCACTGCCCTCTCCCAGCAGCAACAGGAGATTCCACTGCAGATGCAGAGCTACTACATCTCATAAAAACAGGTGTTACAGTGATTTAATCTAAATTGTTTTTAAAAATATCAAATGTCTGTTATGAAGACTTTGCAGATGATCCATAAAATCATTATGCTTCTCTTTCTCTTAATCTTTTTCTGATTTTCTTAACCTCATCAAGGATATTAAACATCTGTACCTGAACCTGCATCTCCCCTTGTCTCAGCTCTCCATGCACAAATATCAGACAATATTTTCTTCTATATTTTTCTGTATTTCCTGTGAAAATGATAAATTCTGGGCCAAGCAGCTCTGAATTTCTCTGTGTTCAGACAATGCCCATCCAAGCAGAGCCTTTATGTTATTCAGGGGCTTCCAGCTCTGGCCATGGAACAGGTAATTTCTGAACCAAGCAAAATATTTCCTCTCCATTGCATTAAATTGGCTAATTAAATGAAGTCAATGGTTTTGCTACTCCATCCTGCATTGAACAAGTTTTTATTGTAGTTTCCTTGTTTCAGGCAGTTTGAACAGATGTCTATGGTGGTCCAGCTCGTTGGAAACTTTTGTGCCCAAACCAGGAGGATGCTGCAGCTGGAGCTAATCCCTGAGTAAGTTTTCTGGAGGCCATTATGTCTCCCAGAGTTTTGAGCTTTTCTCTAAAGCAGACACTGCTCTGTGTGTGAAGGAGAGAGAAAGAGCATCGCCTCGAGGGCTTCAGTTATCACACTGCCTAAATATCCCTTATTTTTAGTCAGAGTCTTCTGAATATGAGATCCCACTACAGGTAGGTGAAGTGACCTCTTTGGGTTTGAATCTGCTCCTCTGTGGTGGATGCAAAGCTGCAGCTTTGAAAAGGAGCCCCCTCCTGCTCTGTGCAAAGCTCTTTGAATTGCCCCTGATCGGCTTCTGAGGCTCCCCGGATGCGTGCGAGGCACTTTGAAGATGAATGCCCAGAATGAGGGGAAACATGAAACAAAACTTACTCCCTCATGTCAGAGTGAGCAGCAGATTCCTCAAAGACCTGCAGCACAATGGAGCTCTTTGGTGGGTGAGAGGAAATGGGCTCAGCTTCACCGGCTTGTCAGAGCAGAGCAAAATTGCACAGGGCTGTGCTTTGGGTGGTAGAGCAGCACAAGAAAGGGTTTGGGGGGCTCCACGATCTTCAAGCCTGGCAAAACTTGTTTCAAGTTGCCTTCACTGGGTCTTACTCGATGAAGGGAAATTTATTATTAATAATTTTTCTTCCCCCAGAAGTTTGCTGTGTGTTCAAGGTGACAGATGTGCCACAACACCTTGAGGGGAATATTTTTCTTTGTCTCCATGAAAGTCTTCACCCCAGCTCCTTAAACTCTCTGTATCCACCATTATTTTCTCATATATTTTGGTGGTGACCACCCATAGTCCTGGGAGCTGAAGTAGCATAACTGTAGGAAGTTTTTTGTTATTTGTCTTTTCCTGGATATTTCTGTGACAACTGATGTGAAAATATCCATTAGATGGGTCAGTTCTTCTGGCCCTGGTGTGTGATCCAAAAGTTTTCATCAGCATCAGATGGATGAACCCATTTCCTTGAGGGGTTAATGGGCTTGTAATGCAAAAAAATTGTACTGATATCTCAGGAGAGACTGGGTGTGGGAACAGAGGGAAAGGGAACAGGAAAACAGATTGAAAAACACCAAGAGAGATTTGTTAATAGTGGTTGGGGATATTCTTCTCACCTGTCCTGGGTGACTGTTGAAATGCAGATGTGTGAACTCCTCTGAAGCAAATGAGGAAAAGCAGAACCCTTTGGGCCATAATTCTTTTCCATATGTGATAGATCCCTCTTCCTTCCAATCAATTAATTGCATCCTAAAAACATCTATTTCTCACCATTGACTTTAAAGGGATTTTAGATGAGTGGCTCAGATATAGCTGTCTACAGAGTAAGTGATTAAAGTTGGGTTAGATGAGCTGGCAGACTACACGGGGATTTTTTCTTCCTTCATGCCAACCCTAAATCAAAAGGCATCTCATCAGAGTATTATAAAATACAACCTTCAGAGAGAGAGTCTTCTACTTCCATATTCTGGCATCTGAAGGGAGGAGGGAGACTCCCATCAATTTAGAGAGAGGTAAAGATTTCATCTCCCTCTAGAAATCATGGCCATAATGGGAAATTCAGACATTTATGAGATTTGCTTAGCCAAGGCAGAGCTGAGCGTGTGGATGTTTCTGTTTGTAGTGTTGCAGCAAAAGCAGAATAAGAAACTAATTTAAGGGGTTATTTTAATCCTTTTTTCCTTCTTTTTGATTCAGTTGATAGCACAACTTGTACCTGGAGAGGGGTAGACAGTGTCTGTGTGACCTCATGAAATAAAACCCTTTGTGAGTCCTCTCCCTGTGACTGCAAAATGGGGATAAACTGGGAAATAGAGATGATTGTGGGTGTTTATTAATGGGGAACCCCCCAAAGATGCATTTACCAATTCACCAGAGAGGAATTCTCACAAAAACCTCTTGCAAGTTGTGCCTGGTTTATGTTTGAATTTTAAAACCAGGTAAGGTTGTAAGAGAGATGAGCAAGTTGCTAGCAATTGGTGAATATTTCCCTTGGGTTTCAAAAGTTGGCAAACCTTGAATATACTATAAATACCCTTTACATACCATAAATATCCATATATTTTAAGGCAATGTGAATTCCAAGGACAAGAGAAAGCAGAGCAAGAACTGGCTTAGTTTTAAATCAGAAAGGGACATGCATTTGTTTCCTCTAAATGTTAATTTCTCAACGTAATGGGTAAAGTATCGAATTATTATTTAAACCCACAAATAAAGCACAGGTCCCTTTTCCCATCTCTAAGTAATGTTCTCCTGCCAAAGGATAGGCATGGCTGTATTTTTTCCTAATGGAATCTGCATATCTTTGCCCTGATAGTCCACTGCCGAATATTGATGGTGCAATAATTGGCTCTTTATTGGTATATTGTGTTTTCTCAGAGATTTTTCCACTTCCTGCAGTAAATCCTTTTTGAGTTTTACTCCTTTTTATGGTTTGGTGTTTACAAAAGTTGATCATTCCGGTGGAACTGTGAATAAGGCTCGGGATTTTGATTTGTTGTATGTCATGTATTGGGAGCTGGTATCTCTCCTTTTATCTTTTTTAGTAGAAATATCTCAGTTGTTGCTGTCTGTATTTAGCAGGAGAACTCAATCTCTCTCCTCTATCTGTTTTCTCCTATTTGTCCCTGGCTTGAAGGGTTGGTGGCATTCAGTGGTGGATAAATGCAAGGAAATCTAATAATGCCTTTCTAATACACCGATTTATCTGCTATCATATTTTATTTTAACTCTTCATGCAACTGTGCAATCATTGCTCCATTGCCATAATTGGATTTCAAAGTATATTTGTGCCATTTAATTACATCTATAGCTTCTCTATAAATGCGTTCAGAGTAATTAGTAATTTTCTACTTTTTAGTGGAATTATATTTTATATCAACTGTGCTCATTTTTCTCTTCAAATTCCTCAACACATTTGCACCAGTTTTGCTTTTTCACACTGGAATTTCTGGCATAAATAATCATTAAGGGTTTTTTTTTTTCTCCCCACTGTGAATGTGAACAGAGTCTAATCCAGCTTTCACTGGAGTCAATGGTAATCTTTTCATTTCCTTCAGTGAAAACTGGATCAAGTTAATAGATTGCAAATTGTATTCAAGGCAAAGTCACATCTTATCATAGAAATAGTTGTGTAGCAACTCCTGGGGTATGGATGGAAGGTGCAAAATCGATTGTTTCCATTTTTTCTTACTGGATATTCTAAAGATTCTCTTACCCAACTTTATTAATTTTTTAGCCCATAAATTATGGCATTGCAATAACATTTCAAAGATTCATTTTAACCTGATTTTCATGACAAAGTAAAACCCTTCCCACTTGAAGATTTTTGTAAGTGGATCTAGAACTTTGCTTTCCAGACCCCAAGTTTATCTGTTCATGTCCATCAGGATGCTTGAGCATGGGCATTTTTAAATTTTAAATATATTTTGTTTCAATTTTTGCTTGCAAGCCAAATATTTGGCAATTATTTTTTGCCAGCTCTCTGTGTCACTTCAGAGCTGTGTCAGTTCATGGACAGATTTAGTTCTCTTGCTGCTGAATATGAAAACCTGCAAGCACTTCCCTCTAAAAGTGCAATTCCAGCAAATCACATTCCCAAGTAGGCAGAAATTTATGATGTTCACTTTTTCCAACATGTCAATTTTGCCACTGTGGGGTGGTAACCATATGTACCAAGTAAGATCTTAGTTTTTAAAAAAAAAAATTATTGCAACTGGCTTGTTAAGGAGATTTTTTCTCTTCTGCACTGCTCCCACTCTGTTGATTAGAAGTTTGTTGCTTTGGTAATGTGCTTGTCCTCCAGGCTGTTAATGATTGCAGACACCTCTCTAACCTGTAATTTTGGGGGAAGGTTATTGACAAGGTGAGATGACAACAATTGTAATTGTTTCCATGGCTTAGAAATGTCCTTCATCTTTGCTGGTCATGTGTCAGGACTTGGGTTTTAGAGTGAAAGTGGAGTTGATGCCCAGGATTAGAGACACTTTCCTGTGCTATTTATTCCCAAATCATGCCAGTTCATAAGGTGAGAAAGAACAGTGTGAAAGATGGTAAATTGTTATTTAACTCTTGATGAAACATCAATGCAAATGGTGCCTATTCCAGCCCCAGCAGAAGATGACTTTGGTAGGTTGAGGATGGAGCCCCTTGGATCATCCAAGAGATGCTCATCCTGGTGTGATTTTAGAGCCTCAGGAAGCTTTGTGAGCTGGAGCACCATCAGTTTCAGAAGGCAGGATAACAATCATTTGTTCATCCAGACTTTGGATTGAAAAGAGAGAAATTGAACCATTTCTATTGGGGATTTTTTATGCTTCCAGCATAGAGAAGAATTGTTTATGAGCCTTAAATGGAAAAAACTCCTTAACCATGATAATTTCATTATTAATCATTTGGAATGGAGCAGCATGAGCGCCCAGGAAATTCAAACCTGAAATCCTGCAGGTGTTTGCATGTTGTGAGTAGGGAGCCCCATTCCCACATCACAGGGACACTCCTCACTGGAGGCTGCATTTTTCCAGTGGATGCCTACGAGCACTTTGCACTGAAATTTTTGTCAAAGAACGACTGGTGTTTTGCTGCTTTAAAGCCAGGGAAACATCACAATGTTCTTTTAGAAATGACTGCGGGAATTAATTGCAAATGACTTATTAATGAAACAAATATTCAGCTGTCACTTGAACCAAACTCCACGATACGCTTAATGATTATTTTTTGAGAAAACACTTTTGTGTTTTTTTGATCTGCCTCGTGTTAACAGCGGTAGGAAAAGAGGGTAGCATTTGGTGTCGGAGTGGAAACTTGAAACTGGCAAAAAGGAGAGGGACAACATCAGCCAATGGCTGGGAAATAGGTGAGAAGCCCAAAGAAAGAGCAGATTCCTAAAAAATTTTGTAGGAAAGCTCCCCCAGGCAGGTCTGGTTGGGTAATAAGGGTTAAATCTGGGGAAAAACAGGGGAATTTAACCAAAAAGGGGAATCTGGCAGGGAAAGGTTCCACAGTGACACTAATTCAGCCCCATTCCGTGTCTGGAAAACGAGCATGGAAGAATTCACCTTGCATGGGGTGGGGAAATGTTTGCAAACTGCAGAGAGACTCTCAGATGAATGGGAAATATCAGCTGTTGCTCTGCAAATGACAATAAAAATAAATGCTGCTATTTAGGGAACGAGCATTCCTCATGGCTCTGGCACTGGTCTGGGATGCACCACCAAAGTTCCCTGCCCAGATCTGTGTGCTGGACCTTCCTGTGTGCCCGTGGGCCATCCAAGGGAGATTTTTCCACAGGCAGCTGGCTGAAGCCGTGCATTTTTCCAAGAGTTCTCCTTTGCAAGGGCCAGATATAAATAGGTAATAAAGCCTCTCCACGGCTGCTGTTTACAAGGGCAGGAACACGGGGCAGGACATGAGCGAGGCGGATCCGCCCGCCTTGGGAACACATCTCAGGTGTCCTTCTGCTGGTGCTGCTAAATTATTTACCACTCAGCAAGCGTGTGCCTGCGTGAGACATTGAGAGGAGGGAATCTGAGGTGAAACCCCATCCGTTTACCCAGAGCTGACACTGGAATATTCATTATCACATTAAATCCAACCGCAGTGAAAATGAAGGCTTCCGTTGATTATGTGCTTGCATAAAAGGCTTCTTTGGTGGCAGGCCCATGTGCCAGAGATCTGAATATAAAATCAAGTCAGTGGAAACCATTTTTTTTATGGTAAATTTGTCGTCTTGGAAGTTATGAGACTTGGCAGGTTTAAATTATGTTTTAAACCTGCGGTGGATTATGTGATTTTTCTAACTGGCCGCAAGCAATACGAGATGGGCACACACCACCCCAATCCCAGCCACGGGCCTGAGCCAGGATTTCCAATGCAAATAAAAGAGAAATGCAGGTTTTATATGCAGGGAATGGTGCATATTTATCTCAGTGCAGTGGTGGTTTGGCAGGGTTGGTGGGGAGGTCTCCCCTTCCTGAGTGCTGGGTCTGCACCCACCTGCCTTTCCCTGTCCCTCTTCATCCTGAGTTTGTGTTGGAGCAGAGCAAGAGCACAGCTCAGAGAAGGGGTTTGAGGAGCCCGTTGGATTTATGATTGTGGAAAAGTACAGGAAAATACATAGGATTGGCCAAAAAAGACGTAAGGTTTTTTCCATCCATCCATCCATCCATCCATCCATCCATCCATCCATCCATCCATCATCCATCCATCCATCCATCATCCATTCATCCATCCTCCATCCATCCATCCATCCATCCATCCATCCATCCATCATCCATTCATCCATCCATCCATCCATCCATCCATCCATCATCCATCCATCCATCCATCCATCCATCCATCCATCCATCCATCCATCCATCCATCCAGTGCTTGTTCCTTCCCTGTCTTCCCCCTTCACTAGGGATCCTGCTGAATTTAAAGACTCAATTAAATCTTCTCTGGGGAGGCAGCAGAAAACTTAGAAATGCTGAGATGAGGTAGCACCAGGTGAGGAAAGGCCACCTCTGGAGAAGGTTGTCCCACCAGGAAGCTGGAGGACTGGAGGCTCTGGGCCACTCAGGGCTCCCAGGAAAACTGGCACAGCGAGGGCTGGGTTTGGTGGCCGTGGGCATGTACAGGAATGTGAGAACAAAACCTATTTCTGTTGGTGCTGAGAACGAGGACTCGCCCACAATTAGTAATTTATTGAAAGGTGTGACTGATTGCATCAGCACAAATAATTTAAGAATAGATTTAAAAAAAAAAAATCAGTGTTCTCCATCCCGTAACACTGACAGAAAACTCTAATTTGGAAACAACAGGTAAAAAAAAAAAGAAGATATGAAACAAAATTTGCCTGGTCAAAAATGGAGGTGGATAAATCTTGATTTGGAGCATGGTTGCAGTGAAGCCATCGTTTTCCAGGGAATCATGGGCTTTTCTTCTGGGAATGCTGGAGATACTTTGTGGCACTTCCTTCCCTTTCTGCCTCCTGTTTTCATCTGTAATTGGAAATGTATTTTGTGAGAGAGAATAAAACAAACATCCAGTAGATACAATAGCACCGAGAACCTTCAGCTTTGGCTAATCCCTGTAGACAGCAGAGAGAGAAACAGAATGATCTGTAGCTATAATTGAGAGGCAAAAAAAAATCTATGTTTAATAAACATTTAAAGGGAGAATTACATGTGCCACAAATCCCCTTTTATATTGCACTTAAAATCTCCTTACCTGCCCTTTAGTTTTCATGGTTTTCCTTATCTTCAGTGTCACTTAATCATATTTCAACAGGATTTGCTTCCTCGCTGCCCATCTGCTCTTCCTTTCTAGTGCAGCATTAATGCCACAACACCATCCCAGTAGTTCCCTTCTATACCACTTTGATGTCAGCCTCCTGGGGATTCAGGATTTTTTCATTCAGGTTCAAACAGAAAAGAAAAATACCTGGTTTGGGGGAGTGACAGATCCTGGTTTCAAATGGAAATGTCCAGAGCAGGGCGGGGGAGGAAGGGGAGGCGAACACAACTTTGACTCCTGTTGCTGTGGAGTTTTGGGATCCAACACGGCCATGGGGAGCTTCTCCTGGCCCTGGGGAGATGCAGGCACTGCTCTGCTTCAAATCTGTGCTAAGGAAGGGTCATCCTCTGAGGATGTTCACAACATTAATGAGTTCACCTCTGGACACCCACCTGGCTTGTGTGGGCTGCCCAGTTGGATCTGTGTTTGAATTAGAGGCATCATTTGGAGAGTCTTCATGTGGTTTATTAATCCCAAAAGCACTGAATTAATAATCTTTGTATTTATATCTGTTTTATTTGCAGTTAAGGAAGACTTTGTGCATTGTGTCTCACCAGTTTAGGAGCACAATGGTGTGGGAAGGTCTCCTGGAAAGTGGAGAATGTTTTTATTTAGGATTGACAGGAGCTCTCCCAAAAAAAGTTATGTGCTGCTTTTTGCACTAAAAAATACTTTAAAAATTACAGAAATCCATTCCAATTTCTCATGTAACTGTAAATTAGTCCTTAGGTCCCTGATGGGAACAGGTCTGTGGTACATCTGGGGATATTCTCTTTTACTCCACTACCTTTGCTGGGCATTAATCTCTTACGATAATTCATAAAAAACCCTGTTTTAAAGCTATCCAATGTCTGCAGTGATCAACACTTGACCCTCTACTCTCGAAACATTTTTCAATTAAATATCAGGTTGGTGGTTTTTTTCTTTTAAGAAGGTAACCCAAAGTGCAGTTAATCCACATTTTGAGGTGTTTGTACCTGCAGAAGTCACCCTTGATATTTCCAAATAATATTTGCCTCAGATCTCAGGAGGCAGAGCAGGGCTTGGTTGGCTGCAGGATTCCTGAAATTCCTCTGGATCTCAGTGGGGATCAGGCTCAGCAGATTCTCATTCATGCTCTGAGCTGCAAAGACAAAATCCAGTGGAAGTGCTAAAGCAGTGCCAGAGGTTCTGCCCTTCCCCTCCTGGAACACAACTCTGGACTTGCTCCTTGCTCAGTCTGGGGTGGCCTGAGCTGGTTTGGGTAGGAGCAAACCAAAATGAGTTGGGGCCACCCAAGCCCCGTCAAGGAAGGGTTCCCAGGAGGTGACAGGGGACAGAGGGACACCTGGGACAGACCTTAAAGGACAAGTTTAGAAAGAAATGGTGGCTTGGAGAAAGATTAAAGTGCTTTTCTTCAGGACACAGAGGTGACAGTGAGAGAGGAGAAGGAAGAGGCAGTCGAGGAAGCCGAAGCAGAGGCTGCAGCTGAGACTGAAACCTTGAACAAGGAGAGGAAGGGACTTGTTCCACTTTGATTTGGTCAACGAATATGAGGTGAAGACAAAAAAGCAGAGATTTATTATCTGGGCGAAGAGGCTTTAATAGGAAACGTGAGGCAGTTGTCTGAGGCAGAGGAGAAACCACCACAAGGTTGGCCATGGGACTGACACAAATGAGAGGGTTAGAAAAGGAGGGGTGGCTTTAGCAGTGGAAACAGGAATTAGCAAGAAAATGGAAAATTAAAACAACTCTGAGCCACGTGGAAAGCATTGCTTATTGTTATTATTAATTATTATTACTATAATTATCACTATTATTATATTAACTAAGGGCTGACTTGAATCTTACAAACAGCTTCTGTCAGAAAAGGAGAAAATAAGCTTTAAATGTTGACTTTTAATTCTACCCTGTTTATTAAGGACTGTTAGTTCTGTTTTGCTAATATCTTGTAAGTAAACAGAGTGAGAAAATTCAGTGGAATAGAGATGATAAAGATGATGAACCACTGAAATTTGGTTCCACACTGGGCACATAAGGGAGATAAGGATGCCAATTAATGCATTACTAAAAGAGAAACACTAGTAGGAGTAATAATAATGGTTCTCTATTATTTATGGTTGATTTTAGAAGAGAGAGAGTTCATGTTTGGCCCAGAGCAGTCGACACAAGCGCTGAAGGAAGAGAAAAAACCCTTTAACCAAGCAGAAATTTCAGTTGTGAGCTGTTAAAGGAAGTTGAGCTGAATATTGAGGAAAATTCAAAAAGATAAAAACTACTTCAATTTGGTAGTTCTTCACTGGTTCTGCAGTTTGGCAGCTGTCAACATCTCAAAATATCATCTCACCCAAACTGTTGAAAGAAAGAAACCCTTTGATTTTCCCCTTGAGACTCCCAAGCTGAAAATGGACTCTTTGTAGTCTCAGCCTCATTTCAGACAGTTTTTTTTTTTTAAAAAACATTCTTGCTGGCAGAAACAACTAATTCATAAATAGACTCTCTGTTAATTAAATAAGTTTTATCGTTTTAACTTGCCTTTTAAAATGAAAAAGAAAGTAAATCTCTAACATTTCCTGCTTTATTATGAATCTTAAGGGACTAAGCATCACATTTCTTGCATCATTAATAATGCAAATTAGTTTTTGTTTGCGTCTCCTATAAGTTTATAGTTAGAAGTAAATATTTAATGCACAGATCTGGGAAATCAAATCATGGCCAGTGGAAATTTTCCCTTAGAGTTATTGAAAGGTAATGTAAGAAAGATGGGAGGCACTGTGGTTTCTGTTTATTTAACCTTTCCTGCTCTTGCTTTCCTTTCAGTAGAGCTCTTTGTGACTTGTCATTAAACACTTCTCTATTCCTGCAGTATCTGTTTTTATTATCTTTACAGTAGCCACAGAATTCAGCTTTTAATACCATTTAAAGGAGAGGTTAAACACATTTGTAGCCTACTTAAGGCTATAAGGATTGGAGTTTTGGTCCTGATCATTGGCAGGAAAACCAGGTGATTATTTCTAATCATATCTAAAAACTTGTTGACTTTGTAGCAGTTTTTCTTCATTTCCTTAATGAAGCGATGGCCAAATCAGATTAAACTTTGCCCAGGGCCTCAACATCATGCACAGAAATGCTTTGGGAGGGTGAGATGCTCTGAGCTGTTTATTTGTTAGCATAGGGCAGACTGAATTTAGTGCATATATCCCATATTGGGATTTTCCCCCCTGTTTTGACACAGTATTCTTGCAAATATTGCAGCACCCTCTGTATGAGATGTCTGTAGGACCCAGACTATTGCAGACAAATTGCAGCTGTTTCCCCACCACATCTGGGCTTTCTGCAGTGACTCTTCTCGTGTGTGTGGTGGATAACAAAAAATAATAAGTATCCTGTTATTTTGGGCGTGAAATCTGATAGTGGAACAGACACCAGGGAGAATTCTTCGGTGATAAAAAATTTAAATAGACCCATTTATCAATATGACAGAGATTTGACCTGAAAGTTAAAGTGTTTGGAAGTTAAGTGGGGTTGTGTAAAGAAAGTTGAGGCTGCGCTACAGATAGACCGTGGGGTTTGTAAGTTATTAAATCAAAATAAAAGGTATTGACAAAACAATAAATTGCCTGGATCACCCCATCTAATAGGTTCTGGGAGCACTAAATACATTCTCCACACCAAAGACTTGTGAAGCCTTTTCCTTTCTCATGCTTTTGTTCTTCTCCTTGAAAACATTTGTACCATGGTTGGTTTTATAACACACTTGGCACCAAATTGGGCCTGGGGATGCTTTGCCAGGGAACTGGATCAGAGCAGGGGTGGGAAGCAGGAACAGGGGCACTGCTCTGCTACCTACAGGATTGTTGGACTTTGCAGGTGGGGTACAAATCACTCTCTGGGGGATTAAAATAATAAAATAACAACCATAATATCTTTATTGGGAGAGGTATTCTACTAATTATCTTCTGGGGAGAGAGCACTGCAGAGCTCTTTGCACCTCAGCACCATTTCCATGCTGGAAATCCACGGGATTCAGAGGGGGAGCAGCATCTGGCAGTGCCCTCCAGCAGGGATGCTTTGGGGAGCAGTTAATGTCACCTGCTTGTGTCACCCCCTAAACCTTTCACAGTGACCATCATCTTCCTGGGAGAGGGGCTGAGTTTGCTCATGGAGGGGAAGGAAAACACCTGTGGGACACTCTGGGATGGAAAAGCTGGGAATGGGTGGTGGGGCAACTCTTCAATCATCAGAATCATCAACAGGGCCCTGCTTTTTCCCAACTCCACAGGGCTGGGGGTGAGTACCCCCTAGGTCCAGCTTCCCTGCTGAGGAGGGAATGAGGCTGGCTCTGTTTGCCTTGAAAATGACACAGATTTGAGACAATTTCCCCTCCTGCAGATCTCTCCGTTGAGAGGAGCATGGAAGACATTACTATTTATAGTGCACAGTACGCCTGCCCAGCGGGACACCCCCGAGCAAACATCCTACCAGTCTGGAGGTGTGGGATCCTTGCCAGCTCCCTGGCCCCCAGATGCCCTGTCCCCTCTCCCAGGGAGGTGGGAAATCACACGGGGGCACCACCCCTCTCCCCTGATCTCTGCCTTTCTTTCTCTTTTTTGAGATGAGATGCTCACCCCCGCCGCGGAGCCAAGCGCGAGGCTCGGAGGTGAAGCAAGTTTTCAGCACAAAAAATGGAAGTTTTAAGGGAGGGAAAGGGCCCCAAAAAATGAAGGAATAAGGGGGCTGCAGGGTTTTCAGCAGAGTCTGGTTTGGGCAGCTTGTTTGTGTGGGGGGAAAATGAAGATGGAAACTTGGTTTAACTAAAGGGAGTTTCAAGGGGATGAGGACCAGCAGTGGGACCTGGGCTCTGTCACTGCCACTCCCTGCCTGACCACCTGGGTGCTCCTGTAGGGGTTTGGGATATCAGAACCTCTGC
Organism: Drymodes brunneopygia; assembly: GCA_013400955.1. Taxonomy (NCBI): domain Eukaryota; kingdom Metazoa; phylum Chordata; class Aves; order Passeriformes; family Petroicidae; genus Drymodes; species Drymodes brunneopygia. Next base: position 4,254 of record VZTZ01045660.1, on the reverse strand, counting down.
ATCTAAGTTAAATTCTTGATATGGAAAAGATAGCTGACAATGGCAATAAAAATAACAGTAAGCTGTTGGAAAGGCCCAGCTCGAATCGTGCTCTGTCAACAGCTTTGCAATCTGTATAAATATGAGAGGAAAGACAAACAGCTCTGATTTCTCTTTAAGAATGTGAGTATCCATTGTCATGGATTTAAATTAGGATGTTTTACTTGTACTGTATGTAAATTCCTCCTTGGCAAATAACCCATGTCCACTAATGTATGTGTATTTTGGGTCTGTATAGTTTGGGTCTCTGTGAAATACAATGAAATTTGATAGCACACAGAAATTCTTGCATGGAATGTCAAAATTTTTTTGTGTGTGCTTCTCACATATCCATAAAAGAGTTTACACATTTCTAATTACTCATTCAAAAAGAGACTTTACAGCACTTTTAAAAGAGAGCCAATTTTTTCCCTACTGTGTTCTGTTTTTACAGCTTGTGGAAAGCTTATTTAACGAAAGTTTAAGTAATCAGCGAAAGTCATTTCTGAGCAAAGACTGACAGATATGAAGCCTCTTTTCACACTTCATAAGAGGTGGAGAGGGTAGCCATAAAATTTACAGCTGAATAGTACTCTGTTCAGCTTAAGTTATAGAATTATTAGTGTTCCAGGCATGTGAGAGGTTTTAGGGAGATGAAGAATTTAAAGTGATTCTCTGTGTTTTGTGTAGCTGAGCTCTGAGTGCAACACTAATAACAACCCACCCCTCCAAAGGCAGCGACCTGCACGTCCCGTGGGGCTGATGTTGTGCTAAAAATATGTGTTTGCAGCTAACTGAGCTTCATGATATATTAATAAAACCCCAGCAACGTGTTCCCTTTGCAGAGACTCACCTCTGGCTATGAAAGTATGAATTCCTGGGATATGGAAATGAGCACATGGGGTGTGTGGGTGAGGAAGGAGTGGGGAAGGAGGTGGCACTGTCAGCATCTCTGTCCCAGCCCCTGGAGCACAGAGACACAGGTTTTGCTGTAGGAGAGACCTGGATACAGAGTGGTGGACAATCAGTGACTTCTGCAGGTCATGACCAATTGTGTTTAAAAAAGGCTGAATAAAAGAGGAAGAGCTGGGCTGTGTTATGAGACTGAGAAATGGGAAATCTCTGTTCCAGCTGATAAAAATGAGCATGGCTTTTAGAGGTATTTGTAGGTATTTGAGTGTGAATTGCTCTAAATATCAGGAGGTGGCCACATGTTGTAATCGTGGGCATTACATACGAGTATTTTTCATAGAATCAGAGAATGGTTTAGGGCAGAAGGGACCCCTAAATGCCATCAGTCCAACCCCCTGCCATGAGCAGGGACATCTTCAGCCAGACCAGGTGGCTTAGAGACCTGTCCAAGATAACCTTGAATGTTTCCAGGCATGGGGGACCTTCCACCTCTCTGAGCATCCTGTGCCAGTGTTCTGCCACCTTGGTAAAAAAATTCTTCCTTATGGCAACATTAAGCAAACAAAAGCAATATCTAAAGGCATTTCAGTATTATCTTCATACTACCCTTTCAAGCTGTTGGTTTTTTGCTGGTTATTCTTTTATGCTTTAGCTGTACCTGCTCACTCTGGAACAAACATCAGAAAATCTTTCCTAATTCTTTAAAACAAATTGTGTGAGATGGAATCAAGTGTCACTGCAGTCACCTTGAGGTTGGCCAAGAACTGAATTGGGGAGGCATCTTCCATCCTCACTGCTCAGCCCTGGAGAACAGGGACACAAGGAGGTGACCCAGTGTGCAGCTGCCACCAGTACATGGTTTAAATACACATAGTGTAAGGTTTATATATTTTTAATTCCCTTTTATGTGAGCCTAATACAAGCAGCCTCATAAAGCTCACTCCTGCACCAGATTAAAGCAATGTCTTGGTAGCATTTATTGGTGGCTCATAAATCATGGCGGCACTTTGTTACTGTCCACAAGCTGGTTTTGCTCTTAAAGGTTTCAATCATGAAGATGTACAGTATTATTCCAGGCACAGTTGTAGTCCTACAGAAATTATGCTGAGGTGTTTGTGGAGGCCTGAAATTTGTGGAAAACCTGTGTGTATGAAGTGATGTTGAAAAGCTGAGACATGGGGTACTTTTAGTTGCTGTGTTAAGAAGCACTTTAACTAAATACGTGGAAAATTGTGCTGTGCCTTTATGCAATTCAGGAAAATCACTCATCATGCCAGTGTGCAAATTCCCAGTGTTTCCCTCCAACACCTACTGCCACTCCATTTAAGGTTTTCTGTGTGCTGATCACTTTGATTTCAGGTAAAAATCTCAGTTCCAGGGACAGTGCTGGGACTCGTCAGACCCTACAGGTTTCCATTTCGGGTTGTAATACCAACAATTCCCAATCCTATCCCCTTGACTCCAAACCGTATTCGGGAGGCGTTCGGTGCTCCTGCATTCAAACAGTTAATTTGCACTATGTTCTGTTAAAGAAAAGGAAAACTGTCACCCTGTCATTTTAGAGTCTGACACTAAGCTTGTCAAAAGAGACAGCTGTTAAACTGAATTACTGTTGACACGCAGAGAAACGGCCCTTGCCAGATGTAAAGGACATCTGCGGCAATGAAGTGGTACAGGGTGGCTTTTAAAATGTGGTCATACTGGTATTTGAATAGAGCTCTATGGCATTAAAACGTGGCCTTGACTCAGGCAGTTTGAGGCAGCGAAGCAGAGCCAATGCCAGGCACAAAGAAGTGCTGATCTGTTGCTGTATCCATAACTTAGGCATGAATATGAAAACAGTGCAGTGTCAAAGCTATTAAGCTCTTATCGTGTATCCGGGAGGATGTGGGTTTAAAACACAGTGGGAAATATTTTGTATTTCTGGCTCCTCGGCTGCGCGGGTAGGTGAGGTGGAAATTCATAAGGTGGATTATGCGGGGAGTGAATGGGAATAAGTCGTCTTGTCTTCAGCTAACAACTGCTCAGACAAGAATTGCAAAGGGCATTAGGCTTAGGAAGTGAGGCTGGATGTGCCTCACCGGCGTTCCTGATAACATTCCCGGGATGTGGAGCACGTGGTGGGTGCTGGGGAGGTTCCCCTCTGGAGAGGGGAGCAAATTAAAACTCAAATCGTTGCACAGAGAGGCCTGTAAAATTCTGCTTTCCCCCCCCCCAAAAAAAAAATTAGGATACCAAATTAATACTGTAAAAAAATACAGTTATTATGAATATTTTATAATTTAGCAATTGAACCAACAGTAGGGAATTCTGTGCATTATATAAGAGTGCAAATCTTTGATTTGCATGTCTTTAGTGTAGGAATAAAGCTGTTTGGGGAAAAAAAGTATCAGTTAAGCAATTTTGCTAAATGTATGAAAAATGAAATGTTATGAGATGAAGCATGTATTCATTATGAAATGAAATTGATGTTTGAAGCTAAAAAAAAAATATTCAGGCCAAACATCATTTTGAATATGTTAGCAGATCATATCTTGATTTACTTGTGTATTTAGTGATAGCAGAAACCAAAGTGTTTCCATCTGGAGGGAAGAAGGCAAATGGTATTTAGAAATGACACGGGTTAACCTGCTCCTTTCTGCAGGAAAAAACACCACCAGCAACAACAGTTTGCTCTAGACAGGAAAAATGATGGAAGAGGTGAGGCTAAGAGGGGTTTCCTTCTTCAAAAGAGGAAATTTCGCTTTCCAGGCACCTGCATGTAGAAATGCTGATGTCAGGTGAGGGGGACTCACTCCTCTGCAGGGTGGTGGAAAGAGCAGGGTTTGTTTAGGTCTTGGGATGATTTGGGTTGGTGCCCTGCACTGCTCCAAGGGCATCTCATTCCCACAGAGAGCATCCCATTCCCATGGAGAACATCCCATTCCCATGGAAAATATCCTGTTCCCATGGAGAATATCCCATTCCCATAGAGAACATCCCATTCCTATGGAGAACATCCCATTCCCATAGAGAACATCCCATTCCTATGGAGAACATCCCATTCCCATGGAGAACATCCCATTCCCGTGTAGAAACTGCCCTTCCCATGGAGAACATCCCATTCCCATGGAAAATATCCCGTTCCTATAGGAGAACATCCCATTCCCATGGAGAACATCCCATTCCTATAGGAGAACATCCCTTTTCCCACGGAGAACATCCTTTTCCCACAGAGAACATCCCATTCCCATGGAGAACATCCTATTCCCTTGGGAAATATCTCATTCCCATGGAGAATATCCTATTCCCATAGAGAATGTCCCATTCCCACAGAGAACATCC
>VZTZ01045657.1:0-10427 GCA_013400955.1 Drymodes brunneopygia | reverse complement strand
TTATTTTATATATACAGGTATATATAAGATCAGATTCCAGCACCGGTTTCGGAACTGAGCCGGCTGGGTGCATTCTCTCAGGAGCCCCGTGCTGTGCGGGGCTGGCGCGTTGTGGCGAGGCGGGGACCCGCTCAGCATCTCACCCGTGCCTGCGGTCCGGGGCTTTGTTCAGAGTGCCAGCCCTGTAGGAGGCTTTCATCTGGGAGGAGTGGTGGAGGTCCTGTAGTAGCACATTGGTACATTTTGAAAAGATGCGTTATTATTGGAAAAATAGGGTGACTAATTGTTTTTGTTCTGTTTTTTTTACATGAGGGTCCACTGGGAGTCGTGTTTCCCCAGTGGAAATTCACGTTTTGGAGAAACCTGTCACATCCCCTGGCTAACCAACACCGCTCACAAAGTACTGTCAGAAGGGAAAACGTTTGCTTCTCTGGTTAAAAATGCCGTGATTCGGTCATACTTCTGTGACCTGAACTTTGCTGACACCTAAAAAAATTGCAGAGACTGCAACCCACCCCATTGGTTTTTACGATCCGTTTCACCGCTCAGCGGTGCCGGCTGGCTCGAGACTTCAAGCAGACCGGGGCTTGTCCAGCAATAATTCAGCTTCAGCATTTCCTCACTGGTGCAGCGCTCCAGCCGGGCGCAGAAATGCAATTGAAGCAATGTACACGTTAGTCAGAATTATTGTCGTTTTTCCTTCCCAGAAATACGTAACTATCCACAGAGAGCAGGCAAATGAGAGGCAGGCATTGTTAAAGATTGCTCAGAGAAATAGGTGGTTTTCTACAGAGGTCTTTGCCCTGAAGTAGACTGAGTTTTCACTCGACTTCATCTAAAAGCAAGGCATTTCCCTGGTGATATTACATTTATCTTTCCCTTTTGATTGCTGGGGAGCTCAACGCACACGCAGAGGCAGAAGGATCTGTAAAACAGAAAATGAAATTTCAGATCCTATGACTTTAATAAGGAACACTTACTTTGCAACTGAATATCTTTGTGTCGACAGTGAAAATGAGAGTTTCAGCCAAGTTGTAGAGTCATATATGCTTTCAGTTTATTAGCTCATTTGGAGGCTGGCTGAAGAGAAACCAGAGATGGACATCTCTGCACATGCTCACTCTTAAGTCCATGATTTTTAAAGTTTGCTGTCTAGGCTGTTTTACAACTTCAGGCTCACAAAAGCTTCAGGGCTGTATTATATGCTAACTATTATTTCTTAAGTAGATTAGTTTTGAGTTGCATTATAAAATGTCGGAAATAAGCAAATAAATTGAAAACATCCCTTTCCAAGGAGTTGAGAAATTAACAAAAAAAAAGGTGACAGATACCATGAGATTTGGCTTTGGAAAGAGCCCTCACAGAGGAAAGAATGTAGAGTAGGTATATGTCTCATCTAACTTAACAACACATTAGGTGTTTTCCATATTTTGCTAGCTGTCAAGCTCTTCAGTTGCACAGCTAAAGGATACTTTGATGATATGGTCTGAACTGAATTTATATGGCTAATGCCATGTTGAAATGGAGAGAGCAAAAATCAGAATACCTATGCAGTCTTGCATGCAATAAAAATGTAACATTCTTTGTATCAGCTGGTATGTAGAAGCTGTACAAGTCCTTACCAGGGTGTGCGTTTTTTACTGGAGTAATGCAAGCCTTGGCGTGTGGCACTTTGTAATTATTAACTAGTCTGCAGGCGAGTTCTGGTGTAATGTGTCTATTTGAACTGTACCATGTGAGTGTATGTAAAATATCCACAGTATGCTTGCAGAATAAAAGCTAGTTGTCAGGAATCCAGCCAGATCTCGGTGAATGGTAAACGCTTCTTGTTTTCTGACAGTTCCCTTGTCTGCCTGTTACAGTGAACACTAATTACTTTCTGTGGGTGAAAAAGATAAGCGATAAGAGAACTGATGGGATGACTGATCAGAGAGGGGCAGTTTTCCTTTGTTTTTTCCACTTCTCTGTCTCTTCCATTTCCTCTTCTGAGTTCTTGTTAGATGCAGTGTTTGCATCGTCTGTCATCAGGTTGGACCAGATGCTGCTGTGTCCAGCAGGGGATGCACAGAGCAGGGGATGTGGCTGGCACTGTTGCACCACATCCAATCCCATTGAAGCCGGCCGTGAGAGACCTAAGATCGATCTTGCCCAGGCTGTTTGGTTCCTATTCTGGTACTGGTTTCAGCTGATCATCTCTTTCTTTACTCAGTGGTAAGCAGGTATTTGAAGCTGTAGGATAACAGATCGCAAAGCTGGACCTTGTGTTCCCATTCATCTGTCTTGTTCAAGCAATTCTCCTGTCTGGCCTTTCCACTTCTCTGTCAAGAATTTCTTTAGCTGTATGGCATTTAATAAAGAGATTTGCGTTATTAGCCAGGCTTTTAATGTGAGGCACAAACTTTGGATTTGTCGTTATCGGTATAAGCAGAGCTCAGAAATGAAATAAACTGGCAGGTTTGGGTAAATAGAGTAAAAACCAAATTGAGAAGACAGCAACTCAAAGTACAGATGCCCGTTAATCCTGTGCCATTGGAAGTCAATAGCAGAATTTCTGTTGACTTGAATGAAAGTAGTATTTGGCACGTTTTAGCAGGTTACAGGTTTATTCAAATTGTTATTCCTCTGAACTTTAACTTTATTGTCTTTCCTTATAGCGCAGTGGAACGTGATCATAAAGTTTCCTTCCATAAAGCAGGGTACATTGTATGATACATTTGGTTTGTTATTGGAAACAACTTAGGTGAATTTGTGCATTAGTTACCACCGTGACTACAGACAGTATTGCATGCTGCATGGAGAAGTTAAAATATTGCCCAGTATATGATGTATGAGGTGCCTAATTTTGCCAGCAAGGTTTCTTCATTAGTACTGTCTCAGTATACACAGTTGTAACTTCTGGCATTTTAAATTAAGGCACCTGTTAGCAAGTGTAAGGATGAAGCCATGATATCTCAAGCCTGTGTAGTAACACTCATATTGATGTTTCTGTGGGTGTTTTTTCCACTTGTCAGCTTGCACATGTTAAACCAAAGAACAGATTTTTTGTTCGTGTTAGGTATTCAATGTTGTTAGCCAAGAAATCCGCAGTTACGCTTACTTCAGCCCTACTTAGGGGGTGTATTGACCATCTCTAGCTGATTCTGTGCATGAACATGTTAAATGCTGCTGGATTCTTCTTTGAGTAAATGATTCCACTGGAGTAAATAGTCATTAGAGTGCAAATTTAGATTACAGATAGGCGTTTTCTGTTTGCTGTTTGCAAAAGCCAGGAAGTTTGTCTCACTTTCTCTCCTTAGGCTGCACTTGGGAGGCGATGTGGAGTAGCTGCAGGAGCCTGCCTCTCCTCCACCTTCATCTCCCTCTTTCTGCCTGAGCCACGACATCTTTTCTTCCTTCTCACCAGCAGATGGAGGAAGCACTATTCTCCTCCAGCCGTTCCTCCAGAAAGTTAATTATTTTGGGAATTGATGACAAGCAGCAGCCCAACATGAAGAACAGGCACGTGGTGCATATTTGGTCAGGCACGTTATGTGTGGTGGCTGCCGTGTGTTATTTATCTCTCATAATAATGCAGGTAGAAAGATTGATGCCAAATGAAATTTGTTTCTGAATCAAAATCTTGTAAAAATCCCTCAAACTTTAAAGCAACCAATCTTTTTATTTACAACTACAATGCAAATCTTTGCTTTGAAACAGGTCTGTTTCTTGGTGACTGTGAAGGGTTGCACAGTCTTTGAAACCTGGAACAGCAAGAGATTACATGAAAGGAGAACCTTTGCTTTGCTGATTGTATTTCTCCATATCATAACAAAACCAAAACATGAATACCAACAATGACAGCTCTGTCACATCAATAATTAAGGCCTTGTTGGCCGCACAACCATATGTTTATTTGCGGTGTGGTTTTTAAGGATTCCTTATAACAGGATAAAAGCGTGCTTGTGGGTCACTGAGGGCAGTGAAAACCAGGTGGAACATTTGTTCCAGTTCGCTCACCTGTGCTTCTGATATCACAGAAAATGCCAGTATCCCTCTGATGCATGTGAATTCTTTTATCTTTAATGATATATTTCCATTTTTTCCCCTGAGAACTTCTTCAGTTAACACTTGGGTTACTGCTTCATATTGATTTTAATCTTGATTTCTCAGTGTGTACCTTCTTTAGGACAATGTCCAAATCTGACACAGAACTGTTTATTTCTTTTGAGGTTCTTTGTTGCTCTTACTAAGGTATCTTCCTTTGTGGCAGACACAGGTGTAAGAATGTATACAACACTGCTGTGATGTGAAGTGTCTGTACAGTACTTCACACAGCAGGTTCCTGATTCATGAATGTGGCTTCCACACCTCTGATAATACACTTCAATTATAGTAACAATAGCTTGTATTGATACCCCATTTTGTACATGAGAAAGGAAAAACTTGCCAGTTGAAGTCAAAATCATCAGAAATTTCAGCTAGTTTTGAGTGGACAACCTAATACCTGCTTCATCCAGACATGTAGAGCACATCATGCAGTATCATCAGGGGTCCTGTGGATGACACCCCTCCTCCTGCAGAGCTGAGCCTGTCCTGCCTCCTGGCCTCTCTCTTTACCCAGGGCTTTTGTCCCTGTGTGACATCCAGCTTGGGTCTCCATTGCTGGCCCTTTTGTACTGCACTGCCTCCCGCTTTGTTGTGCATGCCAGCGTGGTGACCCGTGTGGGGTGTGTGGCTTTGATCCCTGCTTTCAAGCTGGCAGCTGCCAGCAGGATCTGCACAGCCTGCGGTGGCTGCTGTGGGCACCTCTCCTGCCACCCTGCCCTAACATGGGGCCAGAGGCTCCTCAGGGCAAAAGGGATTCTTGCAAAATGTATCACCTAAATCTTATGCATGTATGTATGTGTGTATACATTTATTTATTTATTTGTTTAAGATGTTCAAACTGAGTTCCTTTAAGGACTCGTAATGGGACTAAATCTAGACAGTGTTTTCATGGTGCTAAAGACATGTTAGTGAAACTCAGGTCATCCTCTACATGCATGGAAATTCTAGATCTGGAATGAACAGAAGTTGGAAAGAGTACATGGGCTTGAAAATAGTTTTGCTGTTAATTTGTTATGTGTTCCACCCTTAACCATTAGATGTGTTCCAAGATTGTGGTTTAAAAGAAATATAAAAAACGAAGGGCAGCAAATGGGAAAAAAACCCACTGGCATTATTCTAATGTAATTCACAGTGAATATTGTGGGCATGTTACCATAGGATACCTGGTTGTATCGAATTGTTACTGTCTTCATATAAACACTTGGATAATTGAAATGCCAAAAAAGACCTTAACTTTAAGGGCTGTTGAGGATTTTCTCACAGAAAACGGACATGTGAGCAACCCTGCATTTGGGTTTGCAAAGGCATGAAGAGCTCAAAGACAGCACGACCTTCAAGATAAGAAAATGAATGAAGAAGCTGAAAAGAATGTGACAATTCACAGATGCACAAGCACAGAACTTACTGACTACAAGCTGCTTCATACAAAGACAGCGCTGAACAATATTTGCTTAACTTTTACTGTAAGCTGCCTCATGTAAAGCAAGTGTGAACCAATCACCTCTAATTTTTATGTGCGTGATATTAGCTACTAACCAATTGTATTAGACTATAGGGCTCGTGATGAGACAAAGAACCTATATAACCACTGTACTTTTACAGTAAACTGGCTCATGCTGATCACATTGATCATGGCGTGCAGACCCTTATTATCCCTTGCTGCAGGCTGCAGACAGAAGTAACTGATTACAACATGAAGGTCATCAGGAGAAAGGCACTCGAATAGCATACTAGTTTTCTGCACTGAGAATTTTTGTTGGAGAAAGCAGTTTTGTTCGGAGGAGTGTGGGTCAGTGGTATGAAAGTCTGAATTAATGACTAGCCAGTAAGGGGTCATCTGAATATGTTAGTTTGTCAAATCTTTTACCAAATCAAAGAATGGCATGTCCTTTGAGTTCTGAGTGGTCATCAAGTGATATTCTTCCAATGATGTTGCACTTTCTTACAGGTGAAGAAATAACAAGTTTCCAGAAGACTGTTGCCTTATTTTTTTTCTCCTGCCTTGTACTGAACAATTTTGAGCAGATAATTAACTTCCCTGTATCTCAGTGTATTCCTTTCTGAAGGGTTAATATGGGAAAGTTAGACTAATGAACAGGGCGCATTTTGGCTTGATACATGCGTAGTGTGATTCCCTCTACATGTGAAATGTCACAACAGAATTTGAGCCAATGTTTTTAATGCAGCTTTCAGCTAAAAACACTGTGAAATGTCTGTGTTTCTACAAATGGTTTCACAGCACCATGTGCTAGAGAACACAAGAGAATGGAAAATTCTTGTACAAAGTCTTTCATTAGATATTGCTAAAATGTACTGCATTTTTTAGTGGCATGTGTTCTAAAATTATTATTTTTTTAGGAGCCACAATGTGGATTTCCCATGTGGAGACAATTATTGTATATATTGTAGTTTGGGGTCATACACTTTGAGTAAAACTGTGTGGAATGTGCAGTTCTTGTGAACAATTGTTTATTCTTTGCAAAACTGTAATTGTAGTTAGTCTGTGTTTTGTCTGGTAAATAAGTAACTAGAGAGTCTTTGCTGGAGTGAGGAATTGGGAGGAGGCATGCGGTGGCCACAGCAGTGCCAAGGAAGAATGACAAATGTGTGGGTTGAAAACCAGCTCTGGGCATGTCAGCCTTGAACACCAGCAGGTGAACATGTGTACAGCCATGGTTATCCAAATGTAGGGCATACGGGACACATTTCCAAAAGCTGCATACCAGGCGTTTGGAAATTGGTTGATGACCTTTGGTTTGACATGGGCATCTGCCTGGTTCTAGTCTCTGCGTCCCGTATCACACTTATGTACCCTCTACCTACATGAACTGGGATGCTGACTTCAAAGCACCTCCTCTTGCCATGCAACCATGCTCCTCTCAGCAGGACACTGTTCTCCTTATTTTGGTCTTGTATGTTTTCCTACAAAAAGTGGGACTAAATAGTGTTTTCTGCCACAGCTCTGAATGATTCTCTGAAGCCACAGATGCAGGTTTGCCTCCAGGCTTGGGATGGGATAGGAGCTCACAGCATGGATAGCAAAAGCCAGTGGTTGCTCCTCAGTGTGCTGGCCAGAGCCTCAGCAATTCCTGACCTGGGTAAGGCTGGAGACTGCAGCCAGTGCCCAGCTTGGGTGTTCTGTGGTGATGATGTGCATGCCACCAGTTATGGGCACGTTGGCTTGGGAATCTCTGACCTACAGAGAATGTCCTTCTTGCCTCCCCTGTAAGTCAGGATTTGTCCCTAAAGTTCCCAGGTGTGCACCAGGCTTAGCACTGATGGGTTGATGTACTTAGGATAGTTGATACGTCAGATGAAATGTGTCAGATGAAAAGGTCTCCAGCTAAATATGTAAATGATATTTGTCAGCATTTCTCTCAAATATCTTCCAGCAGATGTGAGTACCATGTGAGTCCATTTAATAAACTAAAATCAAAATAATTTCCACTTTGCTAGATATATGGGGAATAGCTGGGGAGGGTGGGGAGCAAACTACAAAGCAAGGTAAAAACTGCATATGTGTGTTGTTATATTTGATGACCAATTCATTAAAGCCATAAGTGTATCCAGGCTTTCAATAGTGTTATCCTGCTGTTGCTTCCTGTACTCCCTGGCTACAAAATCAGTCTCTATGGCACTCATTTGTCTTACCCACATGAAAGACTTTGAGCATCTGCAAGTTATGATTTGAGAAGTATCTGCTTTTAAACAGAATATATTTATCACCATGTCTTCATAGGCAGCAGTATGTTGTATAAATTAGGGGATCCTAGACCTTTGAACACTGGAGGCTGGGTGAGGTACTCCATGTGCGTACTGTGTCTGGCCACACCCATCAAACATCCTGGACCCACACCAAAAATGCCAGATGTTCAGTAGACATGGAGGCCCTCCTATAACCTTTCCTGTGTGCTGCAAAGTGTGGAGGGGGCAAGGTTGTAGCCATCCCTTGATTTTCCATTGTTCTTGTAGTCTTACTTGAGCTCAGTAATTTCTGTATTTTGAACTATAGACCATGGGCCAATCCTGAATTCAGCCTGTTAAACTTTTGCATGGTGTGAGCTCATTGTGTCCCTTAGCTCTCCAGAGATGGATGGGACTTGCTTAGCTCTGATGGTTTATGATCCATCAGTCCTTAAAGCTGCCACTGGTCCATGATGTGATGGAAGTCTTGGGTCTTGCTCAAGTATGGACTTTTCCAGCCTCTGTCCTTACCAATGTAGGAGATGATAAAATACTTTAATGGGTGGTTTCTTTCACTTGAAAAAAACCCAGTCATGGAGCAGCTGTGGGACAAGAGGTTGGCATGTGTGAAACCATTCTGGCCAGTTGTAGGTGAATGCAAAAATCACAAAATAAATGCGAATCTTGTTTTTTATAAGTATTAAGAAGACAGCTGAGGTTGCTCAGTTTAGCATGTTCCTAATGTAACTGTTAATTTCTGAATTCCTCCTCAGCCTTCCCTTGTCACTGTCAGCATTTCCCACTTCACCTCACCACACCTTTCAGCTTGGTGCCTGAGAGCCTTTGCTGTTGGGTTCCTGGTGAATGGGAGGGTCTGCTGCACCTTGTGTGGGTCTGGCTGTCTCTGTGATGAAGCATCAGTACTTGGCAGGCTGTGCTTCCCCTGTGTCCTCGCCTTCCTGGGGAGTGTTGGCTTGTGTTGATCCCAGAGCCCCTGGGCAACTCAGGCACAGCAGCTGCATGTGGGACAACTTAAGGCTGGAGCACAAGTGTTATTTTAAAAATGAGTGTGAATATTTTTTAATCACAAAAGATAGCAATGAGGGTTGGGTAGAAATACGTTTTTGAGCTGTGTGGTAACTAAACAAATGTTCCTTTTTGTTAAACGGTGCTTTGTTCTTGACACAAAAAGGTTAAGTCCTTTGCACACAAGTCTGACAGGGGAAGACAGAGAAGTACTTGTTAAAGAAACAGCTTCCAAGGCACGTATTCAGAGCTGTCACTTATTTGCGTATTTTTGCAACTCTGCACAAATCAAACGTTATGGCTTCCCCAGCAGAGTGTAGCTAAGGAAGGAGGAGCAAAGGTGCCTGGAGATGCCTGGGGGCACCTGGTGCAGCGGATTCAGCAGGGCAGAGCTGCAGGCTGTTGTTTTGGTGTGAGGAAATAAAATAGCCTTTGGGAGAAGAGGTGAGAGTGCAACCTTCCCATCTGGTACATGTTCTAATGCCATGTGGCCTGGAACCTGGAAAATTTCTGGAGGCAATGCAGGCTTAGCTGATTTGTGTAGGGATGTAACTGAGAGACATTCATGTTGCCCTCTTGGGGAGATACCTTTTTATTCAGGACTATACATGAGGAATAGCATCCTTCTTGCTACTTCCTTTGTCATGTTTTTATTCTCTTGAGGATACCAAAATGAGGTGAAATAATTAAATGGTGATCTGTGGTTTGAGCTCCAGCTCTTGTAGGAGCCAGTTGTTACAGCCAAGCTTTGGGCATCCAGGAGTTGAGTGGTTTCCCTGAGGTTCATCCAGAAAAAGTCTGTGGTGGAGCCACATGGAGAGCTGAGGTCGACCACAGCTCCAAGCACTGTGCTGAACCATTCTTTGTGTGGGTAGAACCATCTCAGGAAAATTGCTCTTAAAACGAATGTCCTCTTCCATGCTTATAGTCACACTTTGAAGGGATGGTACTGATGCCAGTTTTTCAAAAGCCCACCATCTCTTGTGCCTTGGAGACAGCTCACCAGTGTTGGGTGCCACCTGATACAACTCAGTCACTGTTGTGTCAGCACAGCCTGGGAGGAAAGAGGGCCTTTAGCTGGACTGTGCAGTGCATTTGCACCCAAGCCAGAGACTAGGCATCCTTTTCAACTACTGGTTTTTTTTTTTCTGTGTACAGTTTGAGAGTTTTCTTCCAGGCTCTGATTCTGTCTGGCATTTCATTATGTAAACGTGGTGTAAGGGAACCTGTGATAGACCTTGTTGTGGGTTATGCATTGCTCACAAGGAATTCATCAGGGAGAAGGATTTCATGCTGTACTTCAACCTCCTTCAAGCCTTTCTTGGATGAAAGGAAAACTGCAACCATGGATGTAACTGATTATCATTATTGGATGTCATGACTCACTCACTCTGAGCATAAAACAAAAAAATTGCATCCCCTCTGATGTACATGGGTAAAATGCTGCTCGCAGTTGCTTTAACACTTGTGAACTGAAGAGTAGAGTTCGGCCCTTTGTTTCAATTGAAATATTTAACACAGGCAAGGACTAAAAAATACACTTGAAAGCGATTTGTGTTATTGTCTATAGAGCAGAGCATGTATTTTATGTATTTTAAGACAGCATAGATCATGTAAAGCATTCTCATTTG
>VZTZ01045640.1:0-11261 GCA_013400955.1 Drymodes brunneopygia | reverse complement strand
TAAGAGCAGGAAAAAGCCATCACAGGGGACAGGAGCTGAATCAATGACCCTGCGGGTCCCTTCCAGCCCAGGATATTTCATTACTCAGCCCCAGAGGCGGAGGTGGCAGCAGGGCTGGAGCCAGCGCTGTGCTCCCGGTGTCCCCTCAGGTCCCCCCCGTGTCTGGCAGCTCCAGCGGGTCCCTGTTCCCAAAGCGGGGAGAGCTCCCAGCACGCCCGGATTGACTGTGCCAGCCCACACACGGCAATTTGGAACGGCATTCAAATAGACTGTCTTTCTTTGCTTCATCTTGACAATTGGTTTTAATCAGTGTTATCAGCTGCTTAAAACACTTCATTCTCCGCGGCTTTTCAGCCTGCGGGAGATTCATGGAGCGGAGGTGCAGGGTTGGTGATGCTATCAGGGGTTTTGTTTCAAACCAGCACAAAAAGAGAAAAACCTCATCCCTTCCCTCCCTCCCCACTGCCACAATTCACTCAATTTTATTTCGAAAAAAAACCCGAATCATATGACCGAGTTATTTTGATACGTGGAATGCTGTTTATTCCCGGCTTGTCAATACTTTAATTAATTTCAATCTGTTTCTAAAACAGAAGTGAAGGACATAATTGACTGGGATCTGTTAGGAGCTGTCCTGCCATCTGCACGGGCTGGAGTGAAGCAGTGTAGCATTTAAAGGCATTAAAGGAAATTAAATGCTTCTGGATTAATGCTGATTAATATTTTAGAAAAGGATGTGGTAACAGCTGGAAAGGCAGAGATCGAATGATCTCTTCCCTCTTGTCATGTTTCTGTCCTGAGATACATTATCAGGTTTACTCATAAAATCACTTATCTTGATTTTCAGGTGTTTAAGACCTAATGAATTTTTTATGTCTAGGAATAATCGGAGAAGCAGGAAAGAGGAGAGGCCAATGACAGCTTATTTGTGGTTATGAAATAGGGAGTTACAGAGGGGAAAAAAAACTGGAAACAAAGGAACCCAACCCTTCCCTGTATTCCCCACACACCGAGGGCACAAGAAGAAAACTTTCCGAGGCTCCCACTACTCTGAGCTTTTAACCTCCTTCAGCGAGGCTTGTGCACATCCCCTGGTCAGGAAAATGAACCCACAAACACCAGAGGTTTATGTCCAAAAAGGAGACAGAGGAGTGCTGTAACTTTATTCGAATTAAGGGAGAGGCCATGGGGCATTTCCCCTGGGGTCTCTCAGATTTTTGGAGGACCCAGCCTCCCTTTTATCCCGATTTCCTGGCGGCATTTCCCTCTCTCTTTCCCCACTGGCTGAGGTTTTTGAGAGGTACACACTTCCCGAATTGCCTGATAGAGACCCCCTTCTAATGTAAACCCTGCCTTTTTCTTTTCCTTGTGTCAATCAGTGGAATTCCTATGGAATTTATGGTTCTTCCCATTGTTTCTTTCATCTCTCAGTATCCAATTTTATTTATCAGCAGACCTGCAGTTTGTAAAGACAAATCTCCCTCACTCCACTCATCAATCAGTGGAATCCTCCCCATTTTTTTTTATCTCTCAGTGTTTTGTGGTTTTATCTACTAACAGACCTTTAGTTTGTTTGTAAAGACAACTCCCTCATTCCTTTCACCTTGTCAGGGATGTTCCCTGCCATCCCTGGGATGTTCCCTGCCATCCCTGGGATGTTCCCTTCAATCCCTGGGATGTTCCCTGTGATCCCTGGGGATGTTCCCTGTGATCCCTGGGATGTTCCCTGAGATCCCTGGGGATGTTCCCTGTGATCCCTGGGATATTCCCTTCAATCCCTGGGATGTTCCCTGCCATCCCTGGGGATATTCCCTGCAATCCCTGGGATGCTCCCGGTTCCCTGTGCAGGCAGAGTTAACCCCTCCCATCCCGGAATGGCCCATCCTTTTCTCAGCTCTGCCCCCAAACACGGCATTATTGATAATTTCTCCAGCCCTGCTGCAGGAGCTCTGTGCTCTCAGCTGTTCAGGGGGATTTTCCCCTCCCTGCTGCCAGGGGGGTCAGGCTCTGATGTGTGATGAGAACCAGAGAATGTTTGTGCTGTACCCCCTGACGATCCGTGCTCTTTAATTGCCACATCAAATATGCAAAAGCACCCGAGTTCGTTTAGAAAAGTTGGGGTGTTTACAGGAAAGTGAAAATTGAGCTTGAAAAAGTAATTACCCTGCTTTTTACTTTCACATTAATGACTATGCAGAAGAGCTTTTTAAATATGTCCATATGTGGGTTTGAAGCATTCATTCCCCATCAGTATTTCACCTCTTTCCTTAAGTGATTTCTATATTCCTGCTAACCAGCAATCATTTTGCCTGAATCTCATTTCCTCATAATAGCAAACCCATCAATCTCTGCTTTATTAAAGAGGGAAGCAAACTTGGGAGCCAGAGCACTCGGATTTGATAAAAGATGTTATGCAAACCATTGATTTTAATTTACAGCAATATCCACTTCTTCCATTATTAACAACTCGGAATTACTGAGACTGAATAATTAACACGCATTGCTGCCTGATGATGGATTGTTCCAAAGGCAGAAACAGCCCTGATGAAATCCCTCCTGCACCTCCAGTGAGGCATCTGCCTGTTTAATGCTCCCCAGGGGAGAGAAATAACTCCAAAAGTGATTTCAGAGCAAAAGTTCCTCTCACAAAATGTGCCAGTGGGAGTTCCTGCCCTGCTGGGCTCTGCTCAGAGCCTGGGTGGTGACCAGGCATCTCCAGGGATGCCACCAAGATGCCACCACCCTCAGGGCAGGGTTGTCTGTGGTGCTCAGGGGAAGAAATGTGGGTTTAAAATTCCTGAAGGTGGGAAAAACCCGTCAGGCAATGTCTGGTGAGATGTGGCTCAGGGCTGAGCTCCTTCTGGATGAGTAAAACTCAAAATCTCTGTCTGCCAGAAGGCTCCAATCTTTTTTAGCTTTTCTCCAAATCAGGAGAACTCCGTGAGACGAAGTGCAAAAAGCCCAGGATGTCGTTGAGTAAATAAAAAGCGACCCCAGAGTCAGTCAAGGTAAAACAGAATAACAGTTCCATTTTTCAATTACCTGAACAGTCTCACAGCGTTAATCCTGGCTGTCCAACAGCAGCTCTGTAGGCTGAGAAGAAATTTCCCTGCTGAATTTGTGTCAAGCGTTGCTTTTAATGCCAGTTTATCTCCAGCCACGCTTGATAACAGGAAAAACCCCCGTTCTCACCTGTGGAATGTAAAGTCACACAAGCAGGTGAAGGTTTAGGATGCAGTTTATTCAGAATATATCATCAGAATTAGCTTTAAAGGAAAAATAACTCAACATTTTCTAATAAAACCAGGTTTATGAGGAATTTATTGCATGCTGGGTGTTGCCTTCCTGCTTTGCAAGCTCTGGGAAAAAAATAAAAGAAAATCTAAAATTTTACTTTGAAACAGCAGATTATTTGTAGAAATGCAGATTTAAAATATGGCTGACATTGTGGGGAGTTTTTGGTGTTATTCTTCCTTTTTCTTTTCTTCCTCTTCATTAACTGAAAGAAATTATTGATCTCAGGGTAAGGGGAAATTGGGCACTTGGAAAAAAAATTTATTTCCTTTCCTTAACCCTGGAAAAATTACTAAGTTAAAAAAGAAAAAAAAAGAAAAAGAAAAGCCAGACGGTTTTGTATTTTGTAGTGAAAGGAAGAGAGAAAAAGGCAAAACATTATGTAGATTTCAAAATCCAAGATGCGAAATGCTCGTCTGGGGGAAAGTTTGAACCCATTAGTCCCTGTCACATCACATCAGGAACTGCACTGACAGACAAAGAGTGATTGGTTCACACTGAAAGAGGGGAAATTGAGGTTACAGGCACAGAAAAAATCCTTCCCTGTGAGGATGAGAGGGGCTGGCATGGAATTCCCAAAAAGCTGGGGCTGCCCCATCCCTGGAAGAGTCCAAGGCCAGGTTGGACAGGGCTTGGTGCAACCTGGGATAGTGGAAGGTGTGGAATGAGATGAATTTTAAGGTCTTTTTCAAGCCAAACCATTTTGTGATTTTATGATACTAAAACATTGGGGAAAAAAATTTAAATGACAGGAAAAAAAAAACCCCAAAATCCTTCTGCATGGAAAATAACATTATTTATTGGGGTGAACAGGGGATGAACACATTTCTGTGCAGGGGCTCTGAGCTGGACTGTCAGGAATCAGGCCCAGCTCAGCCCAGCTCTCCTCAGTGAGTTCCTGCAGGGTTTGTGGAGGGTTTTTCCTCCTGCTCTGGGCCCCGTGGGTGCTGTGGGTTTGCTCCTGGTGCTGCTGGAAGGGATGGGTGGGAATGGCCACGGATGGCAAGGTCATTGTGAGAGACCCACAGTGACTGTGGGGGGCTGTCACCACCACCCCCAGAGCTGGGCCAGCCCTGCAGTGCCACTGCAGCTCCTTTTTTTCCTCTCTCTCTTTGTCTCCCTGTGTGCTCCCAGTTCCAGTGAGGGCTTCGGCATCGCGGCCAAGATCCTGCTGCTCTCCTTCATCTCCGCCGTCATCCTCATGGCCATCCTGGGCAACCTGCTGGTCATGGTGGCCGTGTGCCGGGACAGGCAGCTCAGGTGAGCCCACCCAGCTCCTGCTTTTGCAGGATTCCATGGTTGGAACTTTGTAGTACAAGTTTTCCCATGTATTTTCTGTAAACACGGTCCTCGTTTTTCCCAACGGGCCTTGGATTGTTTTGCACTTGTGGAATGGTTTTTCATTCCTTTCCCCTGGGGTGGAGAAAGATGATTGACCATGTAATTATCCTAAAAAACTTACAGAGGTGTTGACCCCTCTCACCAATCCTTAATTGTCTTTAGAAACAGATATAAATAAGAGAATAAAGAAGGGCTGGGCCTTTTTGGTTGGTCCTGCCTGGAGATTCAGCTGCTGCTCTGGAACCTGCGAGTTTCTTTGTTGCCAGCTGTGCAACACACCCAGGTGGCCACCACGGGGACAAAGCCCTCCTGACGAGCTGAGGGCAGCAGCTGCCACCAGGGAGGTGCCCCCACCGCACCCACAGCAGCCTTGGCACCCTTTTAATTCCCATCCTCATCCTTTGTGGCATTCTCAGCGTAGAAAAGCAGACAAATCAGTGAAAAACACAGCTCAAACCAGTGAAAAACACAGCTCAGACCAGTAAAAACCACAGCTCAGACCAGTGAAAAACACAGCTCAGACCAGTGAAAAACACAGCTCAAACCAGTGAAAAACACAGCTCAAATCAGTGAAAAACACAGCTCAAACCAGTGAAAAACACAGCTCGAATCAGTGAAAAACACAGCTCAAAACAGTGAAAAACACAGACCAGTGAAAAACAGCTCAGATCAGTGAAAAACACAGCTCAAATCAGTGAAAACCACAGCTCAAATCAGTGAAAAACACAGCTCAAACTAGTGAAAAATACAGTTCAAACCAGTGAAAAACACAACTCAAAACAGTGAAAAACACAGCTCAAATCAGTGAAAAACACATCTTAAACCAGTGAAAAACACAGCTCAAACCAGTGGAAAACACAGCTCAAACCAGTGAAAAACCCAGCTCAGCAGCATCCCCTGGACAGACAGGTTGGCCTCTGCCCCTTTTCCATCTCAGATTTCCCAAATCAGCACCACACACACCGAGGTTGTGACTCTGCAGCACCACCACAACTTAGCAAATGTTGCCCGTGCTTTGAGGGGGTCACAGGCACAATTCCTGTCTCCAGGCTGCTGCTAACCCTGGGAATTGTCAGCCCAGCTTTAGGAGCACACAGAGAGATTGAACAGCCTCCCTTCGTGTGCTGCGTGGGATTTTTAATGGATTTAATTCTGTTTTATTGTTGTGATTTAAAAAGTGCTCTTCGAGCTAAAATTACAGCTTCAGTCTAGATTATTCACAGTGCTTTCTGGAAGGATTTTCTCCGTTTTCAAGTTAAAATAAAATCCCCCTTCCTCCACCCCAGAGTCTCCAGTGCAAGCTGTGAGGCTGAGGCCTGTGAGCATCATTTGCCTCCTCTGGGTGAGCAGAAAGATGTGCTGATGCCAGGAAAACAGTGGATATTTGGCTTTAAAAACCAGGAGCAAACCAGAGGTGACCATAGAAAATTGAGGAGCGTGTTAGAGAGGGGTTTTTAGTGTGGTGGAGCAAATTAACCCCAATTTCAACCCTGAATCTGCTTTTGTGCGGAGGCTGCTGCACTGAACCCACCCCAATTCTGTGATCTGCCTTGCAGGAAAATCAAGACCAACTATTTCATTGTGTCCCTGGCCTTTGCTGACCTGCTGGTGTCGGTGCTGGTGATGCCCTTTGGGGCCATCGAGCTGGTTCAGGACAACTGGATCTACGGGGAGATGTTCTGCCTGGTGAGGACATCCCTGGACGTGCTGCTCACCACGGCCTCCATCCTGCACCTCTGCTGCATCTCCCTGGACAGGTAGGGATGGGACAGCAGGGACAGGAGTGGCATTGAAGTGTCTGCTGTGTTTTTGGACATCCTGAGCTGCCAGAGGGTGAAGATGGGAAGGCAGAGCAATAAATCTCCCGCAGTGGCTGATTTGGGGGAGGATCCCGATGAGGGTGGAGAAACTTGGAATGGAATGAGATTTGTGGTGAGGGTTTGGGCTGTGCTGTGCACAGCTCTGTTGGCAGCACTGACCAGGTGTGGTTCTGCTCCTTCTTTGAGGAAAAGACACCTGGAATGTGCCCAAAGGTGGGAGCTGGGCTGTGGCAGAGGGAGGGACATCGTGCACAGGGTGATGTTCCAGCAGGGATGTTCCTCTGTCCCCAGGGAACAGGGACAGGATGAGGGGAAACAGCCTCAGACTGCACCAGGGGAGGGGCAGGGTGGAATCAGCAGGAATTTCCCCATGGAAAGGGAGCTCAGACCTTGGAACTGCCCGGGGAGGTTTGGAGTCTCCATCCCTGGATGTGACACTCAGTGCTCTGGGCTGGTGACAAGGTTGGGATTTGTCACATGATGACCCTGAAGGTCTTTTCCAACCTAAATCTCCTGGGAGAACCTAAAAACTTCCCTTCCTTTCCAACTTTTCTTGCCACCTAAAAATAAAGCCCAAAGCCTCACTCATTGATGGCAAGCAATTCTGTTTGACTGCCAGATTTTCAGGGTAAATGGCAGAACTTCCATAAGAATTTTTTCACAAGATAAACACTCAGTAGAAAACATTTTGGCTACTCTGATAATATTTAGAGCTTCTTTTTTTTTTTTTTTACCTCTCAGNTATTTAGAGCTTTTTTTTTTTTTTTTTTTTAGCTCTGCGTGGAGATTTCAATACCTTTAAAAACACTGTTACTTAATATTTCCAACGGGGCCAAAATAACCCTAATTATTCCCGTCATTGTGACAGCTGATATTTAAATGTGTTATTTAGATATCTTGAGAGTCTGAGCGCAGCCAGACTTTGAAAAAAAAAAAAGAAAAAGTTGCTTAACCTCTGGATTGATGGGCAGCTCTGCTCTGGGGTGGGAGACAGGGCAGCAGCACGGGCAGGTTTTTTATCCAGAGAGAATCTGAGTGCGACAAGCGCAGCTCCTGTCCTTTATCTGCAGGTTTGGATGGCTGGAAACACAAATGGGAAGCTCGTTATCTTCAAACCATTGACAAATTGCCGCTCGCGGCCAATTAGCGGCAAAGCAGATGTTGGGCACCGTGCTCTGGGCGTGACCTCGCTCTCGGAAATGCTGGAGTTTGGGTTCTCCAGGCTCTTAATTAAACAGAGGGGGTTGTGGAGAGAAGGGAAAATGGGATTTCAGCCCCGGGTCTGCAGCAGGGGGTGAGGAACATCCCGTGTGGGGGGCACAGAAAGGAGGCTCCCCCTTTTTCCTGCCCTCCTGGAGATCCCCCATCATGTCCAGAGCTCCTGCTGCCTGTCCCCAACTGTCCCCAAATCCTGGGACAGCCTCAGCTTTAGGGACATCCCTCCACCTCAGCCCCCGGCTTTAAAGGTTGCTGGCAGGAATTGGAATTTCTCTGGTGTTTTTCAGTTGGTTTGGAGCTGTTTTTTTCCCACACTGAGGACTGACTGAGAACGGCGTGAAGGGGCCAGAACAGATGAGGAGAAGGTGGTGGATGACCCCAAAAGGGCAGAGCAGGTGGATGAATGAGAGGTTTTTGTGGAGGGGAGGATGACTCAGCCCAGCTTCGATTTGTTCTCCATCCCCTGGGCTGCAGGGGCAGCACTGCTTCCTTCCCAGGGCTTAATTCAATTTTTTTTTAGCTGTTTGCTCTTGTCTTCATTCAGAATTTATGGCAGTGTGCTGCTTCTAGTTGGTATTTTTTCCTGTAATCTATTTCCTGCCTTCTGTTTTATTTCAGGGCATGCAGGTGTGAGTTTTAAGGGTTTTTTTTTTTTAAAGAAAACTGGGTGGTTAATCTAATCCTAAAGGCTCGGTTTGGGAAGTCATTCCCTTCAACAGATTCACAAAGTGTTGCTTGGAAAGACTTTTATCTGATAATACCTTGTACCTATTTCCACTGCTGCCTCTGGAAAAGAAGGGAATAAGCACTGAACACTTGAATTCTCAAAGGCATTGGAGAAAACCTGCAGAAATCACCACACCATAAACTGATTTTACTGCTCAGACACAGGGGGAAAAGTCCTGCAGAGAGCCACAGCTGGAGAAGGGATTTTCCAAGGTAGCAAAGGCATCTCAGGGCTCACTGAACCCAGAGTTTGCTGCCACTGCCTTATGCTTTTTCATTCTCTATTTGATATTCTAATAATATTCGAGAGATTTACCCTGGAAATATTTATTTATTGCGTGTTTTATGCACACATGTCCATTCTCTGTGCCAGTGCAATAAAAAATAATTGCACAGCAGATGAACAGGCCCAGGAGCTCTGACAGAGCCCCCAAACACAGCAAACCCGTCAGGAGAGGCAATTTTCTCCTCCAGCATTTGCAGTCCAATTTGCAATGCAATTACCTCTCGAAGTCTTTGGGGGTGGGGGAAAACAACCGAGAAACAAACAGGTCCTAAATGTCCCTGGGGGTTGGGTTTGGGGGTTTGGATGCACATCTGGCCCCTCTGAAAGCAGCTGGAGCATCCTTTCCCTGCTTCCTGCACCTTCCTGCCTGTCCCAGCCTGGGGAGCTCCCCCCAGGGCTGAGCCTCTGCTTTCCTGGAGTATTTCACACATTTGCACTCCACAAACCAGCCCTGATTTGTGTTTTTCGATCCCAAACTGATCCCAGGTTCAGGCCCAGCCCCAAATCCCTGCTGAACCCGGGCTGAATCCTGGCAGATGCAGCCGGAGAGCGTCAGAGCAGAGTGGCAGATGCTCCTCGTGTGCCGTTTGCAAACATTAATTACCATTAATGGACTGTTCAGACAGCAAATTAGCACGGTCCCGCGGCAGAGGTGATGGTTTCAAGCCTCCCCAGCCCCTGTGGTGACATCCCGTGCCAGCAGCCCTGTCCCTGTGCCAGGGCACGCAGCGTGGCCCTGAGGGACAGGGGGGTGGGCACTGCCCCTGCTCCCGGAGCTCCAGCACGGAATTCCAGGCTCTTCCCCTTCCCATGGAATCACAGACAGGCAGGAGGGGCTGGCTGGTGCCCAAAGGATGCCCAGGCCATGGCTGGGGGCACGGGGGGTTTTGCCAGGCTGGGAGGAAGGCACTGTCCCCGTGGGACATCCCCAGGGACACGGGGGTGGCTCTCAGTGGGGATGTTGGTGTGGAAAAATCACAGAATGATTCTAGGAAGGTGCTTTTATTAAAGAGCCCTGGAACTCCGGGGTACAACCCCAAATCTGGAGTTGGACATGATTTCAAAATTAAAACACTTTATATCTTTTACTTACAGAACTTCCATATGATCATTTGTTAATCACTAACTCAAGATTATTCTATTGTATATTGTTTTTATCCAGGCATGAATTTCAATCCCCTTTGTTTCCATCCAACCATAAGTTTCAGTTCCTTTCTTTCCATTCAAGCATTCAAATTTTAGCTCCCCTTTCCATCATGCCCCCCTCCCAAATAATTATGTTTAATGAGCAATAATTAAATTTAGAACATGCTGCTCAAGGCCTACCATGCTACCGTGATTTTAGAAACATTTTGACCCAATGCCATCAGGAGGAATGATAAAACTTTGGGTGGCTGTCAGTAATTAATGCTTAGAGTCGGATGAAAAGCCCCAAATTCCAGCTGCAGTTGTGTAAATTCCCCGTGCCTGTTCCACCTGGAGCTCAGGTGGGAGGACAGAGAGGCAGGGGCTGGGCAGGGCCAGCTGGAGCCTGTCCCCAAGGCTGGGAGAGGTGACACCACTGTGGAGCAGCCAAAAAACCATCCCAGGCTTTGCAGAACCCAGGCCTGGGAGCATGAAGGAAAATCCCAGAGCAGATGGCCACAGCACAGGCCGAGGGATGCTCTGTCCTTTATTAATCCTTGCAAACCCTCTGGAAATATTTCATTTATTTCTCCCCCCTTGCTGCCAATAACCCTCCACACACCTCAGCCACACGGGGAGGAGCCCCCTCTCTCTGCATTTTGGCAACAAACATTTGTTTGTGTTCCCTGCTAAATTTATCCAGCTCCAATTAACTGTTCTCTTTAGCATTTTTTTCTCAGTGTAATTATCTCAACACCAGCAGGCCGTTGTTTTTCTAATAAGAATTTAATTTTGTTAGATGTAATCATTTTAGGACATTTTTCTTTTTCTGGACCATCGATGCAGAACTTTGTTATCTTTGGCACAACGAGAGCCCAAAGCTCATTTGCTCAGTGGGGAAAAGGAAAATAGAAAGAGCTGTTCTTTCCAGAAAAACGTTAAAATCTGGTTAGACAGAGGCCAGAACCTGTTTTCCCTGAAAGATCAGCAACAGCAGTGCTGGATTCATTTCCCACAGGCACAAATGAATTGAAATTGTGGCTCCTCAGGTTCATCACTTGGTCAGGGCTCAGCTGGAGACTCTGTCCCAGTCTGGATTCCCTGGGGGACAAGGACAGGGGCAGTGACTTCCCACTGACAGAGGGTTTGGCTCTTGCACCCTGACTCTGGGACAGCCAGGAGCACCCACAGTTTTCCCATCCTTTTTTCTTCTCTTTTTTCCAGTTTTCCCATCTGTTGTCTTCTTTATTCCAGTTTGCCCATCTTTCATCTTCTTTTTTTCTAGTTTTCCCAAACTTTTGCTTTCTTCTTTTTGTTTTCTCATCTTTTGTCTTCTTTTTTTTCAGTTTTCCCATCTTTTGCCTTCTTTTTTTTCCAATTTTCCCATTCTTTTTTCTTCTTTTCCAGTTTTCCCATCCTTTGCCTTCTTTTTTTCCAGTTTGCCCATCTTT
>VZTZ01045637.1:0-63190 GCA_013400955.1 Drymodes brunneopygia | reverse complement strand
CAATTGCAGCATACAGTAAAAAGACTTTACAGAGAGTGTGTTTTTCAATAAAAAAATGTTTAAGATTGGGTTTGGGTGGAAAGGTTTTGGTTGGGTGGCAGGGGTACCTACAGTGGTGTCTTCTGTGAAGAGGACCCCATGTCAGAGCAGGTCAGGTGGATGCCAGAGGAGGCTGTGACCCCGTGGGAAGCAGAATCCTGGCAGTACCCATGGGCCTGTGGAGAGAGAAGCCCACACTGGAGCAGGAGAATAGTGTGAGCAGTCCTTACCCTGAGGAGGAAGGAGACAGAGAGACAAAGTGTGATGAACTGACAACATTTCCCATTCCCCGTCTTCGCTCTGCCACTGGCGGGGAGGACGTGGAGATAATTGGGAGCAAGGTTGAGCCTGGGGAGAAGGAAAGGGTGGGGGCAAGGGGTTTTAAGCTTTGATTTTATTCCTTGTTGTCCTACTCTGATTTGATTGGCAGTAATTGAAACTAATTTCCTCAACTTGAGTCTATTTTGCCTGTAACCATTATTGTGTGAGTGATCTCTTCCTGTCCTTACCTCAACCTGCAAGCCTTTGGTTTTATATTCTCTACACTTTGCAGCTGAGGAGTGGAGTGACAGTGCAGCTTCCATGGGTGGTGGGTCTCCAGCCAGGATCAACTCACTACAAAGTTATAGCAGTCATTATTAGGGTATTTTAGAAAAGTTAGGATAATTGTGATTTAAAAAAAAAAAAGTTATTGCAAAAAAGGTATAAATACAACTAATCTGAAGCATGAACTATTACAGACATTCCCACAGACTTCCATTAGGTAAATGTTAGTTTCTCCAGTCTTTCTGACAACACACATTTTCTCTTCCCTTTAATTCTACAGCAGATCACAATTCCTAAAAACTCCCTAGGGACTTGTGACTGAAAAAGGAGAGCTGTTGAAGCACTGTATACAAGGTGAATACTTTTTACTACTGATATAAACATCTCAGAGACCCTTCCAAACAATTTCAGTTAGTGTAATGTGTTCTTTATATTGAAGATAAACACCTTAACCCAAACACTCTTTAAGGCTCTGCAAAATCAACTGCTGAGCCAAATGATTTTTGACAACCAGCTTCACCTTTAAATATCATGTATTTGCAAATGGATTACCTCTGCTGGCCAAAGTGTTCTTATGTTTCCTATCTGATCTAATTAGACCACTGCAATGTTTTCCCAGTAATCTATAATGTTTTTATTCTGCTTCCTTTGGATTTTTTGTGAGTGTTTTGGCCAGGATTTTTAAATAGTTTCTGTTATTTTCTTTATATGTAAGACCCTCCCAATCCTTCTCGCATTGTTCAGTCTCTCACAGGTGATAAATAAATTGATTAGGACTGTGAAAGTTTCACTGGACCAGAATAAGCAAGTCCTCTGATCAAAGCTGAGGGGAGAAAACTGCTCAGGCATTTTCTAGAATCTGGGACTCTAGTAAGTGCTGACCAACTCTGAGGTACAGAATCAATGTACTGGAAGGCTTTACAAAGGATAAGGGTATTTTTCTCAGCTATTTTTTCCTGCTACCATCCCCCTGACAACTAGGAGCCTCTCTTTTATGTGGATTAAGTCAGTGCCAGCTGCTGTTTTTTCTCAGATTCCCATTAAGTAAACACTGCCTTATTAACAAGGCCATATTACTCACAATCGTTAAAAAAGGAAAGTCAAAAATATTGTTATGTAGTTAATTATGATGGTATATTGACGATATCAAATTCTTATTTACACTGATTTTATAGAGTTGTATATGTTTGCTTGCTAACAACATGGTAATTTCAATGAATGGGGAAAGATAAAGCTACATACAGATACAGCCTCTTATTTCTGTTTTTTGACTTATTTACATTAAGCACAGAGTAAACACACATTTTATAATTCACAGAAAGCTAAGCCAAAGTCATCAATATGGGTGAACAAACCCATGTTTTGAAGTCTAGCTCTGTCTGATACTCTGAGGCAGATATGCACAGGATCATTATGTATTCTTCACCACAGGTCAGTTGCTTAGCTACCAGAGAAATAGAGAACTACTAATTGAAAGTATTCAGTACTGCTGGCAGCATCTGTTGCAGGACACTGGTCTTGGAAACACTCAGATATAAATGTTGCAGGAGGAAGAATGAAAGAAAAAATCCACACAATATCACCTTGCTGAAAATGGCAAATGTCTTTCTTCAGAATTGTAATATATGAATTATCATCAGTGAGATGTTATTGATTCTGATGACCATCAAATGGTCCTGTGATGAATTTTGTTGTAGAAATTAGTTATTCTCAACAAGTTTGTATGCTGTGATTACATTTTAGATGCAATTGTTGCAAACAGTGGAGTAATTTCTTATTTATATAGCTCCATCATATTTCCAAGTGATTAATTACATTCAGGGGCCTCTAGTTGATAGTAGAGTCATTAAAATTAAAAAAAAAATACAGTCAAGAACTGGCAAGAATATTATCCTCTCATGAGATCCCTAATTGCTAAAACTCCTGCATTTAGTTCACATGAAACCTGAAACTTTGTAGTGCACCAAGCACTCCTTTATTTTAGCTCAGAGAAGAATTTGACAATACATTATTAACTTTACACAGTATTCTCCAGTGTAGGTGTTCTTTTTTATTTTATTGTTTTGCTTTTGCATTGAGTTTTTAATACCTTCATTTTCTACCACTGTTAATGTCTGGACTAAAAAAGTTAAGGCCATCCTACTGGGATAAATGAGAGGCTCTCTTCAATCTACTGTCCTCTTATCAGACTTTTCAAATGAGACATTTTCAACCTTTACTTTTCAGCTGTCAGATTGGAAAAATTAAATTTGGACTAGAGTTACGTTCTACTGCAGTTTTGCATATAAAGTATTCCTTGAAACAAAATCTCAGCAGTTTTATGGAGAAAGTTCAGTTAAATTTCTTTCATAGAGAAATATCTCGCAGATAACTTCACATGAATTCAATAAATCTATATTTCCATAGATAGGTAGTTTTTAAAGTTAAGGTTGCTCATAATGATGACTCTGTTATACCATTTTGTAGATTTGACAGACTTGTGAGAAAATGAAAGATACAAGTTTGTTGTATTTTTCTGATTTCCAGAGACTTTAAAACTAAAGACAAATCTTTCTGGGCCTACTTAAAATACATTGTCCCAAGATAATCTGTTCAGATAACAGGATTTCATATTCTCTTACCTGGAAGGCGAATCCAGAACTTGAGTAAATAAAATACATTTAACTGACAGACTGCCATGTTAATTTATCTCCTTTTTATCTGTTATTAAGTGGACAAAGTGTGATATTGCAGGGTTCCAGTAATACAACTTGCAACTCAGTAAATCCTTTTTTTAAACTTTATTGTGAATCTGAAAAAGAATCCCACCCTACTATACTCAAATTGTACAGTTGTCCACTGCAGGGCAGGCCTAGAACTGGGATCCCTTGGATGCTTTTATAAAAATATCCCTAAACCAGGTCACCGGGGAAAGGGACAAGTAGAGATGGTTGCAGAAAACTTCAGCTCACACAATTGCACGTTCTAAATAAGATATCCAGTTGAATATTCATAAATTTATGATTGCAATGCCTTGCAGTCAGGAAGAGGTCAACAAGGTAGCTGACATAGCCCTTCATAAAAATAGTACATGATCCTCAGAGAATACAGCAAAGTGCAGAGGAGCTATATTTAATATACCAAGATCCCCTAAATTATAACCTATGAATTCAACCAAAATTTCAATTTCCTCGGCCAAATGAATTTTTCTCCTCTTGTAAAAGAGCTATAGTTCTAAAAGCACTAAAACATCACTCATTAATCACAGCTAGTATCTGACATCCCAAAGCCAAGGGAATACTGGCAATGTCACAGCTTCTGTGCCATCCCGTGGGTATTTCCAGAGATGATTCTACTGCATTTAAGCTCTGCACTTCTCTTGGTTTTCCTTTCTATAACTTTCTCTTTCAAACTAAATTTCTGTTACACAGAGAAAGTAGATTTAACTTCATAAGTTAACATAACTTTAAGAGAATGGTTGCTTACTGCTTACTTGCCAGCTGTGCTTAAACCATGACACTGACTAGTGCTTTTCATCCCTTCTTATCTTCTTTGAATACCCTGAAATCCATATAGACTATTCAGGGCTCAGTGAATCCTTGGTACCTTCTTAGGCATTCCCATGAGGTGTAAATAATAAAGCTGCTAACACTAAGGACTAAAGCATTCCAATAAAACCTATATTAAGTTTGGGAAATAAGTAAGTGGTGATAAAAAATACTTTTCAACCAAGCAGATATTAGGCAGAATTTAAACAAGAACTAATAAAGTTGCATCTTTGAAATCACAAGGTATAGATCATTTACAACCAATAATTGGAAAAGGCTCAGCTAACAAGGTCTCCGGACCATTAATAATCTGTTTCAATAACTCTGAAGATCACAAAAGACTGGTAAGAAACCGTCACTGTACGTCTGGTTTAATAAGGTAAATGGCCCAAATAATTATGTATTTTTCAGTCTGACCATTTCCACAGATTAAAAAGGATAGTTATTGACGGACATTCAATAGAGACATCTAAGAAAAGCTAAAGTAATGAATGATTATCCAATCTTTGCATGATTGGAGTATAAGTATAGATGAAACGGGGCAAAGGAGGTTACATAAGATCTCTATATGACACTAGACCATTGTGTCTTCTGCATTTCCCAATTCAACTTATACATTAACAAATTTGAAGGAAAAAACTACCAACCAAACAAATGCCCCACAGCTGATAAAACTCAGTAAGGTTCCAGATGGATGAAAAGAATTTGGCTCAGTTAGGTGGAAAAATAAAGTTTCCAAAGGCTGGTTGTGGAATTTAGGCATTTGAAAAAGAAATAAAGCACACATTTGAAATATCAGTACTGTGGTGTTATATTTTAAAATCAAGAATGAGACCAGAATACTAGACCAGGACTTGACTTACAGACTATAAAACTTTCTCTGTCCCTTTGATTCTCACAAATCAGTCTGCAACAAGGGCCAGCAACATACCTTTACAACTAAGGAGTGCAACAGCATCCTGGACTGTAATAGGAAGAGCAGCACCAGCAAGCAGATTTCCATAGTTGATCCTTCCCCTCTACTCAGCACTGGTGAGACATCTGGGGTGCTGTTCCCTGCTCTAGGCTCCACAGTACAAGAGGCATGAATGCATTGGAGAGAGCAGAGTGAAGGACCACTAATGTGATTCAAGGATTATAGCATCTGTTGAACAGACAGAGCTGGGAGTTTTTGAGAGGAGAAGAAAGGGTTTAGAGGGATCTTGCTAATGTGTTTCAATACTTGATGGTAGAAAATAAACATGTAGAAGCCAGACTCTTCTCAGTAAGACCTAACAAAAAGACAGGAGGCAGCATGCACAAACTGAAAAGCAGGAAATTCCAGTTAAACAGAAGGAAAGGTATAATTTCTGCAGAATCACTAAAAGGTTTGGGTTGGAAGGGATCTCTTAAAGATCATCTAGTGAAACCCTCTGCTGTGTGCTGGAACATATTTTACTCAAGTTATTCTTTCAACCATGTTGTTCAAGCCTGTAAAGTGGTTGAACACTAGAACAGGTTGTCTGGAGAGGCTGTAGACTCTCAATCCTTGGAGAAAGTAAAGAGCCAACTGGACACATTCCCAAGCAATCTGCTTTAGTTCATCTTGTTTTGAGCAGTGGGATTGGGCAAGATGACCTCTGGAGGTCCCTTCCAACCTTAATGATTCTGTGATTCTGTGATGTAAAAAAACAAGAGGCGACTGTTACATTACTGAGGCATATGATGTACATGATATTTGAAATGGAGCTTCCCACAAAGCTTTATTATTAGATACTGAAATACTTCAGGTATTATAATTTATATACAAATTATTAAACTAAGATATGGACTCTTGCCTCATGAACTTTCCCTTTCTTTCTCCTACTTCGTGGTACACACAGAGGCACACACATAAATGCTACTTTCTCTCTTTATCAACCAAACCTGTCCTACAACCACTGAAAATTTTGAGACACTCTAAAAGTCACTGTAAGTTTTAGTAATATTTTTTATTTTCAGTTTTCATGAACCCCTCTTTCTAACAAATAGACATAACTGAGAGATATCTAAATTCTGTGCACTGGTAATAGACCTCAAGATTTCAGTTTTGGACACGTGTGAGAGCTGGGAGGCATTCATCCAAATTTTGAAGTTTTCCAAAAAAAATATGCTAGCATTGTAAAATAAATGGTCTCCAGTATTTTTCTTTTGAGGATTTTTCTGACTTTCTGTGTTTTCCTCTACTAATTCTCAGACTTTTCTAAGGATAACCACATTCTCACTGGGTCTATTATCAAATAGTTCCTTCATGTCATTTCTATATTGGGAAATTAAACCAAAAGCAAACACTTTTACACAACTGTTCTTTCCTGTAAGAGTTTTTTCTATTAAATGTATGGGGGGAGGGGTGGGAAAAACCTCTGAACCACAGAAAAGTAGTGTTCAGAATAAAGAAAAGCTGACTAAGAATTCCAGTTCCAAATTCCAATTCCAAAAAATATCACATGCTTCTTAACCCAGCATCTAATTTCCTCTTCAGTTATATATCAATGACTTTGACATACAGAATTATACAGTATTGCCCTATTAAACTGGTGACTTATATAAAGGAATGATTTCCCACTCATTTTCTGACTCTAAACTAGTCTTTGAAAATGTCATTCCTGGATAATTACCTCCTATCTAAAAAAAATCAATATTTGTTTATACCCAAGTTTATGCATCCCTTTTATGGCATGTGCAGAAACTGGCTGCTTAGGCTGAGCTTGCAATAATAAGTCAAGCATGCTACTTTCTGAAATTTATTGCTATTATGCTGTTTTTGACTTGCTGATATAGTTACTAAATGTGCAAACTGAATTGGTCTGCACAGTCCCACTGATAGCAGTGGTTGGAGTTAGCTGCAGTGATCATTGTTCTGGAGATGACAGTAAGCACTCCCCACCTTTTCCTTGCATCTGCTTTTCATACTAGGATGAAGAAACAAGCTGGAATAGTCTACATTAAGAACAGTACTATCACAATTTCTTAAAACCTATCAATCTTCTGTTAGTCTGCCATCTCCCTATCACATTTCTTTAGAATCCTGGAAAACTGGAAAAGAGAAAAGAGGAAACATCTTCAAACTTTTCTTGGCATTTCATTCTCACAGTGAAACCATAATCAACTCTCACAACTTCCACTGCAAATATATATCTTGATAATATAGCCAATAAGACATGCACAAGCAATTTAGTCACTAGAATGAACAAAAAAATTAAACTTTTATTTAAGTACAGTGAAATCTCATATTATTTATTCCAGCCATCCTGGGTTATTTCATATCATTTCATTCCTGATACTCTCATAGCATTTTTCTGACACCATGCCAGGAGTCTTTTTTGCTCCTTTTTATGTCCTCCACTCCAAATTATAAATGCAGTCTGCCTTATTTAATCCAGTAGATACCCTGGTAATCAAAACCTAACAATGTTCCTTTTACCCCTGTTCTCTCATCTCCCCAGCCTGCTTTCTAGACCACTCTACTTAAAACTGTCTGTCCTTTGGGATTCATAAGCTGAAATAAGGGGGGAGCTTTGCTAACCTGCGGGTTTATGTCCAATAAGGTTTTAAGACAGTAGAGTAATAGAAGTAGAAATCCAGAAAGCCAATAATCATCTAAATTCCTACCTGTACTCTTTATTATAAGTTACCCAGGATGCCAGCTTACTGAACTGTGACTTACATTCCAGTGTGTATTCTCTAGTTCAAAAATATAAGAAGTGCTCATTTTCTTATCCATATAGATTCAGGTTATGCCCAATTTGTATGCAAAGCAAATAATTTGCTCATACTTGTACAGGATGTGCATTATCAGAACACAACACCTGCAGGACAAAGGAGAGGTTAATTTCATTGTTGCCATGAAGCAAAGAAGATCATTATAGAGCCTGCAGTAACCAAGCTCTGTGAAATAGCTGCATTAGTCATTAACTTTCCAGCACTAAATTTCATATCAGACTCAATTAACTACTACATAGCTTTTAATGACAATATTTTTCAGATGCAGCTTTTGTTTACTAATAAGATTTCCCATCACAACCAACTTTGTCATTACTTTGGTGACATTAATATTCAAGTCTTGTTTCTCTGAAGAAAATGGAGCAATGAAAATCACATTTGCTGAAAGTACTCCTTGAATTATTCTTCTAAATTCTAAAGCATTTAAGTTGTACTTTTGCACTAAATGGCAATAAGTGTGTAGATGAATGTTGTCTCTGCATTATATCCACAGAACAAACTGGAGCTGTTTATAGCCATATATTTGACCAGAACATTTCTGTTGTGTTTGAAACTTTAATAATCAAAGGCTTTAAGTCTGTTATTTTATCATACTGTAATTCAAAGATCAGAATAAAAGGAGTCATAAAGTTAATATAACCAGAAAATAAATTACGTAAGTAATTAGCACAACATTCACAAAGAACAGTTGGATTAAGATATCAGATCACCCACAACCTACAGAAGAAAACATTCTGGTCTTGAGTCTCTCTGGTGCCTACCCATAATTTTTTGCCCTTTTTGGAAAGGTGGGAGAATTCCTTAGATTCAGATAACACCAGTTATACTTTGACATTATTTTTTTAATAAGGAAGTTATTTAGCCAGGGAAAAGCCATCAGATAGTTAAATTATAGTTTCCTATCTTGGATATATCAGTCAGAAGATGTTAATAATGACCACCATCAACAGGTTTTGTATTTCTGCGCAGTCACCAGACATCAAACTAGCATTTGTTAAGTGTCTTGCAATATAACTAATGTGTAAAATAAATTCCAGATATTAAATATTGGAATACAAATTAGACATTTCTTTTTCTAAGAAAGATTATCAGCTTACATGGAAAAATAAGGCACAATTAGTTAAACTAAGAAACTACTAAAGCGACCTGGGTGTTAAAGAACAATTGTATATTCTCAAATACATGTTCTATATCCCACATTTAGCAACCACTCTCCTCAGTTCTAATTTCTCTGAAATTTATCATAATTTTGCTAGTTATCTGACTATTCAGGTATTTCTTCAGATCTAGAGAATGTGTCCCAAGTTATTTCAAATTCTGTCAGTCTAGACTGGACTGAAAAGGCTAATTCATTTTGTTCTGATCTACAAGCACCTTTGTGGAACTGAATCCTTACAGACATGTTCCAACAGGGAGAGCTGAAAATTGTCTGAAAGGTGTGGGTACAACATTAACATTTCTTTCTGTACCTAATATGAAAGGCATTGACAATTAGCATTTGCTTAAGAGCTAAGCTCTGTCTTATCTGTGATAAGAGTTTCAGCTTTGTTCGCATCCTCTAAATTAAGGAGGGAGTGTTTTACTCTATTTGAATTACTCTCCAGTCCACTCAAACTATGAGGGCTCTATTTATCAGAACATATAAGTAAGTTTATTAGTTTCTGAGAAGTCGATAACACCTTTTTTTCCTACTTGTTTAGCTGATTAGCATTAGCACTAATCACAACCTTGTTAAGTTGTTTGGTAGTTAAGAATAGACCCTAACTGATGCAAGCAGTTTTAAAATTGAATGCATGAAGGAGGTGGTAGTGGTGCATTTTTATTATAGGCATTAATGCATTGATAAAATTCATTTAGTAGTAAAATCACATTTTCAAAAATTCAAAAGGAACCTTCTGTGAAGCCAGTTTAACTCTGACGTTTATTAAAAATAACTCACAAGCTCACTGCAAAAACTCCTCACATTCTTTTCACAAGGGGTGTTAATTTTAACCCTCATTATTAAGACATGCCCTTACTGCTCAAGCTGCAAGATATATTAACACTTTCATATGGTTGCTATCATGTATTTTATTGTATATTGATACAAAATGGTCAGAAAAAAAAGCTAATCACCTCATTCCTCACATATCCCTAGCTGAAGGTTCCATCCAGGCAACCCAAGGGCAATGGCTTTGGATTACAGATTTATCAACAGCTTGTCTCAAACAAGCTGTTTTTGTAACATAAAAAGGTTTTAACCAGACATGTAGAGATATGATGTTTTTCTAAAACAAACAACCAACCACAACAAAAATGTATTCCAGTTCTTGAAAATAAAAATCTCCAGGGTAGTCTCATCACCAGCCTTTGAGGAAATGAAATCCATGTCTACTATTCAGAAACATTAAAAAATATTTTGTTCATTACAATCTTTTCATTACAGAGTTTTCATGCAGAGGCTCAGGAAACACCTTTTCAATGAACTGCAAATTTCAAAACAAGTTAACATAATTTTAGCTTTATCAACCTGAAAGTGAAATATCACTATGATGTAGTTGGATAGCTCTTATAAAAGTGTTTATTCTAAAGTAAGGCTATAAATGTACTCTTTTCTCAATTGAGTGCTGTGTGACAGACATAATGCTCCTGATATCTGCTCAGCTTGAGTCCCTGTTGTATTAATTTGCTAGGACCTCCTTCCTCATTTTTACTTTTTAAATTATACCAAACATAGGGATAGGTCACAGAGAATATTTTAAACATGAACTATTTGAATCCTTTGAGTTTCAAAGGAAAGGATTTGAGACAAAATTAAATTCAACATATTGAACTCAAGTTCAAAGCAATTTCCTGAGTTTTTGTTGTTCTGGGTTTTTGGGTTTATGTTTGTTGGCTGCCGGATTTTTATCAAATTGGTTTCAAGAACTGAAAAACTAAGCTGAAAAGAGGCAGCTCTGTTTATGAAAATTTCCATGCAGCAAACACACATTTTTGAAGAAAAGATGATACATGGGGACTACCCCATTTTTTTACTCAAGATCATTTAAAAGTGCCTTGGAAAAAACCAAATTTCAAAATCGGTTCCAACTTGTTCTTAAATAAAAAATTCAATGGATAGTTTAACCATAATTAGATCCAAATACTGTCTCTAACAGAAACAGAAGACTAGCATATTTTCAGCCCTAAACCAGATAATTTTCTGTAGAATGAACAGTAGCATATTAAATACTACAAGATCAATTCACCAAAATGCTGCAAATATACTTCCATGTGTTACTATTACTGCCTGTGGTGGGTTAACTTCTGGTTGCCAGTAGCCTACCAAACTACTCTCTCACTCCCCTTCCTCAGCAGGGCATAGAATGAAAACAAGATGAGCAAATTCATAGATCAAGGAAAAGACACTGAGATCACTTCACATCACAGGCAAAACAGAGAAGTCTAGGAAGACTAATTTAATTTATTGCCAATAAAAGTAGAAAAGGACACCGAGTAACAAAACCATAACTAAAAACATCTTTTTTGCCTGTACCTCCACTTCCCAAGTTCAATTTTACTCTTTCATTCCCAACTGCTCTACCTCCTCCCAATCCCAAACAGCACAAAAGGGATGGGGAATGGGGTTTATGGTCATTTCAGAACACTTCATCCCTGCCCCTCCTTCCTCCTTACACTTTTCCCCATCTTCGTCGTGGGTCTTTTCCATGGACTACAGTCCTTCAGAAACAAACTGCCCTAGCAGAGGTCCCCACAGGCCACCATTCCTTCCAGAAAGCCTCCTGCTGCATGGACACATCCACCTGCTCCAGCTGAAGCTCCCTACTGGTGCAGTGTGGTTTGCCACAAGGGAACAGGGTACTTCACCAGGATAGCCTCTGTGGACTACATAGGATTCTCCAATTTTCCTCACTGACCTCCCATAGGGTCTGCAGGGTTGTTTCTCTCACATTTGTTTCACTTCTGTCTTTCACAGTTGCTGCACAGCACTTTTTATCCTGCCCTAAATATGCTATCACAGTAGCACAGCTGATGGGGATCAGCTTTGGTGGGCACTGGGTCCATTTTGGAGCCCAAAATGGGGAGAGTCTCCAGTCTCTTCTGACAGAGGCCATCTCTAAAGCCCCCTTGCTACCAAAGCTTTGCCACATAAACAAAATACACCATTTGAAACTATTTTAAATTGTTTAACACTCTTAAAGAATACTGATATCTTAGTTTTAAAAGCTTCCTAGGCTTTTCTGTAGGACAGTGTTAGTGATTTCTGCAAAGGGTTCAAATCCAAGCTGTTGCCCTCATTTTTAATGCAAAGAATATTTTCAGTGATAGACCTAAAAGGCAACTTCCATCAGAGCCAACAGGTTCTTTAGCAAAGCTGTAATAAGAGCTGAGGAAAAAGGAAGTTCTTAAAATGGAGTTCCTTATGCATCTGAGAGGATCTTTATTAAGTACTTGCTGATGTCATGAGACAGAATACCTTTTCCCTGTGTACTATACTATACTATACTATACTCTACTATACTATACTATGCTAATCTTTACTGTGAATAATAAAGTATACATATACAGATTTTGATTATATGGCAGGGGTAGCTGGGGAGGTTTGCTGGTTATTCTGGAAAGAAAAACCTTATCTAACCAAAAGTTAAATCAAGAAGTTAAGCTCAAACAGAAGATTTCAGATTTCTGTACATGTGAACAGCAAGAATGAGGTAAAATAAATTTGGAACCACAGTTTAAGACAGTATTTATGTTACATGACTTGGCATTTCATCCTTTCTTTCTCACAGGCCAGCAGCCTTTTCCTGCTCATTCAATCCTGTGGTGAACCAAACTGAGAATCTGATCTAAGTTAAAATTAATTGGAGAAAAAAAAAGGCGGTTTTAGCTCTGATTGGTTCCCTGATCTAGTTCAATGAGCAGCAGCACAAACATTTCTGCTAGCCCAAGGGAGGAAGCAAAGCAGGGTGAGAATAAGCTGTCAGGTAGAGAAGGAGGTCAGGACTATTGCTTGAGGCAGCAGTGCTAGCTGACAGAGTATTTGAAACTGCAACTTGAGGTGTTTTCATATTTGCATTTTTTTCATCAAAACCAAATCTTCATGTTTTGCTCTTGATTAATTCTGATGTTCCCAGAGAAAGGACTAAAGCGTGAATCTTTACTTATAAATACTTTAAAAGTATTAGCCATTTCTGCTTTTTTGAAATTAATAAAAGGGTTTATTAATGAAAACAAAGGTGAGGTCACTATTACAAGAGTGGGGCAATAAAAGAAAACAGCCCAGACTAATGCAAAAATAAGCTAAATGAAATTATGTTGCTCCATCAGTTCAGAATAACACTGTTTATACACTAGTTTCTAGTTTTTAACAGCTCCTGTAATGAATGTTGTGGAAAACTGTGCCTCTCCTGGACTGTCCTATTTTTAAGGGTATTACTGTGATATTTGAACAGTTTTGCAAGCAACTGTGCATATGTAGCTGTCTGACATGAAACCTAGCTGTGCAGGAGTGAATCAGGATTCCAGTCTGCACTGGTTATAACTTTCAAAGCAGTGATTCTTGCACATAAGACTAAGATTCAATTTATGTACCTATAAACAGGGAAGACTCAAACAAACCAGCTTTCTGTGGAAAAGCAGTCAGTTAAATTTACAGCCTTGTATTCACAGAATGATTGCTGCAGAGCAGATTACATTAATTTAGAGATGAAAATCAGTAGATATACAGCAACTATGGCATTTCAATTGTACAGTTGCTGACTGGAAATGAGGTAAGAATGCAGCAACATGTCATCTAGCTAGTATTTGCTACCCTGCGACAAAAGATCACTTACATGACAAAGAAATCGCCCACTTTTTCACACATTCATGGATCACAGACCCAAACCAAACACAAAAATCTTCAAATGTTTTTCAGATAAGGAAACTTCATAGGCATTTCTTAAGAAAGCAAATTGAGGAAAACAATTCCAGGTGACCAACTGATGTGCTTGTT
This sequence comes from Drymodes brunneopygia, assembly GCA_013400955.1. Lineage (NCBI taxonomy): Eukaryota > Metazoa > Chordata > Aves > Passeriformes > Petroicidae > Drymodes > Drymodes brunneopygia. The sequence goes on along the minus strand of VZTZ01045637.1, from coordinate 49,363 downwards.
TTGAGTGATAGTATTAAACAGAAATAGCATTTGCTCGACTATGCAGCAACAGAGCATTTCAGCATCCTGGGCTCACAAGGCAGATGTGATGCTTTGTTATAGCTGTCAACAATTTGCTGCATTGCAGGCTAATGGTAGTGGTGTAGGACAGCAGTGTTACAGAAATGTTCAAAGCCTCTTCGTTAACCATCACACTCAGATTCTAAAATAAGGTATTAATTGAACACACGGGAGTGTTAAAATGTAAATAACATTGTCTGTTAATTTTGAACATTAGTAGATTTCTGCCAGATCTTTAACTCTGCACTTGCAGCAACCTAGCAAAATCAGAAGTAGAATTTTAATACTACAGCCTCCTCAGAGAATTGCTCATAGTCGGACAGATGAAAACAAGAAAGGAATGGTAGATATCTATTATCTCTCTCTCCTTTGAACACACATATAGAAACACTCATCCAAAAGCACATATATACATTCATTTAATAACCTAAAATATCCCTGGTGGCTGATACCTACTTGCTTTCTAATATTTTACATCTGCTTCATTAGAATAGAAAAAAATCATAAATTATAATATAAAAATGAATATTATAAATTATTACATAAAAATGAATAGATGCTGCAAAATTTCATTAAAAGTTATAAATAACCGATTTTGTCTCCTGACTGAAAACATCAAATATCTGGTTCTCCCAAACATTGATAATCAGAAACACATTTTCTCCTTCCCATCTCTGATTTTTGACAGTTATCCAGGGCATAAAGGTTTCAAGGACAAACTCACACAACTACAGAAAATCACCACATAATTTTATGTAACTGAGACAGAAAAAAATCCTGTTTAAAAGGCATTTTCACACAGATCCCATATGGATTTTCCCTAAGCTGTTTCTCTCACTAGGATTTTAGGTGAACCAAAGTTAGCCTTTGTAATCAGATGTTCATAAAATTACACCAAAATTTCCAGAAACCCAACAAGCCCTTTTAAAAATTGTAGTGTTGCATTATTCCCAAACTGTGTATTAATGGTTCCATCACTAAACGTAATTACTCAGTTTTCCATAGCTGGAGCACAATAGCCCTCAGGACACAAACCTGAAAATGCCATTCATATATGGTTTTTGCTTCTAGAACACTACATGTACATTCAACAAAGTGATGGGAAGAGTCATGTACAGAAAAGGTGAAAAAAGCTTTGTATTCATTGGCTTAAAGGGACATGCTGTCATCACAGAGGTACAATCCTGGAGCATTAAACAGAACCCTTCCTATCAGAGGTGCCATATAACTTGTAGGTAGTTTGCTACCATCCATTTCTGTCAAGGTGAATATTATGAGGGAGAAAATTAGTGTTACCAATTTGCATGTTACCAATTTGCATCTTAAAAGAATTAGTAGTGTATGGGTCATTGCAGAGTATGATGCTATTTTTCTTCCTGTGTGATTAAACTGGAAGATAACAGTAATCAGGCAGCATTGATTAACTGAACGATGAACAATTTTGTTTTTTCAAATCCTGAAACTAAGGCCAAAAGATTTCAGTGTGACATTATCTGTGATATTTGGATATTTTGTTTCTTGGGTTGTTTTGATGAAAGCAGTTTAGTAGTGGAGGGGACTACAATAGGAATTCGTAGAAAAGCCTGGAGACTCTGATTCTGATGATGGCTTATGTGAAAAAGATGAACTGTGACTGGGATAGTATGGTACTAAAGGGACTCTTTAGTAGTGGGGTGTGAGAATCAGAAATGAAAGTAATACATCTACTTTTTTTTTCATGTTGAAATTTCCTATACCATCAAAGATGCCTGATGTTTGCAAAGGATGTAAGCCAATAACCAGGGAAATCTTGGCTTTCAAATATAAGTTAAGTTATTGATTTACTTGTCCAAACTGGTTAAATGAAGCATTTGGGGAAGCGAGCATCTCTCCCTAAACTCTTAAGCAAACAAGATCAAGAGAAGAGGATCATTTCTTCTCATGTATTATCTAAAAACAAGGGTAGGGTCCAAACAAGATCAAGAGGATCATTTCTTCTCATGTATTATCTAAAAACAAGGGCAGGATCCACACTTGTAACACAGGAAATGTCTCCCTACCTGTTCTTTAACCCAGAACTGGAAATAGCCTGTTCTAGATCCTCTTACTCCAAGTTGTGCCAGAAACGAGTAACAGATGGGTTGATAGCTTTTCTCTGAGCCAATATTTCAGGAATCCCTGATTCTCTAGCAGAGATTGTAGTCTCTGGATTACAAATTACTGATGAGGCTTTAAAAAGGAAACATGAAAATTTAAAATGCTGACCCGTAAAGCATGTCTATGATTTGTTTTCTTGAGCTTCCAGCTCCACAGCAGTATCATCTCCTAAGATTCAATGCATAATTATTACCCTCAGCATCACAACCCTAGTGAATATAAGGTACAACTATGAGTCACATAGCATCCATTCTGTTAGTAATACCTTTCCTATAAATTTGTGTGAAAACTCCAATTACTAAAATAGATATCAAATTCTAGATTTAGGACTTCTTTACATTTTTGCAAAAGGAGAGTTGGAACAATGAAGAAAAAAATACAGAAACCTCTGAGCACTGAAGTAGGAAGCAGCATGGCACAGGAGATAGACCTTCAATCTAGCTCTTCAAACAGTGACTAAGCACATCTTGGTGTTACACACTCACCCTTTATCTTTGCAGATAACATTCATACAAAAAGACAAACAGCAGAAGAGAGACGATTCTCACTTTCTCCAAGGAAGACAGTCATTCCAATGAAAAATTTACTCTTGGATTAGTCAGAAAGCCTTCTCCAAATTCTAGTATTTGCGTTATTATTGCTCTGCTAAAATTGAATCAATTCAACATGCTTACAGGGGAATCCGCTTAATAGGCACAGGTTAGACATGGAAAAAAAAAAGAGTCTACCTTTCAAGGTAATTTTTCAAGGTTATTTCTTTCAAAATTATTTTTTTCAAGTGTATATTTCAAGGTTACTCAAGAGTTGAAAGAAGAAAATTGATATTGATTCATATAACTTAGTCTTTTTACTTACTGCACACTATATTATGTGCTGCTTCTTTTGGGAGAAGAAACACAAAAGAAGGAACAATTTTAGAATATTTTGCTCCTATAGGGAAAAATACTAACTGATTCTAGTCTCATTCTTATTGCACTCTCTCTTCTGTGTTTGAGTTCTTAGAGAAATTTCACATTAAAAAAGAAAGGAATAACATTAACATACTTGATGAGCTCATAACCATGAACACCAAGGAGGATGGCTCAGAAGGGCAACAAGAAAGTTAGTGTTTGTTGGATTACTGCACATTTACTCTCATGTGTATAGAAATAACTCCTTGGGGAAAATACAGCAGAAGGATTCCATAGCTATTGTCTATTCAGCTCTTAAGGTGATCCCACAGAGTAAATTCCAAACAGAAATCCAGCAACACAACTTCTGAGATGTGACATAAATCACCACTACTAGACTCTTCAAGACACACTGTAAAGAATTAAACTTCAGAGCCTATAAAGACTATCACCATGATTTGCCTTTTGTTACCTTGAACACATATTTTTTTTCTAAATTCTCAAATCCTTCTTTCTTCCTGAATTTTATAATAATGCTTAGTGAGGGCAATTTTAAGATTAAATCTTTTATTTATGATATAATTGTTTTCTTGCTTATATTCCCAAATTACTTGTCCAAAGTGGAAAAACAACAACAAAAAAAGATAAACCCAAATCAGCATACATATTTTAATTCAAAACTCATGCCATTAATACAGATACAGGTATTCAATACAATCTTTACCCTAAAAGCATTCTTAGGCCTTCTACCCTCTTCTAAAGCAAAAGGAAAGCACATGTATGGCTCAAGGTTTTGCCGTCTGCAGGTGAATATGCAGTAAATGTCTGAGCCCCTAGATCCTGGGGTTTCTTTTAAGAAATTCATTCTATAAAAAAACATTGAAAATAAAACAGATCCATTGNAAGCAAAAGGAAAACACATGTATGGCTCAAGTTTTTGCTGTCTGCAGGTGAATATGCAGTAAATGTCTGAGCCCCTAGATTCTGGAGGTTTTTTAATAAATTCATTATATAAAAAAACATTGAAAATTAAACAGATGCATCATTTTCCATCATTACTAAGGCTGATCTTTTCTTTAAATTCCTCTTGAGCTGTGGCCTTAGGAATGCTGCTTTCAGGTAACTCCATGAGCCTTCCCCAGACCACATTTCAGATATTCAGACATAAATATCTTTACAGGAGTTGGTACATATTTTGAGAACTCATGCTAAATTTTAGGAGATGGATTCCTTAATCAGATCTGGAAGCTGACATGGCCAATTTACATTTCTTACTACAAGAGCTCAAAGAGAAAAGGAAAGCTTTCATCATACTTTTGATAATTTTTGAAGTGTAACCTCATGTCTTTAGCTGATTATGATACTGCTATCATCTGGGAAAAGTCTATGTAAATCTGTCTCTTGAGACGTTATAGCTTCACCTTATTGAGCTAAGTCAAAAAACCCCAAACTTTGAATTTCTAGAAATAAACTTAACATCATAAATATGTGTGAATAAGATATTATCAAAGTGATACTGTAGATTTTCAGTAGCCATTTCACAAAGTAAAACAAGGGGAGAAGTATTTTAGTGTCCATAATAAATATACATATTTGAATATTGATATAATAAGAACTAATTCAAAAGTTCTCAATTACCTTGTACAATTTATGATAAGACTAAAAATAAAAAACACGGAAAGAAAATAAATCTGGAGAAAAATCTAATTTGCTAAAATAGTTGATATTTGTTCTGCTTTAAATGTGTAAAATCTATGAAAGTATTAATAATTAACTTCCTATTTCATTTGAGAATTCTGCAGCCAACTTGATAAAAGGCATGGGGACTTAATTTGTCCAGTGAGGAGCTATCTTCACTCAGCAGGGAGTAGTAAAGATTCAGGGACACATTTCCTGGCTGCTTGTCCAGCCTAGACGGTGTCAAGGGAAAAAAGATCTCCTGCAAATTCTTGAAGGGATATGGATATCCAAATTTGTTCCTGAACCTCTCTATTCATAACCTCAATACAGGGGACATTTCAAGGGTGGGGGATTAGGAGCACGGGAAAAGCCAGACATGCTTTGGTGGTATTTCTATGATGTATCTTCCCTGGTGATCTGAAAGGATTCAAATGTAAGTTTATTTGAATTTGTTAAAAATTGATCTTAGAAACTGAAACAAATTGTAGAACATTTCCCATTAGACTTACCTCTTCAGCTTCTTATTTTTAATTATCATTCATTTCAATAGCATTGTCTACATCCATTGCTCATGACCCTGCTATATAAAGAAAAGTGTTTGTCCTTTTGCTATAGATGGTGTGCCTTTCAATTCTGCTAGTTAATTCTCATGAATGTCAACGTTGTGAAGCTCAGGAGAACTTGACCCAAAATGATTCAGGTACCGAATTTTTTCTTTCTAAAATAAATGGGTTATATCTAGGTTAACAGAAACTCCTATGGATATGAAAAAGAAGCAACAAAAATTAATACCTTACTCTCTTGCTCCTTAAACAAATTATTTTGTTTAATTTGGTCATAAAAAATATTTATTTCTCAATTATGTATATGTCAATTTTGAAAAGAGAAGGTATTTTACAGAAGGCATTTGCAAACAATATGTTTAGTGATAAGCTGAATTTGGCCTCAGGTAAGCACTTTAAAATATATTGCAGCCTTAAAACCCATTCAAGGAGTTCCTTAAATCTTTGATTAGATTCTGATTTGATCTTTTGTGCATTAATCAAGATTTATTTGGAAAAAATCAAGTATACACTGTTTATCATCACAATTCAGAATTCAAAATCTTTGCATCAGCCACCAGATATAAAGCAACATAGTAGCTACTTGTGACAGAGCTAAGAAAAGAACATTCCCAGTTTTAAAACACTGGTAGGACCTCATACAACAACTATTCCCCCCTATCTGATACAGAAGGCTCAGGGTTGAGTTTCTTTTAAAGACTTTTGAAATCAAAGACAAACATTGTTTATGGAAATATCTTCATCAGTGTCACAGAGAGTGAGTGCACCCTCAGCAAGCTGCAGACAACATGAAGCTGAGCATTGCAATTGACACGACAGAGGGAAGGGATGCCATCCAGGGGAACCTGGAAAAACTTGAGAAGTGGGCCCATGAGGACTTTGTGAAGTTCAACTAGTCTAAATACAAGGTTCTGCAGCTGAGTCAGGGCAATCCCAGACATGAGTAGAGACTGGGAGAAGAACTCAAAGAGAGCAGTCCTGTGGAGAAGGGCTTGTGGGTTCTAGTGGATGAAAAGCTGAGCATGACCCAACAGTGTGCACTTGCAGCCCAGAAGCCAATTGTATCCTGGGCTGCATCAAAAGCAGCGTGACCAGCAGGTTGGAGGGGTTTCTGCCCCTCTGCTCTGATCTCAGGAGACTCCATCTGGAGTACTACATACAGGTCCAGATCCTCAACATTAGAAGGACGTGGACCTGTTGGGGCAAGCCCAGAGGAGGGCCTTGATGATCCAAGGGCTGGAGTGCTTCTCCTGTGAAGACAGGCTGAGAGAGTTGGGATTGTTTAGCCTGGAGAAGAGAAGGCTCTGGGAAGACCTCATTGCAACCTTCCAGTACCTAAATGGTGCTTTTGAGAAAGAGGAGAGCAACTTTTTGCACAGTCTGATAGTGATAGGACAAGGCAGAACAGTTTTAAAACACGAGAGGAGAGATTTAGATTAGATGTAAGGAAAAAATTCTTTAATCAGAGTATGGTGAGGTACAGGAACAGGTTGCCCAGAGAAGATGTGGATGCCCCATTTCTGAAGTGTTCAAGGCCAGGCTGGATGGGGCCTCAAGCAACCTGCTCTAGTGAATGGCATCCCTGACCACAGTGGGTGGTTGGAACTAGATGGTTTTTAAGATTCTTTTCAACCCAAACCATCCTATGATTATATGAAAGGGGGCTAATATGCAAATTAAGAGGAGCTTATTTTATTTGCAAAGTAGGACAGCCATATTGTTCTCAAACTGTGTATGTATTCTGGAAGTATAAGACAAAGACATAAACCCCCAAAAAACCCTACAAAAATAGTAATTGTATCAACAAAATAAAAAAGCATTGTGATGAGTTGGGGGGATATTTCTTTTTTCAACATCCCACTCTACCTTCATATACACAGAGGGTAGGACAAACACCCTGTTGAAAGTCCAGGGGGTGTCGATTTTTAATATGGTGGAGTTTGCTTTCCAGAAAGTGGAAATCATTAAGATGATCTCCATAGTTCCCCGACGAGTTAATAAAGATGCAGTCTCATTAAGCCACAGTCCTTGCATCTTCTTTCATGTCTGGGACAAAACCTAGATCTTCAACACTTTGTACGCTCCACTGAAGAGAGAGTTCCATTACATTTTAATGGCTACTTTCTGCAGCCTTTACCTTTGAGTCTTTGTAAATCTGTGTCATTGCTCTTTCACTGAGCCAGGCAAAACCTATGTACCTTGTAATGAAAGATGTGCCCTTTGAGTGCTTTCACAAGAACACCATCCTCTCTGTCATGACGTTGTGTTAGGGCACAAGTGTGGGCAAGATGGAGCACAATCATACTGATTCCAGTGTCCTTGCTACCCAGGGGTTGCTTTCAGAGTCCAAAAGAGATGAAAGAGGCAATCAAGAAAGAGATTCCATTTCACTTTCTAGTGAAGGAACATTCAGTTTGTTTTTGTGCAGTGTGGTTCTGATGACTGCTGACATATGAAGAAAGACCTTAAAGCAAGCCCACATCCACTTATAAAATGTAACAAAGGCCACAAGGCTGGCTCACTTTTTTCTTACCATCTGACTTCATTCCACTGGCATTCTAAGTAAAGCTCCTCATAAGAACAAAATTCATTACAAAGTGGAACTAAGCCAGGAGGGAAAGCACCTCACAAAAGAGGAGGTAGAGGAACTTGGCAAGGATATACACAGCTGCATTTTTGTCTTTCTTGCTTAATAGTGTAAACAACTTTTGTTGGTTAGCTTTGTATGTGACCATTCAGGAAACCCTCTACATAGACAATGTATCTTGTCAACCATTTCCTCTGTGTGTAAAATGTAATTCGTCACCCTGCGCTGCCTTGGCAGCAGCCTTGTAAAGAACTCACTGAATTAATGAATATTTCATAAAGATGTGATTTATTAGCATTCCTCTCCCTCAGCTTTGAAAAAGATCTATCCTTCAAAAACTGAGTGTACAAAAGATATCTGCAGGTATGGAAAGGAGACTGAAACCCCTGAAGACAAAATCAGGATTTCTTAACAACTTCTGGGCTCTATAGACTTTAGAAGGGATATTTAGTCAATCTTGTATTAATATTTTAGATGGTAAAGAAAAGCAATACTAAGATATCAAACTGAATTTGGCTGTCAGAACCATGGGCTATCACATTAAAAAAAATTATTACCAGCTCAGAATCTTTTGGTTTCATGTATTTTGATGAACATATAAAAAAAAAACCCTGATGGCATAATGCAAATACCTCTAGGCCTTCTGAGCTGCCCATGTTTTCATGCTGCTACAGAGTACTTTCCTTCCAGAACCACCAGCAAATTCATCACAGGAGCACATTATGAAGTTGTGCGGACCTGTGCTTTTATCCTCACCACTACTGTCCTTGGGTACTAATACAATAACTACTATATGAAGAAGCATTGTTTTCTATGATTGCTAACATTTATTGTGCTCAATTAATATGTATAGCCTTGTTTCTAATACATAAACATTCATTTTCTGAGAATTTGCAGATTCTGACACACTTGCAATACAAACACAAAATAAACAAAAAAATCAAATGTCATTGTGATATCTCAAACAATTAGTACTATCTATCAATGGCAAAAAAAAATTTAAGGATGTATTTTTCCTTTTTTTTGTTTTTAATAGACATCTCTTGTTTTCAGTTCTAGTGTAATCCCAGTATTAATTGTCCTCAGTGTATTTGATCCACAACACCTGTTGCACTCACGCAATTATTACAGCTGGATTACTAAGCTCTTATCTTCAGCTGTAGGAATTTATGCTTTCAAGTCAGGAATCCTCTTATTCTGTGAAGATGGCAAATGCTGCATAATGTCAGACCATGGCAAAACAACACAGAACTACTTCACAGTAAGAATCACCTATTATGGTTGTATTTAAATTTCCTTGACTAAAACTTTCTTGTGTCTCTTTCTCTGACAGAAGATGAATAGCTCCAATGCATAGCTTTGGGATGTGAGGTCAAAGGAGAAAAATGCATATGTGTGGCAAGTTATAAGGACAGAGTGATTTTCCCAGGTGATAGATGATACTTTTTGCAGTGTTTTCTTTCTTTTTAATCTGTCTTAATTAGTTAATCTAAATTTTTTTAGTGGAAGAAGTACCCACTGTGTGTCTTTAGACTTCAGAGAGAAAATATGTATGAAGGGAAAGAGGCTTATGCTACAGGAATAACAATACAAATAGGAAAAAGAAAACTAAAGAACAACTGAGGCATATTCAAGCATAATATGAAATATATGAGACAAGGACTGCATGAACTTAACATCTGTAAAGAAATAATTCCCGCATTTGTTTCAGAGCCCAGAAAAGCCTTCTCACTTACCAAGCTATGGATCTAAGACCAAAATATTAAGGGAAAATATGGAGATATACTTCCTAGAAATCTATTCTTGCACAGGAGCATTCATCTAGGAAAATATACCTATAGTCTATCAACAGGGTGTATGACATATCATGCATAGCTCAGATAAAGCTTATAAAATGATCAATCAAATATTGGTGTGATGGGCATAGAGAAATGAAAAACTATTGCCTATAATCAGAAGTTAGTGTTCTCAGATACATCAGGAGGAAAAGAAGAGATTTTCTTGACACCGCTGTCATCCCCTTCCAGGAACCATTCCCTGGAGTCCCGATGCATATTGTTGGTTTGTTCTATGATCACCTCAGAAGAGGCACAACTGTGGTTGTGGTCATCTGACATTTGCTCAGCAGACACAATCCTTTTCCTAATGCAGAGGTTGAAACAGTGTCAAGATTTGTATTTCACCAATTATCAAAGCTGGAGAAACATACTGTCAGACAAGTTTTTAAGGATTTGTGGAACTAAATAGGGTAAAACAAATAGTTAGACTAAGAGAGTCCCATGAACACTTTTGAAGCAGAAAGTGATTAAGTTACAATTTCACAGTGCTTGCTCTCCCTAGATAACCTGGCATACAATCTGATTTAATCACGTATCTAAATGGAAAAAAAAAAATCTTTTTTTGGATGGCACTAGAGATTTTGGAAAGAATAGGACTGAACAGGAGGCTGAAGCAAGCATTATATATGCTCAGTGGGTCGATACTAATTTACCTTACATGATGAGTTTATAGACCTGTACCTTGTCAAGGAATTTATAATAAAAACTTAGGTAAACACATAGGGCTTGAAGTCCAACTTCTTAGTCCTTGTTAAATATCAGCAGTTTCAGAATTGTTGGGGAAAGTCTCTTGAGGTGGTGAAAAGAGTCTATAACATTACTAATAAAGTAAAAAAAACCCTTTTGTAACACGGTCACACCAACAACTGCACATGTGAGTAGGTTAAAATCCTATCACAGCAGGGAGTTGGTTGTTAGCTTCAGATGCAGCAGGGAGAAGAGAATTCAAACTGAGCATAAGATAAAAAAATAAAGTTTAAATAATTCGTTCTAATTGATTTTCTGATTTTTGGCATCATCCCCAAAAAGTGTTAGTCAAATGTGGTGGTTTTGTAGTCATTTGTGGAGTGCATACCTAAGTAGGAAAATGTCAGAGTAGGAATTTGTAACTAAACTTTGTAACTGTCAGAACAGGTGCAAAACTCTGTGTGTGAATACTGCGAGGAAATAGCAAAATGAGGTTCCATGGAAATCTCTGGAAAGCCAACATGTCACTCTCATTGATGCATTTCTTTTTCATATGGCTCACCAGATTATATAGAGAAAAGAATACCAGAACACTGGATTTGAATGGAAACCCTCTTTCCACAGAAGAAAAACAAAACCTCTTCTCATCACTGATAAGAGACAAGACCATGTCAAAAGGCTGACTAGTCCTTCAGCTGTATATTGGGGCAGGTCAGCCAAATGCTGGCTGGATAGTCATGAAAAACTCACATTTCTGGTATCCCTTTCATTTGAAATTGGAAACAAAATAAAAAAAGGCAAACATGGAATTATTTGGGGAAACCTTCCTACAGACATCACACTATTCAAATCATCTAATGTAGTTAAAAAATTACTTGGAAGATAAAGGAAGAAATCTATCCCAATCCCTTAAATGTGGAGGCCTTTACAGATTGACATGGATGCCTAAAATCAGTCTTCCACAGACCTTTCAGATATTACAGAAGTTTTGTGGAAAATTTCAATGATGTTCTACTGTTACTGCACTGTGTAAAATCCAGAAGGCTAACAAGGTAACTAGTCAAAACTTTTCAAAGAGGCTTGAAGCAGATAAAGGCATTCTTGTTTTAATCTTTCTTGTCCCATCTTTACTGTCCCAAACTTTGTGAAAATATTTGAGCATATCTCCAAGATTTGAGATGTAAGTAGGAAATTTAGAAGAGAGGGAGAAGGAAAAAAAAACTTCCTTCTTAGTCTTCTCAAGGAAAAAATGTAGGCAAAATTTTTCCAATATAGAGAAATTATAGTCTCTAACAGCAGAACCATTATCTGATCAATTGTAAATGCATGCATCTCTCATATTAGTTCTCTTTAATCTGGTTTGACAGAATGAAAGGAACATATTCCAAATTGCTGTAATAGCGCTTTCTGCCTCAGGAATTTAACGTGAGAGTTGTTCATATCAAAGGCAAAATGTGCATATCAAAGTAGTAGATTTTTTTTTATCACTTTCCAAAACAGTAAATGAGATGTTTACATTTAAATTATGGAAATATATTTTTTCTTTTCTATCTTCCTTAACCTTTGCTTTGTGTCAAGAGACACTTCAGGAGAGTTGGCAAACATCAAAGCATTCTAGTCCCTACCTGTGTCATTTTTTAAATAATTCTATTAGACCACTTAACAATGTTCAGTTTCTTGTATAGGTCTCATGGCTACAGAAAGGGCAAGGAGAATAGGAGGGTGAAAACTTTAGAGACCTGTAGAGGTTTTCACAGAAACTGTTAATGTTTGAGTGCACTGGTGTGATAGAAGCATTTCCTAATGTCTCACACTAGCCACAGAATCACTAACAAAGCAGTCAAAAAGAGGGAAGACTGTATGGACTTTGGGGATCTGTACCAATTCATTATAAAGACAAAATATATTTGTATTTAATCATTAATACATTACTTTTACATTAGTAAAAAGGACTGATTGCCTCAATTATTACATTAAAAGTTGTTCCCAAACACATCTCAAAGATGTCAGACAGTACTGCCTAGACAGAGGATGTTTTTCCTTTCTGATTTTTTTTCACTCTGCAGTTACTACAGTTACTATATGTGAGTTTTATCACCACATTATGACTAACCACACAGATACAAGGGGGTTTTTTGTGACTTCATGAGTTTGTCATAGTAGAAATGTGTATGGTTTAACATATTGATTTTTACATATAAAAAAGCAACCTTTTTCACGCATAGCTTAAAATGTATGGCTTCTCATATAACTTGGGGGTGTCAGTCAAAGCATTTGGAGAGTTAGGTCAGGTTCTTTATATGTTACACAGTTTTTATTAGGGGGACTTCTATGGAGTTGAGAAGCTTGATTCCTATTGTGGGGGCATTGTCTGCCTAATTCTAGGGTAGTGACTAAGCTGGAGTGAGCAAACACTCAAAAGAATCCTAGCAAGAAGAATGCTTCAGATGTGTTGAATAGGATTGTTGTGTACCATAAGCCTTTTGGGATGGTTGGGGTGTGGTGGCCTTGGAATGCGTTTTCTCATAAGACATCTCATCATTACTGCAGTATGACCAGGGCTGTGGAAGTAGGCCTGGGGTCAGGAGTCATGGGGAAATGTAGTGAAGACTTATGATTAGTCCTGAAGTAGTGACTAGGGCAGTGGCTGCCCTGAAGATTGCTCAGGAGCTTGGGTCTACTATGTATTAGGAATGTGCTTGGTGGGCCATTAGATATTTTAAAATATTTTCTTATAGGTATAAGTTTAATAAGAGAAAAAAGATGTGAATTGGGATTATGGCCACTGCTACTTCTAGAAGAGGAGTAGGATGGATGCAGTTTCCCTGTTCCTCTTCTGAAGAGTTATCTACATATTGCCTTGACAGCTGGTCCTGTGTTCCAGAGTCCCTACACACAGAGATACAGATTTTGGTCAGCTGGATTATATCAACTGCACTCGTCAGTGTTTGTCCTGAGATACTAGTCTGCAAAATATGGCTGCTGAAAATCATTCCCTTGTGACTTTTGTTAAAGAGGCAGAAATTTGCATGGAGGATCAAAGTGAACATATGGAACAGTCACATCTTCAACTGTCTCTGCTGAGTATACCACATCTTTCTTCTCACACTGGTTATGCAACATGAACGCAGGAGGGAAAGGAGAAATACAGTCTAAGAATAATAGTGGTTTGGGTTTGGCTTGGTTTTTTTTTTCCTTTTGTGTCAATATTCCAAAGGTTTGCACTATTTGTCGTTTCTAATTTGAGTGAATGGAAACTCATTCCTCTATATTTTGAGCTTCTTAGGTCAACTGAAAACCTAAGCACAGCAGGCACACTGAGGAATGACATTTTAGATTTAATGCCCAATTTTCTGCATTCCAGTGATTTAATCCTTTTTATATGGCTTTTAAAGAACGCTATTCTGGACTCTACCAACATGAATATTGACTTTAGTAGTTGAATAAAAGTATTCCTATGGACTGCAGAAATTTATCTTTGCATATTAATTTAATGTTTATTTTTTGTATGTGTGGAGACCACGGTATTAAATAACTAATATAAAGTGAAGAATACAGAATTGTTTAGCAAGCTGTCGGAAAATTTTCATGTATCATAATCTTATAAAAATATATATTGAGAAAAAGGGAATAAGTGCAAGGATAATGTACATGTCATTTGAGAGTGTATCAAACTTCTATTGTGAAATGACAGTTGCTGATCTATGGTGTGTCATCTGCTATACAGTTCATAATATATATGTTAGATCCAAATTCTCTTTTAAAATGCATGGCATGGTAAGTGAAGTTCAAAGGATTTTTAACTATTCTAAATTTCATAATAATGTATGTATTTATCCTTACTTATTCAGTAACATATTTTTTAAATGTAGATATATAGGTTTCCAAACAACTAAACTTCCACAGGGCTCCAGGTAGGCATATACCTTTGAAATTGCTTAAAATATCTTTACCCTGTAAATTGAATGTATTAAAGAGTCCTGATTTGAAGGTAGTCCTGAATACCTTTTTTTTTTTTTACAAAGAAATGCAAGTCCCTCTGAAGGGGATGGATAACTAATTCTTGAGACTGGTGATCTGTTGAGTTATACAGTAAGGAAAGCATAGAAAATGACAGAAAATATCACAGGCAGATTGTTCACAGAAGTAAAAACTAGTGACCCATCAAAAAGCTCTCAACCATGTCTTTCTTTTTACTGCATATGTGACAGCTGCAATTCATTTTGGTTCATGTTGAACATCTGAAATCTGGTTCTCTAGAGCTGAGAAAAAATATAAAGTTAATGTAATGGTTATTTATGAAGTGTCATCTGCTGTGCACATCATAATGCATATACTACATCTAAATTTTGTCTTTTAAAATACATGTCATGGTGACATGTCAAGGCTTATGGTGCCAGTGATATTTAGTATCTTAATCGATGATCTACGTGAAGGAATCCAGTCCACCTTCAATAAATTTGCAGACAACACTAAATTGGATGGGAGTGTTGGTCTGCTGAAGGGTACAAAGGCTCTGCAGAGAGATCTGAACAGGCTGGATTGATGGGCTGAGGCCAATTGTATGAAGTTCAACAGGGCCACGTGCCAGGTCCTGCACTTGGGTCGTAATAGCCCCAGTCAGCACTACAGGGAAAAGTGGCTGGAAAACTGCCTGGTGGAAACGGACATGGAGGTGTTGGTCAACAGGCTGCTGGACATGATCCAGCATGTGCCCAGGTGGCCAAAAAGGCCAAAGGCATCCTGGCCTGTATCAGCAATAGTGTGGCCAGCAGGGCCAGGGCAGTGATTGTCACTCTGTACTCAGCACTGGTGAGGCCACACCTCAAATCCTTTGTCCAGTTCTGAGCAACAGAATTGGTAAAGGGTCTGAAGAAAAAGTCTTATGAGGAACAGCTCAGGGAGCTGGGGTTGTTTAGCGGGGAGAAGAAGATGTTCAGGGGACACCTTATTCCTCTATAAAACTGCTTGAAAGTGGGTTGTAGCGAGATGTGGGTTAATGTCTTCTCCCAGGCAACCAGCAAAAAAGACAAGAAGAAATGACCTCAAGCTGTGCCAGGGGAAATTCAGGTTGGACATCAGGAAAAATTTCTTCACTGAAGGAGTAGTTAAACATTGGAACAGGTTGCCCAGGGAAGTGGTGGACTTACCATCCCTGGAAGAGCTCAGGAAATGACTGGATATGGCACTTTGCACTGTGATTTAGGTTGACATAGTGGTTTTTGGTCAAAGATTGGGCTTGGTGATCTTGAAGATCTCTTTCGGTCTTAATGATTACATGATTCTAAATGCATTTTATAGTGAATTAAGAGAAGTATACATTTTTTTCTAGGAAATGAGACATCTAAGTTTTTTAGAAAATACTTCAGGATGATTTTCCATTAAGTATTTTATATCTATTCATATTTATTTTATGTGTTTTTATGCTCCATAAAAGGCTGCCTGTGGTAATCACCAAGAAGTGCTCATAAAAGCCTGGTCAAGAATCATACTCTTTGATATATTTTTGTTATTGTTTGAATATATTAGAAATTAGAGATCCAAAAAGGATTACAATATCAGAATTTCGCAAAACACAATGCTTTTATGAGGCCAGATTCTTCAACTGATTATAGCATTTTAGGTCCAGATCAAATTTAGAAAGAATAACAAAGCAATATTGGCCCCTAAAATGCTTTTGTTATCTCTCTTGTGTTAGCACACTAAGTTGCATTCCTGAAATTTGACCATTACATTGAAACGTTTGACACAGAGAGAAGATATACTATAAAATGTACCAGAATAGATACTTTGGAACATGATGGGCACCAAAAAAGAAAACCTGTATCATAACTGGAAAAGGATTTTCAGAGCTGGGTTCAGTCACAGAGGATAAATATTTTCGTGGGTGTGCAGAACAGCCCAGGTGGAAATTACCAAGCTATTATCAAATTTTCATCAAGCTTCAGTAGAATGTTTGGACCTTTCAGAAGACCAGAACACAATCTTTCACAACACACAGCTAAGAGACATCATCCCTGCAGGTGAAGCATTTCCCACATCATGAGAGTGAGCTGTTAGCAGTAACAAAACAAGAGAACTATTCTTGGAGTCCACAGATACAGGAAATCAGATGGGTCAGTAACAGTGGCCAATTCATATTACTAGAGGACTCAAAAAGTTTCATGGTCCCAGATATTCAGGTTACCAGAAAATAAGAGGTGCAACCAAACACAGAAGCATTTTGTGGAGCACAAAGTTCAGTTCTCACTCCAATTTCATTGAATGCTAAAAGCAAGATAGGGAAGCAAAACATACTAACAAATAAAAAATTGAAAGGACAAAGTGAGTCGAATGCTGAAATAAGTACCCCTTGGTTAAAATGTATATCCATTCTTACATTAGATATATTTTAAATAATCTCTGACACAAATGTTCTTTGATCTTTTGTCTATCCAAACACATTCATTTCAATAGAATTAGAGAATTTATTGAAGTTTGTTTTAAAATTCTAAGAACGTATTTCCTGCTTATGTTCTGCAGAACATATGTTCTTCAACATCAGTGTAAATCTGGATTGATTGCCAGTGAAACCATTGTATACCTCTGGAGTGAACTGCTCTCTGAGACTGACATCACACTCAAAGAACTACATGTATAATTCAGTCTGTTATGTCCTTCTGTCCACAAAGACATGAACCCATTTAATTCAGAAATTTTTATGTTCTAGTAAAAAGAATCAGTGCTTTTGAGCTGTGAGTAGACTTAAAAAGATAACAGCTTTGATCAGATCTCTTTTCTTTACCAGTTTTAATTTGTAAAGATGCCAATTTTGATGTCGTTATCAAAGGAAGCAATTTTGCTCATTTGTTTACTAAATCATATTTACTCTGAGAAATGTATTACTCCATTAGTGAATTGCTTTGCAAATACTTGTGT
This sequence comes from Drymodes brunneopygia, assembly GCA_013400955.1. Taxonomy (NCBI): domain Eukaryota; kingdom Metazoa; phylum Chordata; class Aves; order Passeriformes; family Petroicidae; genus Drymodes; species Drymodes brunneopygia. Next base: position 32,004 of record VZTZ01045637.1, on the reverse strand, counting down.
GCATTTATATAAAGAACATGACAGCTGTTCTTGATAATTTACCAATTTGCAGAATACTCCTTGACTCTCCAAAATTTATGTCATAACTGAATAAAATATTGTAAAATATTTTTCAGACATGACCTACAGAGATGGTTTTCTTTGTATGACTTGTTAACTATTAGAGATCATAAGAGAGACAGTATAAACCCAACATTTTTTTATCTTCTTTCTTTTCCTTGTGAGACATCACTAAAAATGTGGTAGACTCTAGGGACCCAGAACCCAAGATAAACATTTTTCTTAAGGTATCACAGTCAAGTCAAAAATTCCCAGACAATGACCATGCCATACACAATATTTTAAATATAAAAAAGTTATTTATTTTAAAAGCGGTTTGAAAATGCTGAGCATTAGACTAAGCTGAGACATTCGATGGGCAAAAATAGTACTTGACCTATTGCTTTGGTACAATACAAACTCAGTACTAACCATGTATCAGTATTTATGTTTTAGTTGATAGGAAATTTTGGATCAGAGTCTTGTATGAATAATAAAGGCTTATTTTACACTAATTTTAGTGAGACCAGTTCTCTCAAATTGTCACACCTGGCAAATTCATTATATGAACACAAAAAATTCACAGTCTAAAGAATGAAATTAAATGCATGCAAAATTTGAATGAATTTTAGGCTGAATATCTTGCAGAAAATAATTATCCTCTCAAAAGGGCAAACATGAAAGTGAGGTACAAGAGAATAGAATTTGGTTCTGAACTTCCTCTTTTAAGGTGGCTTGCTTCTTTAAAATAGTGCTGGGTGGCAGTCCTGGGCCAGTGAGTTTGCCTAACATATTTTTAAAAACAATGCTAGAAAGAAACATTTCAGTGGGGAAAAATTCCTATCAAAATCAGGATACAGGAGTCAAGTATTTTTCTATTTGACCAAAATGACAACATGTGTTGCTATTAACAAGTGATCATTATCATCTACATTTTTATATAAGTATATTTTATTTCAGGATCTTTTGTGCTATGGAATGGCAATTGATTATTCTATTTCATAGTTGAGATAGTTAGGAAGACAGTGTTTCCATATCATTGCTACCACATTGAATGTGAAAGACACAGGGAAGGAAGAAAAGTAGGACAAATGAGGAAAATGTAACTGTGATCCAGCTACTCTACACCATCATAAGAGTTAGGAACATACCAGTTATACACTAATGTTATTTAAAACACTAACCTTGGCACTTATGTAATCAAGACTGTGTAGACCTTCAGCTAACTATGAAATATGGAATGTGTAGAAGTAAATCTGAATTTTGTCTCCATTCTTCTTGCAGTTAGTAGAAGAAAAATGTAATAAAGCAAAATAATGGTTTCTGCATTTCATTAACAAAGCTTGTGTCCTTCAGGTTGTTTCACCTTTATGATTGTGTTCTATTTCAGTATTGATGATGTTTTATTTTCTGTGTGTGCCAAGCCACTATACCATAGAGCCTTGTCTCCTACTTCATTAATAGTTCTGAAGTCTTATAAAACAAAATCGTAAAAGAAATGTAGAGAATGAAAGCTTTGCAATATATTAATAACCATTTTTACTAGAGTGTTCTCATTCTAGAGAATTTTTCTGCATCAAGAGAAATTAATAGTAGTGCATTGATTGCTATGGAAACCTTTTAGTCTTCATATTTTCTTTTCTATTTCATCACCAGTTATGTTATGTTTTCTGTGGTTTGTAAATTCACATGCATGCCTTGCTTTTACCTTAACTTCTGATTTTAACTTTGTTAGTGCCTTAAGAAATTTATCCTAAAACAATAAATATATTGTTCCATAATATTTGTTATTTTTACACCTAAATAAATTCAAAGAAGAAAAAAATCATCTTATATTTTTGCTCATCATAATTTCTTTTCAAATGTGTGTGATGTATTTTCAATGTAAAATGAATGATTAAATGTAATTATCAGACCACTAGGGGAAAAAAAAGTAGTATGTTCCATTTTACTTACATTTTTAAGGAATGAAAACTTACCAGACAACCATCTTTCAAGCTTTGCTCTTCCCCCAGGCTTGAAATGAATATAAATAACTGTCAAAAACTATGCCAACAAACCACTGAAGGAATACCAACTGCAAAAGTGAGGCTGTTTTACCATGCTGCTGTGCCCATTGCTTCACACACAGCACAAGTTCTCCCTTCTCATAGTGTGTATGTGCACATCTTAATGTTCACAGCTGCACTGTAAAGCATCTTTGGGCACTGTAGATGATGAGGCATGTACAAGTTTCTGTGTATATTTAAGGTTCAGAGGAGACAATAGAAAAGGAGAAATTATGCAGGGACTCGATAAGCCTAGGCATAATTGCAATAAGCTTAGGATAGTCTCAAACTGAGGACAAATTCATGAGGGATTTTTTCTTATGTTACCACAAACTATTTTTAAAAAACATGTATATTTAAATGAATATATATAAATTGTTGTTGTATGCATAGGTGTGTTTAAATTATCCTTCTAATACATAGTTATATCTATATACAAATGCAAAATAGAAACTGAATCATCAGATACATATCTGTTGCAATATAAAAGCTATTCTATCAAAGATGAAAATTAGAAATAAATTCTGCACTATATTTATTAGGAAACATATGACAAACATTTGAGAAAACTCTATGCCATTCAAGATTCTATTGTTTCCAAACAGTATAACTAGGCTGATGCTGGCCTCTGCCTGCAGTGTTCCTGCCAAAATATAAAATGGGAAAGTCTGAAATATTACCATTGTAAGAAGGTTCTTCTGGAACAAGTTCTCATCCTGTCGATGAAATGCTCACTTGCTCTACTTTAGATAAAACACGACAAATCATCCAAAACTTCAGTTTAAACTAATCTTGCTTAAATCAATTCTATTGGTTAAAGCCAAAAGGAAAGTCAGATGAACCAATATTGACAGAGCTTTTCAGGTGGCAGTGCAAAGGAGAACAGAGACAAATGGATCTTTGGTAGTATCTTCAGAAACCAGTTGTCTGCTAAATTAGCTATTAGTCTTTTCTACTGAGGCAACTTTGATTTTAGTACCTAAATTGCACAATATCAAGTACACACCTGAGTTGGTTTTGAGAGAGCTATCTCATGTACTGATGGCTTTTTGAGCTGCCCTGATCTGCCTATTTAATGGCAGAATCCACAGGCACTGGATCCATGGCTATGCTGGCCAAACAGCGACCCCTGAAACCATCTGACTGTTCTTCATCCTCTTGCTACACATCTCTTTTGCATTTGCCTTTAACTTACCTGTGTCCTGATAGACATTTGTTTTGGATGCCCAGTTTTTATTCCATGTGTAGCTGGATTTCCTCTTTTTATCTTAACCAAATAGCACTGCTAATCAATATCAAACAATGCTCCTAACTTAGGATCAAACCACAGTACCACAAAACTATTTTACCAGGCAATTCAAGAAATCATTTTCAACAATCTTAAACCTTGGCTTAATCTATGAGTCTGAGGTGTCTTTCTGTAGAGCAGTTTCAGCACAAAAGTGTTTCTGCAAATGTCGACATGTAGAAGATTAAACACTAAGATTTATATAATTTTAGGTTTGAGTAGCAGCTCAAAAGTAGCTTTGGAGACTTTGGGACTTAAAGAAAGTAAAGGGAGAGGTGCATACATATCTTTTGAGACCCTTATCAGAGAGTTAAAATGCCAAGCTATGAAAGTACTTTACAAAAATGGCATTTACAAACCTGAAACTTATATAATTAGCTCACCTATGGACCACTCCATATGAAATAATTGGCCACATAAAGCATACATGTAAGGGTAAATAAGTTGTCTTGATTGGCAGAATAGAATCCTGGCAATATATAGGAGGAAACTGTTAAAGGAATAGAATCTCAACAAAATGTTTTCTTCTTAAATAATAACATCTTTTAAATTTCTGAAAAAAGGTAATTTTTAAAGTCACAATTTTCATTTCATAATAAATTTCTAGATACAAATTCATATTTGAAATTGAATCTGAAATATTCTTTTTTGAAATGTTGAAATATTTTAACAGTTGATCTCTTAATTTCATTTTTTTCCAAAAAATCGAAGTCTACAAGTTTTAAAAGAAAATCTTTATTTCTATAATAAGATTACACAATAAATGTTAGATTATTTTTCTTCAGAATAGATTTTTAGAGCACTTGGGTAACTGCTATGAAGTAATAAACAAATGGCATTATTTTAATGTATTTTCTACCCATGGTAGTTTTTCATAAAGTTGCACCTTTGATAATGATGTTTTGTTATTCAGAATGTTAAGATGAGAAGAATTTTTGTGAACATAAGTCTAACAGTCTCATTTTAGAGCTCTGAAATCATTACCTTTATTGCTGCCTAAAGATATAATGCATCACTTACAACTGAAGCCAGCAGTGGCATTTGTCTTCCATCACTTCCAGGCCTGGCTTCATTCTTTGTATTAATTTATGTACTACATATCTTGGATCTAAAAAATATTAATGCATAATGGCAAAAAGGTGCAGCACATGCTATAAAATGGCATACATTCAGGGTCGATATTATGTGCTTAGGTATAAGAAATGCAATATGCTCTATTGTTATTTGCATCACAGAGCAGTAGGTGGTATCTGGGACATCTTACACTGCTTTATTTATATGGTTTCATACATGGCAATGAGTAGTGCAAATTAATGGGATTTTTTAAGTGATGTGAGATCACCCTCCACAGGAAATACCATAGAATGCAGAATTCCTTGATATCATGCACGTTCCAGTAATTCCTCCGTGTGCTGCTATAATTTTCCAAATATTCCACAGCATTCTTCACCTGTGATGCATCCTGTTTACCCATCCTGTGAAAGCCAACAACCATTTCAAAAACAGAGAATTCAGACATAGGCCATTTTCCATATGTCACAATTTTTTGTCACTGCTTTAATCAATTCAGCCTGCAATGATATGTCTTACAGAGGATAATCTTGTTTGGAAAATTGCTGCTCTATTCATTTTTCTTTCTCTTTTCCTTCTTTTTTCTTTTCCTTTTTCTTTTTTCTTTCTCTTCTTCCTTTTTTCTTTTTCTTTTTTGCTTTTTATCTTTCCTTTCCTTTCCTTTCCTTTCCTTTCCTTTCCTTTCCTTTCCTTTCCTTTCCGCGCCTTTCCTTTCCGCGCCTTTCCTTTCCTTTCCACGCCTTTCCTTTCCTTTCCACGCCTTTCCTTTCTGCGCCTTTCCGCGCCTTCTTTCCATCTACCTGTTTTGTTTTTTAATTATTTAATTTAAATGCAACTATACATATTTTCTCAATTTTTAACAGGAGTGATCCACAAGAGTTTGTCTTTTCTCCTGAGTAAACTTAGGTAGAAGTAACAAACATGCAGTATGATTCCTAAATAAATGTCCTAGGGATGAGGATTTTATGTCTTCAGAAAGAAATATCTGTACTCTGGGTACTGCTGAAGCTGTTATCTTCTCTCAATCCTTGGTATTTTTCTTCCCCATGGAAGCAGACTGATGATGTCACAAAAGCCTTCGGGTTTGGCAAAATAGGAAAGGTAGATAAAAGTTGAAATTAAAGACTTGAAGAGCAAAGAAAATTTATATCTTTGTAGATAAATCATTCTCATCAGCAGGGGGGTAAGCAAAAACTCTCTATAACTACTATTCTCTACAGCAGAGACGTCACTCTACAGAAAACCAATTTAAAAGGCATGGTTATTGCAATTTTGTTTTAGTGATTTGGCAACACTTCTTTTTCTCTATTCTCTTCCCCTGCTGAGCCCATCCCTGTGCATGACTCTCTTTACCATTCTCTTATCTAAGCTCTCTTTTCTTCACACCCATTGCTCCACCTCTCTTTCTAAGTCCTGTTTTAATGATATCTCTGTTTTTTAATGTTTATATTCTTTCTGCTCCACTTGAAGTTACTGTCCTCTTGAAAGTCTTGTCCCATACACCTGGAATTAATGAGAAACTTTGGGGTTTTTTGCAGTTCATTTCTAGAACCCTCTCACTGGACGATGGCTTCTAGCAACAGCAGTGTATGTGGTTCTCCTATGAAGGAAAAAATGCAGTGTCTTTCTCAGGTGAGAAACACTGGTATTTTGAATTATTCTGTTCCAGGCAGACTGTGATGTTTAGAAGTAGCTCTTTGTAAGCCCAGTTCCTGATCTTCAAGAGGACCCATGATCAGCTTTAAGCAAGGTAACAGTGACTGCTTGGCAAAGGCAAGGTATAACGCCTCCCATCATGATTTCTGTGTCTACTCCCTGTTGCGTGCCCTGCAGGGACAGTGAGCAGGACACCGATTCATACAGAAATTTACAGCCCAAATATCAGAGCAGTGATTCTCAAACCTGGTTTGTTCAGATGCAGGTGCCCTGCAGACACTGATTCCCTATACAGGAGCTGGGAGCAAGCGCTTTGCAGGAGGTCCTGAGCCAGTGCTGCAGTGGGACGGCACCAGCCCCACTTCCCCTCTCACCTGGAATGAGACAGATATTTGGCAGGTGTGAAGGGGCAGCTGTTACTGATTTTTGATGTGTCTTTTGGCTCTAGCATTGCACACACCCTGTGACCTCTTTCAATACACATTTGAATTAATTTAATTTATTACACTTAACATTTTGTTCTTTCCTTTGAACTATCAGAACATTGATCATCTCAGTCCTGTGCTTTATGCCCATAAACTGGTCTTATTGTTTGTCTGCATTTCATAGAGGTGTGTATTTTAGACGAGGAAAGTATGTATGTCATGTATAACAAAATAAATGTTTTTCTTAATCTGCAAATAGTATTCATAAAATACATTAAACGAAACATCTTCTAGAACAATTTATTAATTTATTATTTTGAACATTACTAACATTTTCAAAGGCCTTGGGGTGAAGTCCCACCTTAAGGTAAGAAAACATTCAAAAGTAAAACTGTAAAAAGAACCCTTAAAACCAACGAATTTTTTAATATCAAAGGTAATTTTCTATAGTAATTATAACTGCATATATTATAGTTTGGGGATTTATCATTAATATATTGTCTCTGGTAAAGTGAAAAAAAATTACAAAAACTTTAGGAAAACATTGAAATTCAAAGTAGTGCATGGGGTGACTTGGAAAGAAAAAAATGAAGGCCAGAGATAGGTGACAACTAGTAGCTGAAATTTATTTAACCTGTCAATTCAGGTAAAGACTGCTTTACTGAGTTTTACTGGTATGTCTAACAGTAAGAGAATAGGTGAAGGCAATGAATAAATTAAAATTAGCTGACTAGATGATGCTCGGAAATATCTACCTATGGTTCTCAAAAAATTTACTGTAAACCTTGTCTTGACACTGCAAATACAAACATAAACATTCTTTTCAGGAATAATCAGACAACATCAAAAGATTCTGCAGTCATAAGAGCACAAATTACTGTTACATATGGAATAGATACTTTGGAAGGTAATCTAATAAGGTTAGTTATATTTTGGAATTTGCTTTTTCTTTATGCATTTTAAGTAGTGTTTTTCTTCTCATATTTTTAAAATGATCCTTCACATTTCAAATATGGATGATATTCAAGAAACCATTGACTTCTTCATTTTCCTTGTACCTCAACCTGCATTCACTTTGATAATTTACTGTCGAAACTCCTCCTATGCAATGTAATTTGCACTACAACATTTCAGTAAAAAGGCTGTTAGAGACTTGTAGAGAAACAAACTTTCTGTAATAAAAAGACTACATATTTATCCTGCTCTTTGTAAAAGCAGTTCAAATTCTATCCAGGGAAGAGGTGAAAATTATTTTGTAAACAATGGGATGATACTTGCAGTATCTTGGTTTCCAGACTAAAATTATACTCAGCAATCAGTAGGTGAAATTCATCCTGTTTATATTTTTTGTGGTTTGGTGATATAATTACAGTTGAAGTGTAGAGGAGTCTTTGTTTTCAGCCCAAGAACTAATTTTACCCTATTCGAATCTTTTTTTGAAATCAAGCTATTCATACAGAGCTTTACAAAAAGATTGAAAGCAATAACTAGCATATGAGTCTTCCTTTGTAAGAAGGGATTGGATGAATATATCATAATAACAACAGGAAACTTGATGTCTCCTGAAACTGGTTGAAAAGCTGCTTTTCAGTGTTTATCTCCTTCTGAAGATAAGACTGTTTTCTAAAAGATTTTTCTCAGGATCCCATGTGATTCCTTTTCATCTCATCCCTACTGCTGCCTGTTTAATACATAAACGAATTTTCAATCAAATCTGAAATCATGTAAGTCCAGAAACAGAAAAGATAATCCAAATAATTCTTCTTCACTTTTATTATTTGTGTAACAACAGTATTAATGTCACTGCCTAATGACTGTACTAAATATAAAGAAAAAAGATAAAGTTATGCTGCATTAATAAAATAAAGAAAAATATTTATCTGCAATAAAACATCAAGGGAAAATACGCCACAAGTCATAAACATTATTCAACTTTGACATGAAACCAAAAAATTTATTAATACACACTTCTTTATAAAATTTCACTCCTCTAAAATGTAGCGATGATTTGCAGTAAAATAGCAGTGATCTGTAATGAAAAGTGCACTGATGATGATTTAAACTGTGGTTGCAACTTCAGCTAACAGCAAGAAAACACTATAATGGGATTTTCTATTTCTCTGAGGACAAGCTATTTTGTTTTAGTAAAAGATTTCTATTTTTATTTCTATTTCACTCTTAGAGAAAAAGTATTCTGCTGGAGTATGTTTCCATTATGCTTCCTTCCACAAATTCCCAACATAAAGATTTTAACTACCTGCTTTTATGTCAGATATGTGAGGTGCAGTTTCTACACAACAATGTGAAGGTGACAGGAAGGGTTTCATGCTCAATTCCAGACAGCAATGAGACAGACTGTCTAGGATGTGATGTAAGAAAGACTGTTGACTTAGCTCCAAATAAGACAAGCGCTTCATATTGCTGTTTTTCAGGTTTTTCAGGCAGTATCAATCCCAATCTGTGGAGTTAGCATTCATGAAGCAGCTTGAAAAGCTGAAAGTGTGTCCTGATTCAGAGCATGACCTTGGTTTATTCCTAAATTCAGACACAGCAATCTTATTAAAATCTGGACCCATGATTGAAAAACTCTCCTGTATGTTGCAGTTAGCAAAATCTAACAGAGTTTTGGATAATAAATGTGCAAATAAAAGGGAAAAAATACAATTATGTTATCACCATAACTATGCAACAGATTCAATCATTTGAGATGCAAATTTCCAACTTCTTTGCTCTGGGGACAACTTGGACTCCATAAGGATTTGCTATCTCCTGTTCTAACTGAATGTATTTATCAGCTTAGGGTTCAATTACAGACCTCATCTTGAAAATGCAGTGATCCCTGCAGAAACTTAAAATGAGAGATACTGGAGTACATTAGGTCATAAAGGGACTTTCTTGGCCATGGAGATCATTCCCTTGCTAGTGCTAGAGAAGATAACTACATTACATAATCCATTGATCAAGTTCCATTTTGAAAGAAGTTACTTTTATGGGGTTTGTTGTTTCCTCTTGCCTCTCCCCCTCCTGCAAGTTCGTTCTGCTGTTTTTAGAGATGGTTCATTTCAAGTGTTCTTCAAGTTAAATTTCTGTGGCACATACGGAGAATCACTGATTTTATGAACATTTGTTTTGCAAATGCCAAACTCATTATGCTTGATTTTATGGTTTTCTTCCTCTGATATTGTCTTTTAAATGTCTAAATATAGCATGTAAAACCTGGCTATATTATGCTAGCCTTCTCAAAAGTTCTAGCTGCAAAAAGAAAACCTTGCTTTATAGCATAACTTATTGTACTTGTAAAACATCTCTTTTTAGTCAGTATCTAGCTATAGTCCTCTTCATTATTTTTGTATACATTTTATAGAATTCTAGCAAAACAAAAAAAAAAATGGAAGCAATCTCTTTATTTCAGTGGATGACAAACTGTATGTATACATGCATACCCAGACAAATAAGCTATTTTGAATCTTGCTACACACACATTTCTGTTGATGTTTCATGGATGGTCTATTTGTAGATCTAAACACCTTTCCCACTTTGGTGGATATCACCTCCAAAAGAGAAAAAGGCAAATAGGATAATCACGGACCTCAATATATTGTAATTATGCAAGACCTGTTGCCTGGAATTAGACTTTTTTCAAATAACCCAGCAGTACTGCAAAACAAAAATAAAACCATAAGTCTGCTTCAGCCATATGCTTTAGTGTAACAGTGTACACAACAGTTCAAGAAATGGGGAAATATAGATAAAAAGGCAAATAAAATAATCTTGCAAGCTACCACAGAAATAAATTGTCAGAAATGCAGAAGGTTTCTCATTCTTTTGATTTCATAGTAAAGATATGAGGACAAATGTAGGTTACTGAGTTCAGTACAGAGATTAATTTAATACAACATAATGATGTGGTCATGCTTGTTCTCAATATTAATGAACCTGAACCACTCAGTTTATTTCCCTACTCAGATAAGAAAGGTATCTGAGTGATTAAGCTGCCCTATGTATTGATACTTTTCCAAGTATAGTAGGATAAAACACAGTAAGATTCTGAGTTATGTGCTACACCTTTTGCTCTATGGGGCTACAGCATTCTGTGAACTTCAAACTAGTGAAGAAAAAACATAAATTAATGGTATTTGAAAGAAGAACCTTGGACAGACACATTCCTTTCTGTGTACACTTTAATAAGTCAGCAAAGCAAGTTTTAAATGAATTAGACTGTCAAAAGTCAGGCTGAACTCAGAGTGAGACCAAAAAATTACACAGAAGTAAAAATCCACTGCATTTGCTTGGATAGAGTACAGATGAAAAATGTTAACCATCTGTGGCATTTTTAAGTTTAGTTGAAAAGCTGAACAAAAATAATGAAGAATAGCAGTCTGTGTATAGAGTATGTGTTAATAAAGAAATCTCAATGAAATCAAGTAAGCTGCCTAATAAGAGTGGCACTTTAATTTATAGATTTTACAGGTTTTTTTGTTTAAGCAATCTTTGTTAAATAAAGCCACAGTAGTAAGGACATGAAGGATGGGTCAAGGAATTTCCTCTTAGATCCCACTGAAGGCTAAGACTAACTGTGAGAGATTTCACTGATCCCCAGGCCACAGGGAGCACAAAGGCTGATCTCCACATTGCCCAAGCAAAGGCTGGACACCACTAGACTGGGCAGGTTATCTCCATACTGCGTATAACTTGGCCAAGGTCTCTTTCAAACTCCTTGTGGTGTTCCTCTGAGTTTAAAACCTTCTTTTTACTGTACATATGTTTCCAGTATTGTCATGAGTAATTAATAGAAAGCTATGACCTGACGGAATGGAGGACACAACTGATTTGCAATGAGCATAAGACCTCTACAGGTGAGCATGGAGAATTATAGGGAGTTAAAAGACCCAGATGTTTGGGATTAATCCATAGAGCCTACAGAGAAGAACCCCTGGAGAGAATATCCACCTAAAGAAAGACTTGTTTAAATGGGAGCTAGTTGATTTGCTCTGAAAGGAAGCTTGGAACTGATGTGATACACTTGTGTAAAGCAGGAGCAGGGAAGTAGCTGGATCAAGTCTGATGGCCGAATTAATTGATGATGAAGAAATAGCCAGAATCTCCCACTCAACTGAGAAGTAGAGTTCCATTATTTTATGATGGGAAGTAATTATCTTGAGATGCAACTCTGTCTGCATCTACACTGGTGATTTTGTACTTTGGAATGGCTCTTTTTAACTGCAGATTTGGGTCGTATCTGTGCCTGGATTAACTGTTTGTTGTGCACTGTAGAATGCTGCTATGCACTTTTTAATGTTTCCTTCATGGCTAAGACAAGAGGGATAATGTGTCTTACTACACCATCCAGAAATCACCACTTGCAATATAGAAGAGTGACCTTCCAATACTTTGCTTTCTACATGTGTGGAGGATTTTAGCGTGACAGCAAAGTAACTTGGGATAGCTGTACAGAAATCTAATTAGCATTGCCTATTAGGTACAGCTGCACAACATGACCCTATAACCATAAGGGAAAGTCAAAACTTCCTACCTTCTTCTTTGTATGGAAATAGTCAGTAGTGTAGATGCACCCTATGTAGGTACATTGTAAGTTTCGACAGTGTTTTAAAGGACATCATGGCTTTTAGACCATAGTGAGGAACAATAAAGTCATTTCTCTTTCACCCCTAATCTATGCAGGATCTAGGATCTATGACAGGACCACCAAAACTTTTTTTCTTGTAGAAAATGCCTGTATAAAAATATTGAACTGTGCATTCCATAATTTGAAATTTCCCCACACGTAAGTAAATTTTTAACAAAATGTATGTATTTTGGTGTAATTACTAATAAGCAAAAAGCTTTAGCAAAATAGAGAACAAAGGTATTCTTCACAGAAAGATACCCATTCATAGATATTTAATAAAACCCATGTTTTCACATTCTGGCAGACAATCTACTGGTTGCTACACTAGTTTTCCCCATGCCCTGAATCTGAGGCAGTACTGGGAAGCCTAATTCTATCAAGGACTTGGCAAATTTAGTAATCTGGCTTTAAAGAACACAGGCTGGACAGCCTCAGTCTAGGGCTGTCAGGGCTTCAAGCCATATTGCCATACTCCTGCCTGACAAATAATCGTTTCCTTTTTATTCTCTTTTTCTTTCTTTAGCAAACAGATGGTGTTAGTGCCTGTGTCCTAAAATAGTTTCTAACTTTGCAACCAATTGTAGTTTCTTCATACTCAAACGCATTTCATCTTAGCCCTTTGCTCTCTATTTCAGCACTTATTCAATGTTCACCTAATGGGGCGCTTACAGCTCTTTCCTTTTTTTTGTTTCCACTCTTTATTTTTTTTCCCCTGGGTACGTATAGCCTAAAAAAATCCTAAATGAATACAGCTCTACAAATTGAGTGACAAAAAATGTCAGCTAGATATTATGTTAGTGTATGGAGTAAAAAAGTAATCTTATAATAAACTTGCTGCAGCAGCAGAGAGTCTGATGTTCAGTCATGAGCCCCTGCACTATATTGCCCCATATAAAAACGTGAGATAGCAACAAAAGAGAAGCACTTTAACCATCTTGATATTCAATGAATGTGCTAACTGCTTTTGTGGAATTGCAGTGTTCTTCAATGTGTTACCTTTATCAAACCGAGACCTGCATAAAAATGAAATGTCAGACTCCAATACACTTCTAGTCAGTCATACAGTTTATCTTCTTGTCCCCTGATAGAGTTCACAAATTTAATAACTGTCCTTTATCCTTGTCTCAGTTATCTTTCAGCTTTCTATTTGACTCCTTCTGTCCTGACTTGCAGCAAATGCTTCATCTTGCTATAGCAATCACAATAGAAAGAACAGAAAAGCATACCAATTACCATTACAAAGTGTATGAAGGGTAATCAAACCACTTTGATGGTCAGAGAAATATATGTTCATTACTGTTCTACCACATACAGTTTTACCTATTTAGACATTAGTTGCCTAAAGTAACTGAATAGTTTAAACTGAAAAGTTTATTAAGAATCTTAGTAACTGTGCTTCATGTCTTATATGGAAAAAATATAATTTAGCCTTAATCAAAAATAATAGGATTATTTGGAATAAACTGCTGATAACATTATCAAAATTATTTTTCATCTGATTAGAAAGTGTAAGGATGAATTTTTGCCATTATATTTTGGTTTCTGTGACTATAATTAAGAATGATTCTTCAGGTCTCCATATGGTCTGTAAATGGCAACTTAAATGGGTTTCTACTTCTTCCAGGAAATTCACAAATGAGAATAAACTGAATTTACATTTTCTCTGAATCAAAAGTACTAAAAGAAAAATTGCTAAACCTGTCACTTTGTGTTTCTGTGGAGATACATGGAACCACTAAAGCCTTGACTCTTTAAAACGCTGAGCAAGGTTCAGATGTGAAACAGTAGCCAGCTCCTTTACAGCTGTGAAGTCCAAACTCAATTTTCTTCCNCATGGAACCACTAAAGCCTTGACTTTAAAATGCTGACCAAGCTTCATAGTCTCAACTCAATTTTCTTCTTCCTAGCTGGTACAGTGCAGTGTTTTGGAATCAGTATGAGGATAATGCTGATAACACACTGATGTTTTAGCTGTTGCCAGGTTGTGCTTACCCTGCCTAAGCCAAGGACTTTTCAAGCTCCAATACTCTGCCAGTGAGTAGGTTCACAAGAAGCTGGGACAGAGTGTGGCAGGACAGGTGACCCAAACTGACCAAAAGGATATTCCATATCACAGAACATCATACCCAGTATATAAACTGGGGGAAATTGGCCAGGGGTCATCAGTCACTGTTTGGGAACAAGTTGGGGATCAGTCAGGTAGTGGTGAGCAATTGTTTTGTGTATCACTGGTTTTTTACCCTGAAATTTTATTTCTCTCCCTCTTTTTGTTATTTCCCTTTTCATTACTATTATCCTTATTAATTACAATTATCAATTATTGTAAGAATATTTTACTTCATTTCAGTTATAAAACTGTTCTTGTCTTAATCCATGGATTTTTCCAATTTTCCTGTCCATCCCACCTGTTGGAAATGGGGAATGAGAAAGTGTCTGCAAGGGGTTAAATCACCACACTACTCATTTTCACAGGTCTTGAAAATTGAGAAATCTTGTATCTCCATGCATTTAGGAAGAGGAGCACTTGATGAAAGAACAGAAGCATGGGAGATGCTGAACTACTATCTGAGTAAATAAAAACCCTGCAATGTAAAGAAAAAGAAAAAACAATGTATATGTGGTCAGGTAAAACTCTGAGGAGATTAGTGAAATTAATCAATGGACACAGTACTGTCTTAAGCTCAAGGAAAACTGTTGAGAATTGGACTACCAGCTAGAGTGAGGCAAGGGATATTGAGGCTGTTGAAAAAGGTTACCTTTTTTTGTAGATGAAGTGGAAAGCAACGTCTGATAATCCAAATAGCAGCTCCCCTTTCTGTCAAGTTAGGCAATGATTTATTTTCTGGTCCAGAAAAAGTTGCTGTAGAGATTCATCAGTAGTTGCTAAGTCTTAAAATTGTAAGATTCAATTTTTTGACAGGCACTTTCAAGTTTTAATAATTTGGATTGCTGTAACAATATATTAAAATCAAACTTCGAGAAAATTATTTGTCTTGTGGAACAGTCTACTCAATATAGTACATTTTGTGTACAAAAATTGACCAGAATTTCATAAGATTTTTTTCCCAAAATCCAACTGACTTTTTATTATTCCTGAAGTTAATTTCCATCCAAGCAAACATCAATTCAAAAGAGGCTGGCTGTCCTTAGGGATACTTTTGTAACATTTCCTGTTCCTAGCATGGGTTCAGAGAAAGCAGGTTCCTGCTGTTATTCTAGGTAGCTATTGAAATACAAAGACTGGATACATTTGGTGTAACATCACTGCTCAATTAAAATGGATTTTGTGTTTATTTTAGCTGTCATTAGAGAGCTAACATAAAAAGAGTGACATCACATTATTCTAAAATTAGTCATAATTAAACTATTTTCTTTGCAGATACCACAAGTTATATGGAACAATTATTTTGAGAAAAGAAAAAGATAAACCTGAAGAAGCCTGCTGCAGGAAAAAGGCAGATTTCTAGTTAAGGTGTTCCATATAATTTTCAGAAGACTTCTCTTTGAATCATACCTCTCTTAGAAGCTTCCTGTGTGACCTTAGGCAAGTTGTTTAATTTCTCTGTGCTCCTTTTCTCATGTGAATTTTTTTCTTTCTCACAGCATCCTTTTTCATTACCATGGAAGTGATGGAAATCATCCTAACTGTGCGAACTCCCAACAATGTGCCAACATGTCTGGCTGAAATAATAGCATTTTACTGAGAAGGGAAACAGAGGACACAGTACTTCTGGCATTTCCATCGCTGGAAAATATGCTATCACTTTCCCTAGTAACNTCCTGCCTTTTAAACCAAGACAATCACTTTCCCTAGTAATTACTTCAGGTTGCACATTGTTGACGTTTACAACAAGAAACAAAACAGCAACCAAAAGCAAATACCACGGAAGGTACAAACCTAAAATAATAGGATGCCTTGGATCACAGTATTTACTGAAAATACTAATTCATTTATTGGAATATTCTTTGTGTAAACGATATATATAATTATCTCATTAGTGTGGCAATCTGGTTTTCTTATTAATGAAGGAAAAGTAACTTTTGAAAATTGCTAGATCAATTTATTTTCTTCTAGTTTATAATTTGCTGTGAAACCTGTGAAATATCAATGAAGCTTTTCTTCAGTAGGTCCTAATGCCATCCCAATTGGGACTGTATGGCACAATAGTGAAAAATAAAAGTCCTTACAATGAACATAGGGAAGGTACCTGCAGTCAATGTCATTAATATGTTTTCCCGCATGAGTAGAAGTTTGTTAAGTTAGAAAAACATTTACATCATTGAAGTTTGTACCCAGGTTTGTACATACGTTTGGGGTTTGCATATGTTACATCTTCTGCCACTGTCACTGAGAAACAGCAAGTGCATTGTTGCATGCTCAGGAGGGCGCATTCTTGCTTGTGGTTTGTGTGCCCATAACCTCAGTGGACTCTGGAATCCACAAAGATTCTCCTTGTGCTGCCACATGCTCAATGCAGATGGCATCTTCAGAGAGTATGTTGGCAGACACACACATGCCCATATTTACCATGTGCAAACAATGGTTTTTAGGAGTTTGTAAGTCAGCCAAAGGCAGGTGTCTTTCACACAGATAACAAAACAGTTCTCTGACATCATGTTGATACTCTCCATTTCTCCAGCTCCCCTACAGAAAGTTCTTGATTAAAGTACAGAAAGGTTTCTTCCCCAAATGATATTATTTGTTTCATAAAGATGATTTTTTTTTCTATTTCCAAAGAATAGCTGGTCTGTTTTAGCTGGAATTTAAATTATGTTCAATACTCAGCCAAAAACATCACTTTCAATTCAACAAACACCATAGGGAGAGCAACCACACTGTAAATTTAACTTGCAAATGTAAATTCAAATGTAAATTTTTAAGAACTTGCAAACAGCCTCAGTAGGGATTGTCCCTAATACATTCTAGTTCTTTCACAATAACTTCCTAAAAGCTTCAAAAGTGTCAAGCGAATGCTGTACGCAGTTTATGCAGATTGAGGATCTGGCTCAATGCACTTTAAAGAGATGCACGATAAAATTTCAAAGCAATATGTAGTGCTTCAATAAAATGAATATCTAAAGTAACCTATTGATCCTATTTTGTTTCATGATCCTTCTTTTGAAAACTAACATATTTGTATCTTGTTTATAAAGTATATTAAATATATTTTTTATTCAAACAAACATTTTACAGGCAAATGAATAAACTTACACTCATGTATCTCAGTTATACCTGTGCCAGTAACTGTTTCTAACAAACATCTTCATGAAGTCTTCTTATTTAGATAAGTCACCAGTGAAGAGTAAACATTCTAACAAACATTAAGCAGCATCATAACTCCAGACTGACTTTTCTGCTGCTCAGCTGTTGCATCCATGGGTTTTGATTATCTCAGTTTAGAAATCTTTGATCTATAGTGAATATTGTTTCTTCTGGGAAAAAAAAAGCTCAGTATGTTTTTCAATCCTTACTAAAATTAGGAAAGCATTGGCTAAGAAAGGACTCAAATGCAATATTGTGATTAAATGCATTTTTCTTCCCTTATTCTCTACTTCTCAAAATGTTGTAATATATGCTTGGGAAAAAAATATCTATTTATTATGTTGTAGCATGTAGATCTGCATGCTGAAAATTTGGAAATTTAATATTATTGTTTCAGCATATGAATTTCTATCTTACATCAAGCATATGTTGTGTATTCTATTCACATCTTGTGATAACAGATTCTCATCATTTTTATGTCAAACACACATGAATATTATTCTCATGTATGAAAGTACAAAGCTAAAATGTGTATATTTTCAATCAGTTAATCATATTTATATACATATTTCTTTGAAAACATGGGCCCAGCAATGTCAAATTGTAAAATTTCCACCAACATGGTCAGTGATTTCAAGTTTTCAAGATATTAGAAAAAAAATCAGTTGGAATAAAGAATGACAAAATAAAAATGCCATGTCCCATCTACAGTACAGATAAAGAAATCTATTTTCAAACATTTTAATTGATTTTCTAGGTGAGCTTGTGCAAGTTAGATAATGGGACGTTTCCTTTCAGAGATATCAAAATGGGTAGTTGAAATGGAAAGCAAAATGTCTTTTCACTGAAAATAAACAGAAAATAATCCTTATTTGGTAAACTCTGGTTTGAGTACGTAACATTTATCAGTTGAATGATATTCAATCCAAACAGCCCACAAAAAATATTACAATTTCGGTTAGGTGTCACACGTATATACTCCAAGCTATTTAGCTATGTCATTATATATGCTTTACTGCTCTCAAGACATGTAGACTGTTGAACCATACAGAGATTCCTTCCTGAAATCATCAGTGGAAAAAACATTATCATGGTTGTCCCAGGGGATGAACCACATGGTATCATGTAGCCTTGCAGCCTGCTCTGCTGGGCAGCTACAGCACCAGTCACAACCAGACCAGAGGCAGCCTCCAACAACCCAGGGCCCCTTCCTGTCTTCCCTGTCTTGCTTTATGATCCAAGACATGTCCTGGGGCCCAAATCTAATAGCTAGTTTTCTGGTTTCTCTGGCTTCACTTTCTGGATGAGTACAACACCTAAATAACTCATTTTTCATCTAAACTGAAGTACATTTCTGAATATATTAATATTTTTGCAGAGCTGAGAAAATTGTAAGGTACAGCTGAAATAGTCCTTACTGTATCCCAGAATGGTCACAGTAACTAAAGATGGAAAACACTTATCGCATCAGCTGTTTCACTTTCCTACATTATAATAACTCCTTTGAGAAAATATACCATTCCCTACTTAAGTGCAGATACTTTTCATTTCCTAGGTGTTATCCAAAGACCTAAAAGAACTAAAGTGCAAAAAAAGCTACTGAAAGGCAAGCTTTATAGTTCATGGTTCTGACAGCACTGAATGTCAGATGGGCAGTCTTGCTGCAGGTTAGAACCTGCAAAGCTTTCTCCTTTAGTTGAAAGACAGGAGCACTCTCTTTCAATGTAGTCAGCCTAGGTGGAACTTTTCCCCATAAACACGTAATAAATTCCTCTCAGTCATCTTTTAGAAAAGTGCATGATGGTATCCAGTCACAAATTACTGGATAGTCTTTTTTAAATAATTACATTCCTGAAGGATAAAAGAAGCTCCACAATATAGGTCAAGCTAGATGATATTAAGTTCCTTTGCAGATGCCACTGAAGAAAGAGTATAGCCAGACTAACATAGAATAATATTCAGAGAGCAGAAATGAAATATAAGCCCATTTCATAAACATTACATTAAAAAGAACCAGATTGTACGGAGGAAGCTGCAGAGATGCTGATATAGCCCATTATCATCAATGTAAAACAACTAGCTAATACCATAAAACTGAAAGAATAGTGTTTCATTTAAAATGCTCTGAAAGAAATATTTCAGTGTGGCAGTCATGATGGCACATATTCAAATACACAGCAGATTTTTTTTGACATGCATAAAGCCTGAGAGCCTGGCTTTGTGTGCTAACGACTGCATACATATTTGATAGGATAAAAACAATCAATTTGCTTCAAATATATTGATGCCAGGTAATTAACTAGATCCAATAATTCATAGGCAGAGACAGATGTTGATGATTATGCTTTAATGTCAAGTTTTACACTGCTATGACCCACACCAGGAGAGAGAAAAAGATTGTGAACAGTTGGGTTGAAATGTCCACACTCTTTTCAAATAAATAATCACAAGATGCAACTATGTTTGCTGTGAATTACATGGGAAAAAGAGCATCTTTAGTAGCTCCGCACCTTGTAGAGTAGAGAATGCCAGTGGCAGTTCTTTAATGGAGGTTTAATTTTTGCTTTCAGAAACCATCAAACCTAGAAGGTAAGACAAAGCTGACAAAAATCAATAATTAAATAATAAATGTTGTGGGTTTATTTCCTACAACGTTTCATTTTATTTTATTTCTAGGGCTTAGCTTTAAAGCTCTGCACATCTCTTATTGGAAGATAAGGAAGGAAATAACAACAGTAAATGAATAGGCTGAAATTAAGCACACAGTTTTATGAATGTTTGCACAAAGGTTACCCTGGTAACCTGTTGACAGATTGCTGGCTGTCATGAAAGTTTTCTCCCTGTAAGTCATTCCAGAGCTTTACATGCTGGGCCAAAGAATATTGACTGATTATTCAAATGTCTGGCATTTCTGGGCAAGAAAACTGACATTCTCAATATATATTATGTGTCTTTAATATCTGGTTTAGATAAACAAGATTTTCTTATCATTGAAATCCCCAAACATACAGCTTTGAAGCAGCTCATCAAAGGAAGCTTTTCTTCAACTTAGTGGTAATATCTACAACTTAAAATAACCTTTTTCTTCTCAACAGCATATTTACTTGAAAGCTGTCTAACAGTCCTCGCTGAGAAATGAATGCGAATATCTAATGAAATTTACAGGATGGTTAAAATAAAATGCACAGTAGTATTTTTAAAATTATACCATATATTCCAAAGTAGGTCTAGCTATTCAGTTTAATAGACCTGAAATGCAGAAAACACCATTAAATCTGTCTCAGTACATTACATTTTATCCAATTATGTCTACATTGAACTCAATGGCTAAAGTTTGACTAAATCATCATCACTTTCTGAATAAACTATACTTGCTAGGAACACAACCAGGTTTAACCAGGAATTTAGCAAGCTCAGAAGAAGCTGACACTTTTCTTGGTAGCTTGCTCCAGTGGTTTTTCATTCTCCCTTTTTAAAAATCATACAGGTCTGCCTAATAGATTTTTAACTTCTCTGATTTCAACTTCCAGTAACTAGTTCTTAGTCTATATTTCTATACAATGTTTAATAGCTGTTTATAAGGGAGTTGCTCACATGACTGCTTGTACTGCAATTGATTGCTTATTCAACTAAGTCACTTTGAAATCTTCTTTTTGTTTGAAAAGCATTTGCATTCCTTTCCTCACATTTCTGGGTTTTTTTTTAACAACCTTCAAGGACCGTGTGCATCAAAACTCTTTTAACCATTCCAGGGTGTCATATGCCAAGACAAATATGTTGGTCTACTTCCTCTCACTCACTGTTCCTCCATTTTTCAATTTCCTTGGCTTATCAAAATTCATGGCAAAATTTCAGAACAGCTTTGAAATTTAGTCTTCTTGAAAAAAACCAGAGTGCCAAGATGGTTGAAACTTTGATTAAAAAAAAAATGAAGGTTGAAGGTTCTAATAGAAACTTAAAAATCCATGTTGCATAATATGTTAACAGGAATATGTACTATGTCAGCTGTAGCAAAATTGTCCTTAACTAGTCTTGAAAATCTTTTGCTAGTAACCACAAGACAAGCACTAACTATGCAGTACACGGCACAATTATACACAAAGAAAACCTGTGACTGAGAAGATGGCAATAAATCTCATCTTTTAAGACAAGGGCCATAGGATGCATAGTAGGAAAGTCTCCCACTGGTTCCCTGTGCTTTTGATCAGGCCTTTTATACATACACAGAACAAAGGGAACATCTCTTTTGGGGATCTTCAATAAAATTCTAAAACTCTTCAGTAGCTGGGTGGAACTCATTTATCTCTCTCAGAGGGATAAATGAACACCACTATTAGAAAAAGATCACTTGTGGCTGTTACCAACATCACAAGAAAGGATTGACCTCACATAATCATTCTTCTGATGTAAGCTTTTTAATTAAAAGATGTTGCTTTTTAAACAGCATTGTCTTGTTTGAAAAATTAATATTTTTCTCTCAAAGTTAATTCTATTAAAACAGTAGACTCCTTAGAGGTTAAAAATGGGATATGCACATAGAAAACAGCTACACTTGCTAATCAATACAATGTATGTGGGTAATGAGATGCTACTCTACAAGAAAAAATTGTGAGAAAATTGCTTTTGGAATTATCTGTATGGAGAGAAGCAAAGCAGTGCAGCAGTTTTACTAATGTCAGCATATATACTTGCTCAGTTCATGAGAGACTGTGCCGTTTTGCACAAGCCATTATCAAAGGTGCACTTTAATGCATGATGAATGGTGAGCACTCATACAGCAACGTGTCCTCTTGTATCTTGTCACCTGTATTTGGTCATGTTTGGACCTCTCTGTAAGTGATTCACATACAAGGACATCGAAATCCTTTGCCCCTTTTATGCATAAATCTCATCAATAGCTGATGAAACACCAATGGACGGTGTTAAATGGACTGTGCCATCTTCTTTGCTTTCAGTATGAAAAAGACCATGCATAAATAGCCTAAAGTATAATCAAAATGTTTGTTTTATTGTTCTCATTCTGTAACAAGTTTGTTTCATCTGGATTACCAAATCAGGTCCTCATAAGGTACAAAAGGGACAGGACCTATTGTCTATTCTCTATGTCTGTGGTCAACTGTGGAAACCAAGTGGCAAGCTTTAGATTTCATCTCTGTGAACATAACTATTCACTAAAATTGTCTGTATTTGAAAATTCTTTCTTGCAAGATCAGCAGAAAGCATCAGGACAAAATCAAGGAGAATGCATCGACTTTTAAACAACTTTCCCTCACTAGGATCTCGAATAGAGCTGATTGATGCATCATAAATCATGGGAGTAAAGTGAGAATTTAGTTGATTTCAACTTGGCATAAGACCTAGTCAGAATGGAGGAAACACTCAGGTTTTATTAAATAGGAGCACTATTATTCTGCTTGTCCCATTTTCTGAAGAGGACCAAAACCAGGAATAAAATCACTATTGAAATATATAATATTACTAGGTAGATTGGTTTTAGACACTTGGAATTGCATATTATTACACATATTTTCTCTCTTCTGTTTTTCAGTCAAACCAATACCACCTCTTGGTATGTTCACATGCCGACTTCAGTTGAAAAATTTTTCACCTGATGAGACAAAGCAAAAGATAAGACAGTGAAGGAATTTTTTTTTACAAACTAATGTCCAGCTATCCTTGACAATTATTTGAATATTCATAATAATATGTTCTGCTGCAAGGTCTTCAGAAAACTTGATCACCTAGAGTCAGACATTATTTTAGTAGGAGTAATCCATTGACTTCTCTCACCTTCTAAAATTAGGAACATATCAGATCCCTCCTTAACCCTTTCTTTAGATTAAACATCTCCCATTCTTTCATGTTTCTTCATAATTTTTTCTGTCTTTCTTCTCTAGACTCACGTAATAGTTTCCTCATAGCTATAAGTTTCAAAAACACCCCAGAATCTGTTCTGAAGAACTTAGAAAGTATCTAAGATTAATGGGAAATTTCCACAGAAGAGGCATTGTCCACTGTGTGCACTTCTATGGCATTATGCTAATCTAAGAATCAGCTAGATTATCAGTTACTCAATTAGATTTATTTTTATAATATTTAACGAATATTTGCATATCTAGCTATAATAATTTAGCAATTCCAAAGAAACTAATGTCTGTAATTACTAGAATATAAAAATGTTTTTCAATATAAAAAGATAGGTATAAATAAATGCATTTGCACTATAACTAATTTTACTTGATATTGTTCTTTCACAGTTAATAAATCCCTATTATGAATAGCAGAAAAACAAAGAAGATGAGAAGGAGAAGGAGGAGAATAAAGAAGTATTCTTATTAGTTATGATATTTGCAACTCTATTTTTGCTTCTTTTCTGCATGTACATATCATTCAGTAGTGATTTTTTGTTTGACTCATAGCTCAATGTCGTAGCTTATGTATAAATTATGCATAGCCATCCCATGAATGTTGCATCCACAGGAGAGGACTGCTGACAGTTATTGAGGCTATAATGATCTCCTTTGTGTCTGACTCAATTTTACATAGTCAGAAAAGTCTGGGGGGTGAGGGTGTTGGGTTTTGGGGATTTTCTGGTATTGAAATGCTATTTCAATATTATTTGTATTTGTTACGGCCTTCATCCTTCATTGTAGATACATTTATCCTACCTACTGAAAATATAAACCTTGGCACAGCGGTAAACTAAACAATACATTCCTACTTTACCTGTTTTCTCTCACAACTTTTCTATTACATGCAATTACTCTTATTATACATGTTGTTTTGAATGTCCTCTCTCAACAAGTAAATACTCGTCTTTCCATTTAGACATGTTTCTATATATATAATAATACAATTTTAGAAGATATTTCAATTTGAAATTTGACTTTTTTATCTCTAGATGTTTGAAGTTGCCCTGAATGCAGTAATTTCAACTCAATATCACTAAGTTAAAATAGTCAATACATTTATATATTAATTGCACTGTGTTGTGCTGTATAAACAGAATAATAAAAAAGATTTTTTATTTGGCCATCAGCCCAGCTATGAGGTCAGCACTGATGTCTTTTCCCTCCTTAAAAGCACCACGATTGCTGTAGCTGGGCTCACTTGTTAGAGAGTAAGGTGACGTATTATATTTGGACATCATCTAAAGCATTATTTGCATGGCTGGTTAGGAACTTTCTCCTCTTGGCTTCAGTCTATCAGACTGAGAAGGATTAAGAAGACTATTATAGGTGCTTGTAAAGTTGGATCTGTGTTGCTGTAGAAGATGTAGCAGTGGATGGCAGACAGCCAGGCAACAACATGAGAGTGGATGTGCCGGATGTGATGCACAGCAGTACTTGGAAAAATACAGAGCTGTAGTTCTATTCCCTACTGCTGCTGCTGAGAGCCACTCTTCTGTGACTTACAACGTTTCCACCATTTGGGAGAATACAAGTTGTTTCAATGCTATTATGAAGTAGAAGTAAAAAGACTAACTGCAAGCTGGTTCATCTTTGAAGTCCTCTTCATATACTGGTACTAGCACACGTTTGCATATATAGGTACTGTTTACATATACGGGCAACACAACTCAAAACATAACCCCACATTTTCACCACCATATTAAAAAAAAGGAACATTAATGAAACATAAAAGAAAACAAAAACAAACTAGAATCTCAGATGGTCAGAGTATTGGGGGTCAATACTTTTGAAGCAGGTGATTTGTCTCATGATCTGTTCTTCATGGCTTTTTATCTGCTGCCACAGCAACAATTTGTCATGTTAATATTGTATTAAAATGGAATAGATACATATATATGTGTCATTTTTAAGTCTTTAGGTGATATTCATCTTCAATTTATTTGCTTCTGATCACACTGAGATACACTCTTTCTTCTTTTTGAATACTAAGTGCAAAATTACAAATTGTTTTGCATTTACATAAGTATTGATAGAACTGTAGCTCCAGAATTCACTCATCAGTTTGAGTAACATAAGTGACATGGATGTACCTTCATAAAATTTTAGATTTAGAATATAATCATGCAAGACAAAACATCAAAACAAACAGAACTAGTGTATAAAAAGATAACATATTAGAGGTTTGTAAGGAAGAAATGAAAAGGATAAAATCAAAATACAGTCAGTGCTACTTTCTCTACTATATTTCCATTCAAATCCTGATTCTGAGCTCTACCTTCTCTCAAAAACTGATAAAAATCAAGAGTTACATAAGGAAGGAGTTTAGGTATCAATTTCAAAAATACATTTTACATTAAATGAACTCTGGTAATTTGTTCACATTCACTTCCTAGTTAGTCTAATTATTAATGGTGATATCAATTCACTTCCATATTACTTTAACTACAAAATATGAAACCTGAAAACTGAAGTATATATTAATAAAATAGAAGATGTCAATACTTCTAGGATCAAGAGAACATTTTGTATGATATTCCTATAAACTGAACTGTTTTTGCATCATATTTCTTCTTGTTTCATATGAAAAGTCTGAAATTGGTAAGTTTTCAACACAGAAAGAAATTTAATCCTGGACGTTGTGGGTAGCAAGACAAATGCTTCTCCTAGATGACCTCAAATGTCTGGCTGATCAGCAGACTGCTCAACCTGTTGCCATGGAGAATAGAGGTTAGTTGCTTTTCTTTGATCCTAATTAGCAGAAGATTTTGTTCCTTGAGTGGCAGGACAGTTTGTGCTAGTAGTGAATATGACAGGGGTTACCTCTGCAGTGCATGAGTCCTTTAGTGGTTCTAACAATAAATGTCTCAGTAAGCTCTAAATGTGAATTCAGTGCCAAAAGAATTTTCCCTTTCATTATTCTTTATCCCATATCTTTTGGCATGCAGATGAAAAAAATACTTGGGAATTACTGTCAGTAATAATTAATAAAAAATTTTAAGTATAAGACAAATGTCTAAAGTCAGGCATTGAAGTGTAAAGGTTGGGGCTTTTTATCTAAACACTTTCAGCGATATTTTGGAAAAACAAGGTATATAATTAGCTTGGAAGAAATTGTGTTTTGAACATATGTGCTCTAAAATATGTGACCACTTTAAAAAATTCCATTCTTAATCCTTGATTTCTGTATCTTTTGCTTTTATCTAGTGCTATTGCTCTTTGCTAGAAAGAACACTGTGTGAGTCCTCTAATATAGCAAAGGCTGGTGCCATGACATTTCTAGCTTTGTCCTTCCTTTAATTATGTTTCATGATGACCCTCTGGTATGGAGCCAGTACCAGAAAACAGAGCTTTGATAGCAGTGTTTACATGAATGTTTGATAAGCATCTGTCAGCCCTTAGCACTCTACAAGACTGTAACATAAAAGACAGCCAGGAAACCCTGGAGCTTTTGCCACCTGAAAGCATAATCTGTGTGTTTTCTGAATTTCAAATGAGGCTAGAAATTGTTCTTTTGTAACTCAGAATGTAATTTATGTAGTATATATTATAAGGATATATTAATCAGAAAAGACTGTTGGTACTTTTCATTAAATGGAGCTTTCAGGAACAAGGTCAAGATGTCTTTTAATATGTACTTATCTTACTAAATTGTCTTTGATCCCTCTGAATAAAAAAAAGAAACTTCTAAAATTGTATAGTTGACTAGACTATTGACTACATCAAGATGAGTAGTGAGCAATTAATTGCAAACATTTAGAAATTTTTTAATTAATTTTTTTCACTTCAACTCAAGGCTTTTTATTTGTTTTCTGCAGAATTTTCAAGAATTTCATAGAATGGTTTGGTTGGAAGAAGCAAAGCTTTGTTTATAATTGGATTAAAAGAGCAATTAAGCTGATTTCTGGTCAACATGAAGGAATACTTCTCCCAGGTCTAGCAGTAACCAGTTGTGTGACCTTGGATTAGATGTGTGTATTTTTCCAGTCTTTTACTCAAGTTGTGTATATCAAAACCATTTAAATATAATCTAATTTTGCATCCAGAAGGTGTGCAACTGCATCATTTTTTCGAGGATCTGTGAAATCCAATGGAACATAATATGCACTGTTGCTCACAAACCACTCCATAAATGTGGATTCTAATTTGAAAATGTCACGTAACCATCCAGCAGATAAAGGTCACACCTGTTGATTATGAACTATACCATTCATGTACATGTGCAGGCCTTAGAAGAGCACTTAACAAAGGTCCAAAACAGACCAAATGACTACAGAAAAATTACTCTAATTTATATCTATGAAGACAAAATAAACAAGTGCTCAGGTGTTAAACTGCCCAAGGCAACAAATTTCTTATTTGATGATGCTAGAATCTGGGACTAGTTTTGCAACACTCTAACAGCCCAAACAACCTATATCTCAAGTGTGTAAATCACTTGTATAGAAGCTGTCATTCTTCCTCACTTATCATGGGTAAACCTCTGGTCCAGTGTCAGCAAGGAATAACAAGCCCAGCTTTCCAAGGTCTTTATTACAGCTCTTCATTCTGCTCTGGCCTTTCCTTTTCTTCCCTTGATTGCTTGAGCCAATGCTGCATTCCCATTTTGCCAACAGTGACGAGGTAAAACCACTCTGGTCCCAGTACCAGCATTCCTTTAGGAACACCAATAATCATTGGTCTCCACTTGGATATCAAGCAGTAGGCAGCATCTCTTTGAGTGAAACCATCCAGCCAATTACTTGTTCACTTGGTGGTCTGTGTCTCTCCAATTCAGAGGCAAAGTTGCTGCATGAGACAGTGGCAAGTTGTCTTAGGTTACAGTGTAAGATGTACTGAAAAGTATGTATTCTATCACCATGTTCATAAGCTGCTAAAACCAGGTGGGGCAGTGTTCCTTACCCCCTTCATGACTCATCCCTGATAACGCCAGGAGATATCTTCCATTAATGGGCCATTGAGTTTTGCTGATAAAATTACATCCCATTGTGAGATGCTCTGCCCAGGGGGAGGAGGCAAACATTCCTACAGGGATATAATCTGAGCTTTGGAACACCATGGGCAGCCTTACCTACTGGATTCCCAGAGCACAAGAGCTCCATAAGCACCACTGGACCTTCAGAGGAAGATCAGACCCTTCTACAGGGTCAGTGCTTCAACAGAATCACACCTATCATTTCAAGATGACTGCAGCCACCATCTAATCAGACTGCTATCAACACCCTGACCAACAGGGTGTCAGGTTGTATTCTGACCCTTTCAGTGTTTCTGTATTATTGCATTTATTTTAATTTTCCTGTTAAATTGTGCTTCTGACTTGGGGCCTCCCACTGGTTTGCTTTCAAACTAGTACACAAATGAAGATTGAATATTCATGAGGAATAAATGTCTTTCCTGTCTTGATATCAGGCACATTGCCAGTTCTTAACAAATACATAATACCTACATTTTGAGCAAATAGATAAAATGCCTTTATTTATTTGCAATGCTTAAAAATAGGAAGGAAAGAAGTTGAAAAAGTAGACAAATTTTAGTACTAAAATTGCTATATATCATTTATTTAGCCTTATGCTCTTGATACATGTGTTTAAATCAACTTGTAGCTGTTCCTTGTTTATTCTGTAGGAAAACTGGAAATGGAGTTTTATGCGATCATGCCCATAGAGAACATTTTATTTGTTGATTATCCTTCATACAGCTGTTCTACAATATAGGTATAATGAACTCAGCATCATCTATGGCGTTACTCCATTTATTTTACCCTTGCAAACAGAAAACACAATAGTTTCATGGCTTGGATTCATACTGAAGACTTTGCACATTTAGGCACATTGAAGAAATCTGAATCTTTTCACACAGTTTGAACATTCAGACCATGAGATCCCATTTAAATCAGATTAAGACTGCCTTGTACCATGAGAGATTCTTCTGTGCTTGTGGCAATTCATGCTTGCATCTCTCAGTTTTCAAGGACTAATACAGAATTAAAGGTTAATTTTTTTGGACTCATACTTCCATTTTTCAGGATGTAACATTGACTTTATTTAGTCTTTGTTGACTGCAAATAGAATTCCTTACATTGCCAAGTATTACCACAAGCAGTGTGAGACAGCACCTCCTTTCTCCCACATACGAGGCAAGGGAAAGTCAGCTGAGATTCATAAAAGCCATCAAAAGGGATGGAAAAGACCTTTCTGAGAGCATGAAATGGCAAGCAAAGCAGCCATTTTCAGGAGCACACAAATCTAACTCCAGACTGCAGGAAAGCTCCTGAAGCTCCAGTAGATGCAGAGTACATCTGGTTTATAAGTCCTTCCTTCCTCCTTAAGAAATGAAAGACTACAGCAGTCTGTATGTGTTATTGAATAAATTCTAGGGATTTCTTACTTCTTTTCTTATTAAATAAGAGCAAACTAAGTTAGCAGTTTCACCAAGCATCAGTTTGCTCATTCATATCACCCCATCTCTATCTGATGTATCCAAGACTATCATGCAAAAACAGATGGAAAACCACCTATGTCAATTAAAGAAGAGACTTCTGAAAT
Source organism: Drymodes brunneopygia (assembly GCA_013400955.1). Lineage (NCBI taxonomy): Eukaryota > Metazoa > Chordata > Aves > Passeriformes > Petroicidae > Drymodes > Drymodes brunneopygia. The sequence continues at coordinate 2,131 of VZTZ01045637.1, read as the reverse complement.
ACAAAAGGGAGAGAGAATGAAAAAGCCACATAATATTAACAAACATTTGAAAATTCCACTCAGAGTTTGGGGTGCCACTGATTAGCCTGCCTAGAAAGCAGTCCCTTAGTGTTCCCAGTTTTAAGCCAATTGGCATTTTCTTTCAGGGCTTTGTATGTTCAATTCTGCTCTCAGTTATATTGCCACACATTAGGAGTAACTCTGCTATCTTCAAAGGAATTATTCTATTCACACCAGTATAAGTGAGATAAAAATATGCCCCTCAGAATTCTGCTTTTAAAGGTTGAAAGGTTATGGCAATTTCTATATACTGTGTGAATCAATCCCACAGAAAACATGCTTAAAAACCAGGGTTTGTTCCTTGTAGTATTAGAAACAGTTCTTTGTTGTCTTCAAAACCTATTTATTGTTGATCACAGATTTTTAAATTGGCACATGGGCTTGTCAAAATATGCTGCTCTAAAATTAATTTTCTTTGAGGAATGTTTCCCTGAATATTGCAATCAATTAAAAACATGCTAATTTACACTCCCCAAGGCTAGATATCTATATTTAATATTTTCAATACTTTTTAACACTACCAGCAATTTTCCTCTACATATTGGAGTAAATACAAGGAATCATGGGAACCTATTTCAACTAGTTTGTAATGCTTTTTCTTAAACAAACAATGAGAAAATTGCTAATTAATATTTTCCATTTTTGTGCACAAGCTGTGAAATTGCACAGCTAGCTGAAACTAATGAATCACAGAAACTCTCAGTCTTGAGGGGAGCAAAATGTACTAAAATTTAGTACTTATGAGTCTCTACTACATAATTTTTCACAAACAATAAACTCATCAGAGTCATAAATATCCAGATATGCACTCATAATATAAGATGCAGGTGCAGAAATTGAAGAGAAAATTTTGCTTGAAAATGGAGCCTTTCAGGAAAGGTTTAAGCATGCAAGCCTACAACTGTAGGTACCTATTAATGGCATACCAATTTAAACAAACACACATTGGATCTTGTTTTCAATTTCTTGTCACTTTGCCAGACTTATTTAAACAGAAATTTTTCTCTTGAATAACTTGATAAAGAGTGGATTTGCATAACACTATGTTCGTAGTCTAATTCCTACTAGACTGTTGGAAAACTGAACATTTTTACACAGGGCTAAGAAAGACTTACTTTGCAATTCCCATTTATTTCTGGCAATGAATAATATTACTGCATTTATGCTAGAATCATGAAAGGAACATGCTGAACCTTTGAAACATAATCATCTGTTAGAAAGTCTCTGGTGCAGTTCTGGCTCTGGGTCAGCTATGACTCTCCCAGACAATTACCATGCACAGTTGGGAGTTACAATAGACCAAGGACTGTTCCTATTAGGCAGTTTGGATGATGTCACCCGGGAAAGAGTGCAGTAGTGTGGATGTGAGATTCTCTGTTCCAGCTGGCCTCGGTGATGAGAATGGCCCTGGGAATGTTTAATTTATGAGCATACATTCAGTCTATGGTGCCAAGAGCAGGAATTGTAAACATCTGCCCTATGCTCTCAGTGCCCAAACTGCCAACCATGGGTAGCACAGAGAGGCAAGACATTGCCAAAGAACCAAGAAGGAAAGACTAAGGCAGATGTTTTTTTCCTGCACTTGCCTGAGGAGGGAAATAGAGGATTAGTTTATGTTTGGAATCTTGTTTGGGTGAAGAATGGAACCAACGGTTAAGACGTTAAGCAATCTTTCATGTGTAGCAAATCAAGGCTTTGATTTATATTCTGCCTGATTCAGGACAACTAATAGAGATACCTAATAACTATGCCAAGACTTTCCCTGCAAACTGCATTTAGTTTTTCTTGCTGATGCTGTTCTACTTTGTTCAAGACAAAATTTTTAACTGGGACAGGAGAAAGAAGGGCCTGCAGTCAAGACCAGATGGTGCCAACAGTAGGCAGCCAAGCACAGTGTTGTTCCCCTGCTAGGTATTACTAAGACCTAGCAGAAGAGGTACAGTCTAGTCTTAAATAAGGCTTAATTTCATATAATTTCAATATTTAATGTACAATCAATAGCACCTCCTTCCTTATAATTTAGGGGACAAAACCATGTGTGAATGATTTGTATATATGTTGTGGTTTGAAA